>VDFB02252616.1:81349543-81403781 GCA_007258455.2 Sequoia sempervirens | reverse complement strand
TCAAACATCCTGAAACTATATACATGAAATATAACTTAAAGTATAAGAAAGTAAATGTCCATATGTAAATGTCAACATAAATGACAATGAAATATATGAACATGTCAACTATATACATGAAATATAACTTAAAGTATAAGAAAGTAAATATCTATATGTAAATGTCAACTTATACTTAAATGTTTATTTCATGTATATAGTTTCCCTAGCAGAGAAAGAGAAAATCAAAGAGTCTAGAAAAATGCATTCCAAAAGAGTTCACAAATGTTCATTGCAAAATTCAAGCCATTTGGTGCTTGCCAAATGGTAAAGCCATTTGGAGAGCGTCAAATTTGGTGAGTGCCAAATTTGGAACTCTCCAAATTTGGCAAGTGCAATATGGCTTATTAAGGGTTTTTTTTGCAATTTGGCACCAAAATTGTGTCACAAATCCATGCACTTACCCTCATACACCCCTCTGGGTGATTTAGTCCTAGTACACATAGTTTTTCCTAATTTCTAAGTATTCTATGGTGATTGTTATTCAACATTCAAATCCCTACAAAACCCTGATTGGGACTCATACGCCCCTCTAGGTGATTTAGTCATGTTTCAGATTTTAAACTATATTTTCCAACATTGAAAACTTTGTTTCTATGTTTTTATTTGATGTTGTTAGTTATCTGTTTCAGTTTGAAGAGATTCGGTTACATTTATTTCATTGCATCTAGCTTAATTTCCTCGGAATTAGAAAATAGCATCCATATTTAATTCTAGGTTATTGTAAATTGCATTACAATCATGGATATGTGATTTGGTAAGCTTTGGATGTCTTTGAAATCATTATTGCATATGTCAAGCTATGCTTTGGAAATGACCCTAATGAAATTGAACTTACTCATGCTCACTCAACTCCTAATGCATGTCCTCCTCATGATGTTGACATCATTGGAGAAGATGATGATAGCATGAACAACTTTCTAAATGATTTACTTAATAAAATTGAGACTAATGCATCCTTTTATCCTTTCATGAAACAACCAACACCCCCTACCATCCCATCACTTGAGATGTTTGGCCTTTTACATCTTGAAATTGAGAAACAAGATGAACCTAAGTTGTCTACAATAGGTGAACCTAGTTCCTCTAATCAAGTCAACATTCAACCATCCTATGTTAAAAAAGTAACTAACACATCGATCAACTTAGAAGAAACATATGGAAAAGGATTTATAATCTTAAGTAAAAAAGGATGTTATACAAGCGAACATGAAATTTATCAACTCTTAGAGAAAATACCAACTAAAAAAACTAAGTGTTAGAATATCAAGATCCTTCTCCTGACATAAGTGTCCTCCTTCCTAATGAACAAATAATTGTTGGAAAATGTTGTCACTAATGTCAAAAGGATACTGTTGGTGTTGATGAAATATGGTCATTGATGTCAAAGGTGCAATAATGAGCAGTGTCAATCCTGCAATGCTAAGGAAACTAAAATCATGGTGGATTTGAGTAGACTGTTATATTTCTTTGTTGAATTTCTATGACAAGTTAAAGGGTACCTTAAGCGACAACTTATGCTATTATTTATGTGTTTGTAACTGGCCTTGTTGCCTAGGTTGGCAGTGTCTTGTAGGTGTGTTGGGATGACTTAGACAATTTGAAGAGAGTCATTTAACTATCTCTTTGATCATATGATTTTGAAATGGTTCAGTGTGAGTTGGTTACATCAGTGTGATAGGTTCTTTTTGGTCAGACTTGCATTGGAGTCCCTTCGATAGCCTGATGACCATCTCATCAGTGAGACACTAGTATTTTGGTAAGAGTTTGGAAAGACTCTCTTAGATGGAGTGATAAGGAGAAAACTTAATCTCATCGAAGTGACTTAGGCATTTCAAAGGGAGTTACATGGATTTCCTCTCGATTTGGCAGTGAGTGAAGTAAATAGCTTTGGTGGAGTGATGGTGACGTCAAAAGTGTATATGTGGTAGTTTCTTGCCTACCCACTAAGAATTTAGTGGGACCCATGTGAGACCCACAGGGAAGAGGGGATTGATGGAAAGTATTACATGATGGATAGAACATGGTAGTGGGACCTGATGGTAATGGTGGCTATTACGCATTACATAAACCTTTTGGAAATCGGGTTTGTGTTTAGTAATACACGATGTGATAAGTAAATGGTAGAGATCAAATGGTATGCAATCTAATGGTGATCATTGTGTTTACTCCCATAATGGTAATGAATGGTGAAGCTCAAGATGTTACAATGATATAGTGATGATCGTTACATCGCTAAAGTGGATGTGCATTTGCAAACCTCTACAATGATATTGCAATAACGATAGCAACAAAACATTAACTGATGACGTGTATATGGAAGGAAAACAAAATGACAATAGATGGAAATCAATCATTCATTGAATTTGCATCCTTGTTACAAAATCAATATTCAGTCAATTGATATAGTTGACAATGGAAATCTACTAGATATCCCTACTCAACAAACAAAAGAAAAACAACACTGCTAGGGCATAAACTCATGGCATAGGAAGACATAGGTGTTGGCATGATTCCTTAAGAAAATGAAAACAATTGTGGATGTGGTTAATCTAATGGAAAAATGAATGGCATAGATTCTCACATTGAACAAGGGATGAGAACGATCCAAGGAGTATAATCAAATAAAATATCCTACACAAATTATTAGATTGACATCCAACAAGGATTTTGCTAAGCTATTGGATGATGATGTTGATTCTAATGAAAATAAGAACACAAGGTTTGAATTTAATTCCACTCCATAGGAAAATGATGAAATGAGATACAAACCCTAGAAATAGCTTGCCAAAAATGAACTCGTTAGTTTTGAATTGCAATTAGGGCTATAGAATGGTTTGAGTTACTTCTTGGAGAAGACATAATTTTATATATAGAAATCCAAAGACATGAACTAGTTGGTTGGTGTGGAGAAAGTATATAGTCAGTGAGTGAAGTGTGTTATAGAATAGATTATTAAAACTAGAACATATTATTGAAGTCGTTTACAGTGGTATGAGAGTGAACAAAGAGAGAAAGTGTTATGTATTGATTTGATGCATTATAGGTTTTGTAGAACCATTTTATGCATAATTGAATTTGTAAATATGAAGAGGTTTTAGACTCTTTCTACTGAGTTTTAGCTCATATTAGGGTGTTGTAGCATCCTTGAGGTTGTAGCTTCTAAAATAGGGATTTGGTGCTTCCTTAGAGTTGGAGCTCCAATGTGATAGCTAAAAATAGAAAGTTCCAGAAAAAGGTTCTCTAATGGACATGCATGTCACACCATTCTGAAACTCTCCAAAAACCCAGAAAACTCCACTAGACATGCATCAAAAACACATACATGCAAACCTTCAAAAATTCTTCATAACCCTAATGAGATAGGACACCCTAATTTTACCTCTAATGAGCCTAAAGGCTTCAAAAAATAGGCTATCAGTCATTGAAGGGAATATAGCTAAAATCAGGACATTACAGTCCACCCTTTCCAAAATTTCTTATGCTCAAACAATTTTGATGCCTTCCCAAAATCACCATGCTAAACCAAATTGAAACTAAATATGATCCCTGGGTGCCAAACCAACCTAGGAGAAAGATAGCACCAACTAATGTAAGCACTACACTGCTAGATGCCAACACAAGAGGCCACTAGATTAAAAATAAATTGAAACATCATGGGAATAAATTCTAGAAGGCCAACATTGGCTTTATCATCTTCAGCTATTGAACAACAAGCCCAAATGATACTAGGATTCCAAATCATCCTCAGGAATAATGTTCCTCTAATCTATTGTGCTACTCTGACTAAAACATCTGAATACTCAAGGTAGAGCAATATGTCATAATCCACAAAAGACAATGCAACAAACACGTTACTATCTAGGTCCCATATCAGTTTGTAGCACCTCCAGACCTCGCTGTCATAATTCTAATCAGCAACAAAAAAGTTCTCAAACAAGTCACCAAACCAATGCCTAGCAAATAACCATGCTCCACACTCCATGTCAATCCAAAGGGATATACAATGACTATAAAAACTCCAAGAAATATTCACATATTTCACTTCAAGAGCCTCAATTTGACAAATCAAATTAGCTAATAACTCTCTGCTCCAAATAGTAATGTATGAGATGTTACCATGAATTCCACTACTTATCATGAAAGAACAACCCTTACTTGAATTTTGACCATATTGTATCATTCCCTTACTCATCTAAGACAAAAATTTAGTCCATATAAGAGATGGAGAGACCTAAAAATGAATAAACTAGCTTCCTAATAGGTCTAAAATAAACATATTAGGATCTAACTTTTTGGAAAATCAGCATCCAAGAAGACAAGCAACAACTGTAACATAAGAATATTTCATCAAAAATGACATGAATGCTCATGAATAAGGTCAGTGGCACCTTCAACAAGTTCCCCATGCCACTACAATCCAAATTTTGATCATATTTCCTTCCCAGAATACCAATTTATGATCAAAAGGAATGAAACCATGACAAAAAAAGAAGATAGCAACAATCATAGAACTAAAATTTAGACACTTATCTCTCAGACCAATCTTCTTTTTATGCATACCAACCTTCATATGAATATACTTGGAATCCCACATACTAATTTTCAATTGGAGACATTTCCCAACATAAGAGAAAATAATCACTAATACAGTTTGAAAATAATGTGTTGGTCTATCCAGTTTAGAATTACCTTCTTTCCAAGTAATTCCAGGATCCCAAACCAACAACAATGAAGAACCACTTCTCAGATGGAGAAAATATCTCACATGAATCCTCTGATTTTCTTGCTCCATCTCAATTGACACTTCTTGAAACTCCAAGAAGTAATCAACCAACCTATGTTCGTTTAAGAAATTGAATCCAGAATCTTATGTCATGATTTTTTGAAATAATTCCATGAATCCCTCATCAAATAGAATTATGAAATTAATCACCCTAAGATATGATTATGATGCACTAAAATATAACAAGAGCCTCACAAGCATCCTCATAAAATAATGAATAAAACCTTCATCAACATGCCAATCATTTCTTTGTTTATGAACAATAAGAATGTCTTCATTTCTTTGTGATCCAAGAGTTACCATTTATTTTTGAATGGGTGCACTAGGAGTAGCAATAGATTCAACTTCATGCAACTCACATATCAACTCTCCAATGTTGGAAGAAAAACTTAAATTTCCTCCTTTAGTAATCTGTGAAGCAATTCCTTCATCATTTTGAAAAAGAGGAATTACATGAACCTTACTAGCACCTTCTTCATACAAGAAATTATCAAAAGCTTGAAAAACTTGTTGATGAGAATTTGAATGCTTTGATCTCTTAGGACAACATTCCAAATCATAATTTTCTTTTATGAGATCCAACTCATCAAGAATTTTTTGAAGCTCCTCTACTCTTCTTTTGTTTTCTTGCTCCCGTGAATATTGAACAACAACAATCTTATTTTCTACTTCAATTAGAGTCTCATGTACTTCTTGCAACTTCGCTTTGGTAAGCTGGTTCCAATCCAATGCCTTGTCAACAATTTTGGCCACTTTGTCTTTGTCATGAATGATGTGCAAAAGACTAGATTTAATTTCCTCTAAGGAAAATTTAATGGACTTCATATCATCACTAGAAATGCAACATTCAAATTCTCCCTTAGGTACATAATAAATCAATTGTTCTACATGCCTATGAATTCTATCAAGTTTTGAAAAAAATTGAATTCAGTTTTCAACAATCTATGAACTTGAGTTGCATTCTTCATATGTTGGCTTAGATGAAGTAGAACAACTTTGATGGATAAAGATTTCAAAAATGGTTTGAGTTGTACTCCTCAACTTGTCTCACATATTATGAACACTTTTCATCATTCCATCCATAGTTCCTTCCAATTCCTTAGATTTTCGCCTAAGCTTGATTTTAGGTGAAGAGAAATCTTCCTTATAGCTACTAGAAGCTTCTCCTTATGTGTTGTATTCTACACATGATTCAAGGAAATTGGTCAAATCAGCTTTGAAGTGGGAAGATACTTCAACTTCCTCTTTCTCTTTCTCCTCCTTAACTTGATTTTCAAACCAGCATTCTCCAAAATTGTGATGAAACAACTTGCTAGTTGAATACATACCTTCTACTAGCTACACTTCTCCTTCATTTTGATCTGCACTTATAACCTCTTCATGCATCTCTATGTCAATTCTTGTTTCCAAAGGTTATTCCTTTGAATCTTCAACTTGAAACTTCTTAACACAAGTTGACACACTATTCTCCTCTATAGGAAACTTGGGTACCTCACTCATCTTCAAAGCTTTCATTATCACATTACTCTCTTCTACTAAATGCTTGGATGAATGAAAATATTTAGATAACCTCTAAACATTTGCTATGAATTTCAAGGGTTTCCAATTTTCATCCCCCTGCTTAGCTTCAGAAATCTCTTCTTTGTTATCAATGATCTTCAAAAATGGTTTCAACTTTTCTTCAAATTGACTGAAATTTTCATTAACTAACAAATCGGTAGTGGGAGAAATCTGTTCTTCACGTTCATAAGAATTCTTGAGAAGGGATTGGACACTTACGGGAAGAGTATCAGCTTCTTTTATGGTGTCAATTAGAATATTCTTAACAATTGCAAACACCCCCTCTTCCTGCTCACTCCAAGTTGAAGTGAAGAGATAATTAAACAAATGATAAATTTGATTTTCCATCTCCAATTCTGTCAGAAGGATTCAAGTTCTTACTTCTGAAAATGTCTTTAAAACAACAACCCTTCTTGAAAAAAACCACTTCCCATTTCATCTAAATCTTGAAAACTCTCCATAATCATATTTAATATGATCTTCATGGTTTCTTCATCATAGGGCATTTGTGGAATCATAATTCTTATCATCTCCATGAAGCAAGAAGAAATCAACAGCTTGGTTTCTTCATTTGCATGCCCTAGCCAATAGGGTTGATTCAAAAGAGTCACTATAGGTGCTAATGCCAACTGTATTTCCTTAGAAGGTGATTGCTTCACTTGTCTCAAACACTGTTCAATCAAATGAAGAATGTTCTCTTCATTTTCCCTTGACTGAAATTCTTTGTCAAGTCTTTTTCCAACCATATAGAGAGTCACTAAAAACTTCATCTCTTCTTCATTTTCCATGCCTAATGGCCAACTTCTAAATTGCATTCAAATCTTCCCACATGTTTAGCAACTGTTGATTTTATGAATGGTAGTCAACACATTTGCACAAAGAATTCTCCTTCTTCTTCACCAGAAGTACTGCTAGAGAAAAATGAGTTTCTTGGTTCCTCAAGGACTCTAAAAAAGTATCAATCTTAGGCCACTGAAACTGAACTTTGTTTTGATCTCTGGTGTAGAATCTGATTCCTTTTCCACTCATCTATCAAATGAATCTTTCTTTCTCGGAAGATGGCAGTATCTTCTACTTTGATACCACTAAAATATGCCCCTTAATTTTTTCTCAACATTTTCACAACACAAACCATCACTATGCCAATTGATTAATGTTAGCTTCCAAAAGATAATCAAACTAAATGAATTCAATGCCAAGAATGTTTACCAAGATCCTTTAGAAGGTGAGGTGATAGCATATGGTGGAGGAAACTAAGCTATAAACTAAAAACTGATTACAAATAGGTGGTGAACTAGTGATAAGAATTTCCATGCTACCACTTAATTAGCGGGGGGAAAACCTTAGAATTCAAAAAAAAAAAATCCTTAATGGGAATCCACTTAATAGTGGGAATTCACCAATTTTTAGTGGGTGATAAATGAGAGAATAATTTGTTATTTCTCCACACTAGCGGTAAACCATCTAGGGGTTACAAATATGTGAAATTGAAGACAAGAGTATGTAGCAAATTAAATGATTGGAACATTACTACTATTTATAGTCTTGTTATGCCTTGCATAACCACCCCATTTTGTTCTGGAACAAAATAGGTCCCCCCTTTGTGTATGTTTTCTTCTTTCCCTTTTTTGTTGTCTGTTTTGATCTTTGGAATTCTTTTGTTTTTCTCCTAATTTTGACTTTTGATCTATCTAATTTAATTCCGGTTTTTTCTTAGCTTGAGTTGGTTTTCTTCTTGCTGAAAATTCAATGAAATAATCATAAGCAACAGGATAGTTTGTTTTGATATATTTTATATCCATTGGGGACTAATGGAAGCCTTTGTTTTGTAGGATCAAAACACACACATGATGATATTTCTTGGGGGAGCTCAATTGGAGAGCATTCCTCAATCCAGTTGGTCATGAAAAATTAGCTAAGACAAAAGTCAGTAAGACTATCCTAACCTCTCGCCGACTAGTGGCTTGGCTCTCTCTACTAAGGATCCAAAGGAGGTGTTAGAACTGCACAATTTTGATGATATTACATATTGTCCATACACGCAAAGTTTCCAGAAAAGTCCCACCATGAGCATATTTTTCCCATATTTGGCCTTGTTGCACTCTAGATTCCATCAAGTCTAGATAATCCACAATACAGGTCATATCACAATGAGATCATCAAAGTCTCCCTGACTTATAATGCATTTTTCTAAGTATGCATCTTTGTTTCTTGTTAGTAAGGCCTCAGGGATGTCACAGTGACTGGAGTTCACATGCAGTTGCCTATCAGCAACACATCATTCAGAGTCCCAACAACTAGGAGCTTCCCATCGGCATAAAATTTTCTTTCGGCGAAAGGTCTCGGTGATATCTTCGTGTCTCACTAACTAGCGATAGAAGGATCCATACATCATAAAAGGGTTTTCTCTTCACCAAGAGTTCTCAGAAAAATTGCGATGTCTCACTGATGAGGCATCAAAAGGGGATTCTATCGATGGTATTCGGTGAGAGAATCAATAGGTCATAGTGACAAAAGGGTGAACTTGTAAAGCTTTCACCGAGACATGGGATTTCTATAGGACATCTCCCCAACGATGGAGAGAACACATGTTGGCATGAGGATTTGACCTCACCATAGAGTCTTGGCAAATTTCTAGTCTCTCACCGACTAATGTAGACAAACATACATCAGGGAGAGTGGTTCACCTTCGGCGTGATGTCTGGCCGAAGTGTTAAATCCTCGGTGACATAGAAGTGAGTCGCCAGGAGTCTTGCTGATAGGGAAGGGTCCCACCAAATGTCTAAGGTTAGTGATAATTTTCCCTTCGACAGGAGGTCTTGCCGATTGGCATGGGTCTTGCCGAAGGGAGTTGCATTCGGCAAAGGATAAAACCTTTGGCATAATGTCTAGCTGAAGAGGTGAGGTCACACTGACACGGAAAGGGGATATCACCATAACTCTTGCTGAATCCAAGGAGCATTGGGTAGAAGATTTTGCTTTCACCATAACATCGGTCTAACCAAAGGGAGCTCGCCATAGCCTCTGGCCGATGGTGGGGAGTCTTGTCGACGACAAGGAGGGCTTAGTAAGAAGAAAGGAGTTTGGGGTAAGGTCTCCTCGAAACATTATAGTCTCCCTAACATCAGAGATGAGCTCGTCCAGGGAGTCTGGCATCACCATGACTCCTACCGATAGAATAAGTTTAGGGAGAAAACAAAAGCTCACCTTAAGGTCTCCCCAACCACAAAATGTCTCACTGATAGGATTTGTTTCGGGGAGAAGAAACATGTGCGCCAAGAGGTATAGCCTTTGGTGAAAGGTCTCGCTGAAGGGAAAAGGTTTCACCAAAATAAAAGAGCTCAGAGAGAACAAGAAGAAATTGGTAAGACTCTAAGCGAATGAAGTGCCTTCACTATGATGTCTTACCGACGTGGGAAAGTCTTGCCGATAGGAGCTCTGAGCTAGAAAGAGATGACATCACCATGAAGTCTCGCTGACTTGATGGGGTCTTGTCGATACAAAAAATGAGCTCGAGGAAGGAGGTCTGGCCTCGCTATGATGTCCTACCGACTAGCGATTGTCATGTCGATGGTCTTTGAGAGCTCGGTATGACTTCTTCAGTCGTCGAAATGTCTTGTTGACTGGTCTACGCTATGCTGATAACTGTTAGAAGACAAAATTGCATCGGGGAGACACAATAAGTGCCTCACCGACATGTGATTTAATGTGGACCGCTCTTGACTGCTTGAGAATCTGGCGTGGCATATGATCGTCCAATCATAAGGAGCTAAGATGGGCCATTGACCAATTAACCGCCCCTATGAAGAAGGCCAATTAGATACGAATGACATGAATTCCTCCTGAGATCCAAAAGTGATGGATTGGCTCGAGTGATAATGTGAAGGTCTAAGGAGGCCCGATGGTGCTTCCAGAGGACGGTTAACATACAGAGAAGTCCAAAACAGAAAGGAAGCCAAAGGGAAGAAGAAATTATGACTCATAGGGATAGCTATAGTGACTACTGGCAAAGAGGCAGATCAGTATTGATGGAGATATTCTGAGCATTCAAGGCGACTCCAGCAAAGTTCGAAGGTGGACATGAAGACAAAAGAGTTAATGTTGCCGCTGCCAAAAAGATCTAAAAATGCTTCTCTTCAGGATAGAAATCCTTCATCAGCATGGACAACAAGGCTTCACATTGAATATAGCATTAACTCTTCAGAAATATTTGAGAGCTGACTCTTCTGAGAGCAGATATTTTGTAAAAACCCTAATACAGGGGGACAACACATTCTTTTTTATGCACCTTGTATATAAGGCATTCTGGCCTCTTGGAAAAGGTTAGAGTTTTTGAGGTTAGAACTTGTAGAGCACTTGTAGAGAAGAATTCATAGAGAACTTCTAGGATTAGAAAAGAGTTAGAAATCATAGAGAAATTCAGTTAGAAAAGATAGAACAGCTTCCTGATTCTTTGTAATATGAGCCTCTTTTGTCTTCTTAGTTAGGAGTTAGATTCATAATAGTTTGTAATGGATCTTTCAAGTTTTCTTAATATAAATGGAAACAATTTGGAATCAAAGATTTTTTGTACATTGGTGATTGTGCTAGTTTTGTAATTGTTGTCTATCTGTTTCACTAACAGTAGAAGCAACTAGATTAAAATCTATTTCAGATTGTGTTTCAGAATGGTGTTTGTATTAATTTAATCATTTGATTTGTGAATCTTTCAAGGGATGAGGTTTGATTTTATGTTTTGTTTGAATGGTAACTTGCAATCTGCTATTGAAATCAACACTGTGAATGAATGAAACTGTGTGTTAGTCACAAGTTGACTTTGTTTTGCAATTTTAGTTAGGAATTCCTTGGAAGGTGTCAGGTCTAGTTAATTTGGATGAAGTATCATTCTTTTCTGTTCCAAAGCCATAATCCATCTTTTTCTATTTCTTTAAAAACCCCGGTTAGAGTAGATTTAAATTCATGTTTAACCCCAGAACAGTCCAAAAGCTCAACACCAGCAGGCCCCTTGAACATTACTGTTGCATTGACCACTAAGGGGCATTAGCACAGTTGAGACCCAACTACAAAGACCTTGGGAGCTAAGACATCCATGTGTTGTCTTTCTCTTTTAGGAGAAACAAAGTAGCAATATTCTGTTTGCATGTTGTTGTGCCAAAAGGGCTGCCAACAAGTCTTACAATGAAAAATAACTACAAATTACAAGTGCTATTACAATATTTTCAAAGCACAATGAAGTAGATGATCTCCCACTCTTATAATCTCTCAATTATTGAAGATGTAAACCAAGATTAGAAACTAAAGTAAATCCGATATGATAATCAACAAAACTAAAATTCATAACTAGTAATGTAACATATCAAGAATGCTTGAATTTCTTACCACACTTCACCAAACTTCAGTGAGGCTACAAAGTCTTCAATCCCAATGCTATCCAACCAAGTAACCTAAATTTAACAATAAAAAAAAGCCACCAAAGAGAAACTCAAACTCCAATGCAGCTGCAATAGGTACTTTAAACCTCTAAACTCATATATGAATTGGAACTTCAAACAAACCGACCATAGAGCAGAAAATAAAGGTTTGATATAAAATTCCAATAAACCCCAATTCAGACCAGCAAGCAATACCATCATCAAACTGTCAATTTATCCCATAAGAGTCCACCAAGTCACCCTATAAACTAAATCAACACTAATTAAGATCAAGGTAACCAATGTTTTTGAAGTATACAATGGAAACTCCCTTAATTAGAAAGCTCAAACTATAAACAATAGCTTGGATGGAAAGTACAACCAAGAAAAAGAGGGAAACCTCTTTGATAAAATCAAAAACTCCAAAATAAATTTTGTTGTTGCAGCAATAGGGTCACCAAGAGCATTAAGAGAGATTGGAAAAACACCCACAAGCAAATTAAATTCATACAAGGAGCTGTATTCAAAAATCTTCTTCAACCATGATGAAACCAACAAACACAGAATTAAAAATTATTACCAAATTCTTCAATGTTGATGCACAATATGCACTTATGAATGAAGAAAAATCTCAATCCACCATCCAGGGAACCATAGTTTCAGGCTTGAATAATGGAGTAGAATTGCTAGGCTTCCCCTTAGCTCGATTTTGAATTCAATTCAACAACATTTCGTTACATTTTTCCAAAAGATGAGAAATGAATGAGCAATGGCTTGCTTTTAAAGAATTGAAGATGACTATTGGCTTTCCAACTTCCTTCAAAAGGGATGCCCATTTCACTTTTGAAATATTTTAACTTTTTAAAACATTAAATTCACCTTTCTAGGTGTCCAAGACTTGAGAAATATTTACTTTAGAAATATTTAAATAATCTCTCAATGAGGCATCCACCCTTAAAGGCCCCCTTTTAAAATAACATTAAGTTATTGTGCTTGGCCAAGGGGTCATAAACCATTAAAATAATTAAATGAATTTAATTTAAAAAATTATTCAAAATGCACCTCAGAAAGCCAAATCTAGAATTACTCAACTGCCCTACCTGAAGTAGAAAGCTCGCTGAACTGCTACCAACCTAAGAACTGCCAAAATAAGAACTTACTAAAAATAGTAAATTCTGAAAAGTTTCTTAACTCACTTTGCATGCTATATCATTGTGAAGCTCTTTGAAAACCAAGAAAGAATCTGCAATCCAAATCTCAAAAATCCAATGTGTTGGCTAAAAATAGCAAGTTCTAGAAAAGGTTGTATGATGGAGATGCATGCCACACCATTCCAAAACTCACCAAAAACCTAGAAAACTCCACCAGACATGCATCAGAAACACATACATGCAAACCTTCAAAAATTCTTTAGAACCCCAATGAGATAGGAAACCCTAATTTTACCTCTAACAAGTCTACAGGCTTTCAGAAATAGGCTATTAGTCACTGAAGGGTGTATAGCTAAAATGGGGACATTATAGTCCACCCTTTCCAAATTGCTTGTCCTCAAGCAATTTTGATGCATTCCCAAAATCACCATGCTGAACCAAACTGAAACTGAATATGATCCCTAGGTTCCAAGTCAACCTAGGAGAAAGATAGCACCAACTAATGTAAGCATTGCACTGCTGGATTCCAACACAAGAGACCACCAGATTAAAACTAAACTAAAACATCATGGGAATAAATTCCAGAAGGCCAACATTGGCTTCATCATCTTCAGTTGTTAAACAACAAGCCCAAGTGATACCAGGATTCCAAATCATCCTCAGGAACACTATTCCTCTAATCTGTTGTGCTACTCTGATTAAAAGATATGAATACTCAAGGTGGAGTAACATGTCATGATCCAAAAAATAAAATGCACCAAACATGTTAGTGTTCGGGTCCCATATGAGTCTATAGGACCTCCAAACCTCACTGTCATAATTCTGATCCGCAACAAAAATGTTCTCAAACAAGTCACCAAACCAATGCCTGGCAAAGAACCATGCTTCACACTCCATGTCAATCTAAAAGGATATACAATGACTAAAAAAACTCCAAGAAATCTTCACATATTTCACTTCAAGAGCCTCAATTGGACAAATCAAATCAACTAATAACTCGCTCCTCCAAACAGTAATGTATGAGATGTGTTACCATGAATTCCACTGTTTATCATGAAAGAACAACCCATACCTGAATTTTGACCATATTGTATCATTCCCTTACTCATCTAAGGCAGAAATTCAGTCCATATAGGAGATGGAGAGACTTGGAAATGAATAAACCAGCTTCCTAACAAGTTTGAAATAAACATCTTAGGATCTAATTTTTTAAAATTAGCATCCAAGAAGACAAGCAGGAGCTACAACATAAGAATATTTCATCAAGATTGACATGACTGCTCATGAATAAGACTGGTGGCACCTTCAGCAAGGGTCCCCATGCCACCACAAACCAACTTCTGATCATATTTCCTTCCCAGAACACCAATTTATGATCAAAAGTAATGAACCCATGACAGAAAAAGAAGATAACAACAATCATAGAACTGAATTTTAGACATGTATCTCTCCAACCAATCTTCTTTTTATGCATACAATCTTCATATGAATATACTTGGAATCCCACATACTAATTTTCAATTGGAGACATTTCCCAACACAAGAGCAAAAAATAACTAATACATTCTAAAAATAATGTGTTGGTCTATCCACTTTAGAATTACCTTCTTTCCAAGTAATGTAAGGATCCCAAACCAATAGCAATGAAGAACCACTTCTTAGATGAACAATTGCTCACATGAATCCTCTGATTTTCTCTCTCCATCTGAATTGACACTTCTTGAAACTCTAAGAAGTAATCAACCAACCTATGTTCATTGAAGAAATTGAATCCAAAATCTTGTGTCATGATTTGCCAAAAAGATTCCATGAATACTTCATCAAATACAATTTTGAAATAAATCAACCTTAGAGATGATGATGATGTACTAAAATATGATAAGATCCTCACAAGTATCCTCATCAGATAATGAATAAAACCTTCATCAACATGCCAATCATCTCTTTGTTGATGAACAATAAAAATGTCTTCATTTCTTTGTGATCAAAGAGTTACCATTTCTTGTTGAATGGGTGCACTAGGAGCAGCAGTAGACTCAACTTCATGCAACTCACGTATCAACTCTCCAATGTTGGAAGAAAAACTTAAATTTCATCTTTTAGTAATCTTTGAAGCAATTCCTTCATCATTTTCAAAAAAAGGATTTACATAAACCTTACTAGCACCTTCTTCATACAAGAAATTGTCAAAATTCTGAAAATCTTATTGATGAGAATTCAAATCCTTTGATCCCTCAGGACAACATTCCAAATCATATGTTTCTTGTATGAGATCCAACTCATCAATAATTTTTTGAAGCTCCTCTACTCTTCTTTTGCTTTCTTGCTCCCATGAATATTGAACAGCAACAATCTGATATTTTTCTTCAATTCAAGTCTCATGCACTTCTTGCAACTTCACTTTGGTAAGCTCATTCCAATCCAATGCCTTGTCAACAAATTTGGTCACTTTTTCTTTGTCACAAATGATAAGCAAAAGACTAGATTTAATTTCCTCCAAGTAAAATTTAATGGACTTCATATCATCAATAAAAATGCAACATTCAACTTCTCCCTTACACACATCATAAATTAATTATTCTACATTCCTATGAACTCTATCAAGTTTTGACAAAATTTTAATTCCATTTTCAGCAATCTGTGAACTTTAGCTACATTCTTCATATGTTGGCTGAGATGAAGTAGAACAACTTTGATGGATAAGATTTCAAAAATGGATTAATTTTTACTCCTCAACTTGTCTCACATATGATGAACACTTTTCGTCATTCCATCCATAGTGCCTTCCAATTCCTTAGCTTTTCACCTTAGCTTGATTTTAGGTGAAGAGAAATCTGCCTTATAACTACTAGAAGCTTCTCCTTCCATGTCTTCTACACATGATTTAAGTAAATTGGTTAAATCAGATTTGAAGTGGGAAGAGACTTCAACTTCCTCTTTCTCCTTCTCCTCCTTAACTTGATTTCAAATCAGCATTCTCCAAAATTGTGAAGAAACAACTCACTGGTTGAACACATACCTTATACTACCTAAACTTCTCCTTCATTTAGATCTACACTTATAACCTCTTCATGCATCTCTATGTCAATTATTGTTTCCAAAGGTTCTTCATTTGAATACTCAACTTGAAACTTGTTAACACAAGTCGATAAACTATTCTCCTCTATAGGAAACCTGGGTACCTCACTGATCTTCAAAGCTTCCACTATCACATTACATTCTTCTACAAAATGCTTAGATGAATGCAAATCTGTAGATACCCTCTAAACATTTGCTATGAATTTCAAGAGGTTCCAATTTTCATCCCCCTACTCAACTTCAAAAATCTCTTCTTTGTTCTCAATGGTCTTCTTCAAAAATGGTTTCAA
This sequence comes from Sequoia sempervirens, assembly GCA_007258455.2. Lineage (NCBI taxonomy): Eukaryota > Viridiplantae > Streptophyta > Pinopsida > Cupressales > Cupressaceae > Sequoia > Sequoia sempervirens. The sequence goes on along the minus strand of VDFB02252616.1, from coordinate 81,387,466 downwards.
CTTTTCTTCACATTGACTAAAAATTTCATTAACTAACAAATCAGTAGTCGGAGAAATTTGTTCTTCACATTCATAAGAATGATTGAGAAGGGACTGGACACTTTCATGAGGAGTATTAGCTTCTTTGATGGTTTCAATTAGAACATTCTTAACAGCTGCAAATACCCCCTCTTCCTACTCACTCCAAGTTGAAGTGAGGAGATAATTACACAAATGATAAATCTGATTTTCAATCTCCAATTCTATTAGAAGGATGCAAGTTCTTACTTCTAAATATATCTAAAACAACAACCCTTATTGAAAACAAACCACTTCCCATTTCATCTAAATCTTGAAAACTCTCTGCAATAATAATTAATATGATCTTCATGGTTTCTTCATCATAGGAAATTTGTGGAATCATAATTCTTATCTCCATGAAGCAAGAAGAAATCAATAGCTTGGTTCCTTTATTTGCATGCCCTAACCAGTAGGGTTGATTCCAAAGAGTCATTGTAGGTGTTAATTCCAATTGTATTTCCTTAGAAGGTGATTGCTTCACTTGTCTCAAACATTGTTCAATCAAATGAAGAACGTTCTCTTCATTTTCCCTTGACTGAAATTATTTGTCAAGTCTTTTTCCAACCATATAGAGAGTCACTAAAAACTTCATCTCTTCTTCATTTTCCATGCCTAATGGCCAACTTCTAAACTGCACTCAAATCTTCCCACAAGTTTAGCAACTATTGATTTTATGCACAATAGTCAACACACTTGCGCAAAGAATTATCCTTCTTCTTCACTAGAAGTATTGCCAAAGCAAAATGAGTTTCTTGGTTCCTCAAGGCATTTAAAAAATTATAAATCTTAGGCCATTGAAACTGAACTTTGTTCTGACCTCTAGTGTAGAATATGATTCCTTTTTCACTCATCTATCAAATGAATGTCTTTCTCACAGGATGGTAGGATCTTCTACTATGATACCACTAAAATATGCCCCTTAATTTGTTCTCAACATTTTCACAACACAAACCATCACTACGCCAATTGATTAGCGTTATCTTCCAAAAGATAATAAAATTGAATGAACTCAATGCTAAGAATGTTCACCAAGATCCTTTAGAAGGTGAGGTGATAGCATATGGTGGAGGAAACTAAGCTACAAACTGAAAAATTCATTTACAACTGATTACAAATAGGTAGTGAACTAGCCATAAGAATTTCCATGCTACCACTTTATCAGTAGGGGGAAAAAATTACAATTCAAAACAATTCATCCTTAATGGGCATCCACTTAATAGTGGGAATTTGCCACTTTTCAGTGGGTGATAATGAAAGAATATTTTTTTCTTTCTCAAGACTAGTAGTAAGCCATCTAGGGGTTACAAATATGTGAAATTAAACACAAGAATATGCAGCAAATTAAATGATTGGAACAATACTACATTTTGCAGTCTTACAATGACAAATACCTGCAAATTACACATGTTATTACAATCTTTTCAAAGCATAATGAAGTAGATGATCTCCCACTCTTATAATCTCTCAATTATTGAAGATATAAACCAAGATCAGAAACTAAAGTAAATTTGATATTATAATCAACAAACTAAAATTCATAGCTAGCAATGTAATATATCAAGAATGCTTGAATTTCTTACCACACTTCACAAAACTTCAATGAGGCTACAAAGTCTTCAATTCCAATGGTAACCAACTAAGTAATCTAAATTTAACAATACAAAGTAGCCACCAAAGAGAAACTCGAACTCCAATGCAGCTACAATAGTTACTCTAAACCTCTAAACTTAGATATGAATTGGAAATTCAAAGAAACTAAGGATAGAGTAGAAAATAAAGGTCTAATATAAAATTCCAATAAACCCTAATTCAGACCAGCAAGCAATACCATCATCAAACTTCCAATTTCTTCCATTAGAATCCAGCAAGTCACCCCATAAATTGAATCAACACTAATTAAGATCAAGGCGACCAATGTTCTTGAAGTATAAAATGGAAATTCCCTTAATAAGAAATCTCGAACTCCAAACAATTGCTTGGATGGAAAGTACAACCAATCAAAAGAGTGTGACCTCTTTGATAAAATCAAAAGCTCCAAAATAAATTCTATTATTGCATCAATAGGGTCACCTAGAGCATTAAGAGAGATTGTAAAAGCACCCACAAGCAAATAAAATTCATACAAGGAGTTGTATTCAAAAATCTTCTTCAGCCATGATGAAACCAACAAACACAAAATTATAAATTATTACCAAATTCTTCAACACTGAGCATAATATGCACTTCTAAATGAAGCACACTCTCAATTCACCATCTAGGGAACCATAGTTTTAGGCCTGAAGAATAGAGTAGAATTTCTAAGCTTCCTCTTACTCGGGTTCTAAATTCAATTCAACAACATTTCGTTATATTTTTCCAAAAGATGAGAAATGAATGAGCAATGGCCTGATTTTAAAGAATTGAAGATGATTTTTGGGTTTCCAACTTCCTCCAAAAGGGATTCCCATTTCACTTTTGAAATATTTTAACTTTTTAAAACATTAAATTCACCTTTCTAGGTGTCCAAGACTTGAGGAGAAATATTTACTTTAGAAATATTTAAATAATCTCTTGATGAGGTGTCCATCCTCAAAGGGCCTCTTTTAAGACAACATGAAGTTATTGTGCTAGGCCAAGGGGTCATAAGCCATTAACATAATTAAATGACTTTAATTAAATCATTTATTCAAAATGCACCTTAGAAATCCAAATCCAGAATTACTCAACTGCCCTACCTAAAGTAGAAAGCTCATTGAATTGTTGCCTACCTAAGAACTGTAAAAAATAGAACTTACTAAAATAAGTAAATTCTGAAAAGTTGTTCAACTCACTTTGCATGCTATATCATTACGAAGCTCTCTGAAAACCCGGAAAGAATCCGCAATCCAAATCTTGAAACTCCAATGTGCTGGCTAAAAATATCAAGTTCTAGAAAAGGTTGTCTAATAGAGATGCATGTTACACCATTCTAAAACTCTCCAAAAACCTAGAAAAATTTACCAAACATGCATCATAAACATATACATGCAAACCTTCAAAAATGTTTCAAAACCCCAATGAGATAGGAAACCCTAATTTTACCTCTAACGAGCCTACGAGCTTCTAGAAATAGGCTATTAGTCACTTAAGGGTGTATAGATAAAATGAGGACATTACAATCTGCTTGAGAGTTTAAGGATTAAAAGTTCTAATATTTATTGATTCACCACCTTCTCAGTAGATCATTGTGTTCTAACACCAATGCCTCATAATGATGATAGGATAGTCTTAGGTCCTCCTCCTCAACATTCAACTCAAGAAATTGGTGAATTTAGAAAGTGAAAAAGGCCTTACAAACAAAAGAAACTACAGTTCCCTTATCCACCATCTACAACTAAAAGGAATTTATAGTACTTCTACACTAAGGCCTAATTACATTACCACCCATACAAGAAGATTGAAAACCAAATCCCAAGAATACAAACACATCACACTGTCAATATCATAGAGTTATTTGACATAGTACTAATGAGTTTCATGCTTTAAAACAAATATTTAAAAAGTTTGATATCATCAGAATAGTTCCTTAAAGTGTTTCCTTTCACTCCTTGCCATGTAATAGTTGTAGGGTCTTAAACATTCTCACTATTACATTTTATACATTTATGGAAAATCCTTTTTGCAAGGAGCTCATTCTCATCACCTATCTCAGCTCATCCTTGTCATGTACTTAGTGGGGGCATGGGTTAGTTAGTCTCATCCTAATTTTGATACATATTTTTGTCCCTCTGGCTAGTTGTCCACCTTCCACATACAATTAACACGATTGGGATGCAAATGGCCTGATAATAATTTGAATCACATGTGACTTACTAGTCTTTTGCATTGTTTCTTTTATGTGATTGCATGTGCATAATACGATCCTTGTACCATTCTATTTGAGGTATCTCTCTTGCTTTGTGACATTCCTCTATTTGTACCTATATTCTTCTATATGTCGTAAGATTTTCCTTTATCTTTCTTTATCTTTTGTTTTTCCTTTTGGGGATGATGCAAGGCATCAATACATTTAGGTCCCTTCCATGCTGACCTGAAAGGCTTTTTCTTTATTTTCGCTCTCTTAGTGTCATTCTTCCTATTCCATGAGTATTTAGGGAATGATGATAGTTCTGAGCTCTCTAAAAAACATTGTAGCAGAGACATACTGACCCCAAATCCATGGATACCTTGTGTGCTTTGGGATTTTATTATAGGGGCAACCCCTTCTTTATGACGTAGCTTTATTTGGAAACATATGACCTGGCATATGGATTTCCAAATAAACTCTCATGTACTCTTAAATGTCAGCATTTATCATTAACTACTTTAAATTAATTTCTCACATAATGGTGTTTAGAAATTTCTTTAAAGTGGGGGCATACATTAGCATTATTCTTTCACAACTCATGTTTCATTGTGCAATTTTCTTACTTCGTGTGATGCATTTTTTGCTTGGTGGTGACATTGGGTGTGATGTTCCTCAAGAGCATGATCTCTCTTACCATATTATATTCCTCTTAGCGGCTTGATGTGACACACTACATCCCCTAAGTTGTGAATATTATATTCTTGAATTGGTCCTCTCTTGGAGACATTAGGAACAATGTTCCCTAAGTTAAGACCTTACATGAAGTAAGCAAAACTCCTTTGAATGTACCTTACACTCTTTTTACATTTTTGATTATATGGCCACATTGCATAACACATTTTTCTTGCATGTGGAGCCATATAGTTTATTCATGAGTTTCAAGCATATGAAGCTTTGCTTACCTCATGAAGCTCGAAGTTCATTGTTGTGTGGCACCTTATCAAAGTTATCAAGATGTATAGCTTTGGTCTGGTTGTATGTATGAGACCTAAACTTATGCATGACTTTCCCATAGCTACTTGCTTGTTTGTGTGAGTGCATACCAACAATGTGCATATGTGTCTCATTGGGGGCTCACCTAGTGGATGGTCCTAGGTTCCACTAGCCCTTGTGAGCATGCATTTTCAAACAAACAACTTAGATCTAATCCACAACGTACATGACAAACGATTGAAGGTTGATCCACCCCATTTTTTTTAATTTTTGATTTTCTTTGTGTCTTTGGCATTGTATTATTGTGCCTTTTTGTTGCTTCTTATATCATTTACATGTGTTTTATTTTATGGTTATGTTTTTTTTTCATAGGATCTTGATTCTGGGGGCTTGATCATCCCTCTTAATTGTTATCATCCTATCTTACTAGCATTAGTAAATTTGAACCCCTCTTGATGAGAGTCTGTCTACTTTAGTGTGGTTTTGAAGCAAGTTCCTCCTCTCACTAAAGTGGGGGCTAAATGTGGTGATGGAAAATGTATACCTCTACATTTTCACACTTGTTTGGGTCCTCTCTGAACATAAATTAATCCTAATAATTTTGCATTGATTTAATGTTGTAATGTGTTTAACACATTCACATTAGGTCTTCGGGCCTTGTAAACTAATTGTACCTAATTGTGCCTTATTTAGTGTGTTGTAAAGTGTACCTTTACACTTTCACACTAATCTATGGTTTTATTCATTAATTGGGATTCTTTATGCTTTAATTGGCCTTATTTTACATCCACAAGCATAATTTAATGCATCTTTTCAAGATTAATCCCAACATTTACCAACATCCAATCATAATTCATATTTTTTTGGATTTTATGGCCTATATTTAATGATTTGGGACTCATACACTACCTTGGGCATATGGGTCCCACCTAGGTTTCGGGGCCCTAATCTGGATTTCACATAAATCTAAGTCTTTCTAAAAAATGTGTCCCAAAGCTTAGCCTAATGGGACTCATATGCCACAACTAGCATATGATTCCCACTTAGCTTAGACCTAAATTAAATTCAAATTCTTGTTATGACTTAATTCTCCTAGATCTGATGTTGGCTTGTAGTGTTGTAATTTTGGGAAATTTGACATAAACAAGTAGGAATACAAGGTTTGTTCACTCATTTTCACCTTAGACTTTCATGAGATCATTCCTTATAGAAAATTTGAGTTCACAAGAGCATACAAGTGTTTACAAGTGAATTCAAGAGTCTTAGAGAGTTAATTATCAAGTGTTTTGGAGCATTATTCAAGTATCATTTTAAAGTCATTATGCATCAATTTTATTTTTGAGCTAACATTTGTGATGTAGGGTTTCATGATTCAAGCAAGCATTCAAGTCAAGATCTACAACATTCAAGCAAGAGTCAAGATCCACATTCATGCTAGCCATTTCATACATGTTTGTAGCATCTTTTTCAAGGGTTTGGTGAGTTGCAACATTACATATTTTTTCATTCGTCATTCCTTCTTTCTATTTCATTTCATTTCAAGGTTTGATTACAAAAATGGGGTTTGACCAAGGAAAACTGCTTTCTACTAATAAAACAATATTTTTCCCTCTCTTTAGTGTGTGATTTGTAGATCTAGGTTAAAGATACATTGAAGAGAAAGATTAGAAGAAGTTGTAAAGTTTGCAAAATTGTCAAAGTTGTCACCTTGTTTACAAGATCACTAAAAGACACCTATAGAGTAGAATTTGGCATTTTAGATCCAAAAATTAGGATTGAAGGAAGGAGCAAAGATAGAAGAAAAAATTCAAACTTTGAACATTTGGAAAAGTTGAGTGGGGTTGATATGCAACTTCTGGCATATGAATCCTAGTATATTTATTTTTCCAAATTTTAGGAGTTCTAGACTGATCACTGCTAGATTTATGTTCCTGCCAAAAAAACCTACTATGAGACTAAATTTCCTAGCTTGGCGTATGAGTCCCCATCTGCATTAAAATCAGCATTTTTATTATTTTAGGCCTTGTTCCAAGCATCTATAGGTCTCCATGGGCACCTCTGTGTTTCCTCAGTTTAATTTCTTATTTTTCATTCATTTCTTGGTCATTTACTTAGGTTTTGCATGTTACTTGTCTTTCCAAGCCCTAGCTTGGTGGTGAACCCATTTTTAGTCTCTAATCATACCATAGGATACCTTATTACAAATATCTTTCTCTCATTGTATCATTAGATTGAAATCTCTAAGGTATCCTTAAGTGAAACTTGAGTGAAATATGCCCTAAACCCTTGTGTTCCATCTCCTAAAAGGTGGAGCACCCTATTTCCATTGTTTCAGTTTCCACAAAAGAATTAAAATCTATGTGTTGGGTGTCATACAAATCAATACATTGAAAGAACCTAATTAGATCATCATCATCATTGAACACTTGCCATTTGTAGACATTGCCAGGGATAAATGGTCTGGTTTTGAACTCTACTTCTGAAATTCTTGTCAACGTGATATAATTTCTTTTCAAGGCCACATTTTCAAGGAAATTAGCCATTATATTTCTTGATTGTTCTACCCATTCTATGGAGAATGCATCAAAGAGATCTACTGTGTCCCACACAACATGCTTTTATTATTTGAGTGTTTTATTCTTCGAAGCATATCTATCTCTGACTTGTGATACCACTACTTGGAATCTCTATACACGGTTAGTAGTTTTATCCCATACTTAGTAGAAATATTTAGACCTAGTAATAGTTCCTCATACTCTGCAATGTTGTTAGTGCATTCAAAGGATAACAAAAATTATTATTTGAATGTTTTACCACTAGGTGAAATAAAGACTACACCCACCCCATTGCCTTCTTTATTGCAAGCACCATAAAAGTACCTTTTCCATATGTATGATTCATCCTCTTGAGTTGTTTTTCCAATAGGGTCACTATTTTTCAACTCTAGTTGTGATTGTTCAACTCTAAAGTTTCCTAAATCCACATCACAAAAGCAATTCATCTTATTAGGGTTGATTTGTTCCACTATTTTCTTTGATCATGGTTCTATATATAGCTTGACCTCTTTTCCATTAATTGGTATTGTTGCATATGATAAGTCTCATTGGACATTCTCCCAACTGTAGTAGTCCATTGTAATGGTACTAATATGCCATAATATGGAGGGGTGTCTACCACAATAATATCAGTCCTGTATGTGGCTTCAGGGCAGGAAGCCAATTTCAACTTTACATCCCACATAACTCCAACAATAGGGACAAATCTATTGTCCATTGCATACCACTTCTAATATGTAGTATCCACCCACACGCCCAATTCTTTCATGAACTCCATAGGCATGATATTTATTGCTACTCCCTAGTCAATCATGCAATTTTTTACTAGTTTATTGTTGATTAATAATGTAGTATAGAATGGATCTACTTGAGAAGGATTCTTTGTCAAGGTGTAACCAAGATAGATCTCAAGAGTCTTTATGATCTCTTGACCTATATTATTGATTTAGGTTTCACCCTTTTCTGATTTATTTTTATCTCTATTTTGGCTTTGCTTCTTATTGGGTACATCTGAGATCAGTTTGAGGGCACTGCCTCTATTTTCATCTCTCTTCATCACTTCTAGTAGTGACATTGACATCTTGATATGAGATAATTCTTATGCTATGTCAAAGGAGGGGGCAGTCACTGCTTGTTCTTCCTTTTCTACCCTAGTGTAGCTTTCCTATTCAATTTACTGCCTAGTATTGTCCATCTTATCTTGATCAATTTTTGTTGCTTCCTTTGGTACATTTTTTTACTATCTTTTTTTAGCATGTTGTTTATCTTCTTTTGGGAGGAAATTCATATGCTAAGAAATATCACACTCTTGGAGGAAATCAAACCCAATGACACCACCATGAGAAGAACACATCGCATGAAAAAAAAGAAAAACACACCATGAAACATACAAAATGTTGAAAGATATCATCAATGTATACCCCCACTTTAAAGTGATTGCTAACACCATTGTTGTGAGAAATTTCTTTAAAGTGGCCAATGTTTACTCCTAAGACATGAGAGCTTCCTCAAAAATCGCTATTCCAAGTCATATGTTTTTGAAATAAAGCTACGTCACAAAAAAGGAGGGAGGGGTTACCCCAAAAATACACAAGGGATCTATGGATTTGGGGTCAGTATATCTTTTCTACAATGTTGTTATAGAGCTCAAAAATGTCATCATTCCCTAAATACTAATAGAACTGGAAGAATGACACAAAGAGTGGAAAAAAAGGAAAAATACTTTTGGGTCAACATGGAAGAGACCTAAATTTCTTGACACCTTGCGTCATCCCCTAAAGGAAAACAAAAGATAAGTGAAAAAGGATAAATGTTTTATGACATAGAGAACAATGTAGATACATAAAGAGGAATGCATTATGAGAGAGAGAGAGATACATCAAATGAAACAACATGAGGGATCACATTATGCACATGCAATCACATAAATAAACATGAAAAATAAAATAATGTAAAAGACTAGTAAGGCACATGCAAGTCACCCTGTAAAAGGTTGTCCACATCCCAATCTTGGTCAATAAATATAGAAGGTGGAAAACTAGCCAAAGGAACAAAATCAAGTGTCAAACTAGGACACACACCAAGTTCAACACTCTTGTTAGGGGAATTGTCATTTAAGCTCATAGAAGAGGAGAACAATGAATTCAACTTGTTATGCACTTGTTCATCAATCTTTGCAATATCAATGTCATCATCTAAATTACTTGCAATAGGAGGTCAAATGATAATGTCTCTTGAAGGTTCTTGTTTATGTTGTGGTGAGGGTATAGAATCATCATTCATTTCTTTAAGTAAGTTTAGATTTTGATTTTCTATGTTGCTCTTTCCTTCTTTATATTGTAACATGTGAGCAATAGTACAATGTCTACGCCTATGCTCGCTAGCATTTTGATTTTGTTTCAATATATTATCAATTTGTGATTGTGTAGGAGAAAGTTTATCAACCATATGTTCCTTTTATTTCATTAAGGGAGGAATGAAAGGAACCATAGGAGGTTGTTCAACCACTTTCTCTCTAGCTTTGTAGACCTTTTTTATTTTAGGAGGCACAATGGGATTGTTTTGGTTGTCTCATGGTCTCTAATAGGAAATGATAGGAGGATTTCCATAGGTTGCTCTTGAATATTTGGAAGTGCTTTAGGTTCAATCATTGGTTTTTCAAGGATAGGTGGCTCAATCACAGGTTGTGGCATGTTTTTAAGGGATAATTTTGCTATGTGTTTTTCCTTAAACTTTTTATATTCTTTGAAAAATTAGTCCTCACAAGGTCTAATAGGTTTAGTAGGCTCAGGCCAAAAGAAATCCAATGAAAAGATACCACAAGAAGAAATGAGATTAAAGACACTATGATGCACTATAAATATTTCATTGCAAAAGAGAAACTTTAAACATTTATGGACAACCAACAGGACAAAATTCATGGAGAAAAGCCATGGATAGCCTAACTTCACATGAAATTGGCTGATGATAGGATGATGGTGAATGAGACATTTAATTTTTTTGGTCCGACCTTTAGAGGGAGATTTATTAAGCCCATTGTAGGACAAGCAAAACCATTATGCATTTTGATCCATGGTTTTAGTTTTTCATATGTGTCTTCATAAAGTTCATGCAAAAATATGAATTCTTCAGTGATCACATTCTCTACACAAACGAGATCAATTGATATACCATTAGTAGGCTTGTCACTAATTCTTCTGGCTATGTAAAGAGTACCATCAAGTGCATTTTTGATTATGTCATTTTGTGAGAAAGAAATATCAAGGGACATTTTGGTTGAGCCCTTACGAGGTTTAGCTTTAATAAATGACACCAATTTAACTACTTCGTCTACATTGTCATCTTGTATGTTTTCATCATCTGTGTCAACATTCATCACATCATTCTTTGTTTCACTAGATTTGATAAATGAAATAGTATGTTTTGGAATTGGATTTGTAAAGATTTGTAAATTTTGATTAGGTGGAGCTACAGACTTATTACTTTGATCATTCACACCTTCAATTTGTAGATGATTAGAATCAATGAGGTCTTGTACAAGATGTTTAAGACACTTAAAATATTTTGTATCATGTCCATTTTATCGTTGGTAATGACAATAAGAATTTGGTCTAAAGTTTGAGGGTAATGGTTTATTAGGATCAAGAGCTCTAATAGGAGGTAACGAAAGCATATTATTTTCTAGAAGCTGCAACATGATATTATGAAGGGTATTGGTTAGAGGGGTAGATTTTCTATTCTTATCCACAAAGGCATATGGATTTGTTGTCTTTATAGAAGCCACTTGGTTATTATCTTGTTGACTTGGTTGAGGGAAATTTCAATTGTGAAAAACCCCTATTTTGTTTCTTGAAAGGTTGGTAACTATTTTGAGTTGTGGATTCAAACTTTTTAGGACAACTAGGAGGATTTTTCACATGATGACCATAAGTTGAATTTTGATAGTCACAAAGGGTTGTACATAACTATGTGAAGGATGAGAATTTTAACATCTCAAGTTTGGTTTGGATTTTTCTTTGTAATTGGAAATAAACATTCATTGAAGGTTGGAATCAAGATTCTTAATGCTTATTTGTGAATAAAGAGTTTGAAATCTTGTTATGAAATTAGTCAATTTCTCATCATCCTTTTGCTTGCATGTCATTAAATTAGAGAGGGTCATCTTGAGACCCATGTGAATGTGGAAGTGGTTGTAAAAGGCATCAATAAGCTCATTGAATGAACTAATTGAGTTATTCAGTAAGGAAGAAAACCACTCTAAAGTAGTATCATTCAATGACCTAGGGAATAGTTTAGCCAAGAGCTTATATTCAAAGATAAAGTCACTACATAGGGTTATATAAGAGAAAACATGGCTAACATGATCTCCTTTTCCACCATATTTCTCAAATCTAGGAACCTCTATACCTTATGGCATTTGTGTTCTCAATTTCTTTAGGGATAACGGGTTGGTTTTGATGTATTATGAAGGTTGACCTTTTTTATTTATTTATGGTTGTGATTTGTTGTTGAAGGGATGCCATGTTTTGCAAAAGTGTGTTAAGGATGGAATCATTGTTATTATTGTAAGGTGGAGTGGTGTATATATGTAGAGGGCAAGTGAATTATAAATTTGTGAGGGAGGATGGTTGAGGAGATATGGTATTTTAATGCATAAAGATAGAAGGATTCCTTATGGAAATACCTATAGAAGTGTTGAAATTTCTATTAGGTTGAATGGTTGTGGTAACTTGAGTACTAGTGTGTGTAGGAATGGAAATGGGTACTGTAAAAGGAGGAACTAAAGTTCCACCTAGGCTTTGGGTATACCCCAAAGCTTGAGTACAACTAGTCATGGTAGGGATGGTGTTGTTAACATTATTTACATTGTTTGTAGGAAGGGAAGTCATGGGAAATTGTGTATGCATGCTATGATCCATAGGGGGTTCATTATCAACACTATTAGAAAGAGAGTTAGAAAACCCAAGATCCATGGTGAATGGTGTATCGTGGGATGACATGAGTCTCGAACTATGTATCACAACAATATTGCTAATAAGAGACCAAGTTGTAAAGCTCATACAAGACTCACAAACTCAATGCCAACCCAAAATGGAAAGAGGGTAAAGGTGTAATGCAATGACCTAGAATGCAATACAATTTTTAGATTCTAAACAAGGTAATATGCTAATTACACTATGCAGAAATCTGAAAATGAAGTCTTGTAAATGTAATTTTAAAATCACATAATGCACTAAATTTACCAAATTAAGCTAGATATGATGAAATTGATGAAACAAAAAATAAACAAAAAGTAATAGAAATATGAAAGTAGCAAATAAAAACACATAAATAAATATTTTAATGCTCACTAATTCAGATTATGATCTGATCAAGGACTTATTCACCCTAAGGAAAATGGGTCCTAGATGGGGTTTCTGAAACTAATTTTTACAGATTTTAAGTGTTTTCTACTGGTTTCTACATTCAGGTTTGTTAGAGCAAGTTTCAGTTTCAGTTTTTTGTGAATGCAATGTTAAATGCAAGTGTAAATTATGACAAAGTGATAACCTACAAGACCTAGTTTGATATGCATTTTTCTTTTCAATTTTCAAATGTAAGCTTATATGATGTAAATGATATGGAAGATGACTAATTTTTTTGTATTTTTTAGATTTAGAGAATGAAAATAATACAATCCTAAAAACCCTAGATGCAATGCAAAGTAAAATGAAAATTAGACACCCTAAATGAGACCTAATTCAAAGCAAATAAATGCAAATGAATGCAAGATCTAAATCTACACTAGTAGAATTTGGAAAATAAATGACTACATGACTACAAATTTTAGTCATGTGACTAACACTAGTAGTATTTGGCAAATAAATGACTAATTTGGTCATTTATAAGTGACTAATTTGGTCATCGGGTAAAATCACAACTAAATGACTAAATAAATAACTAATATCAGACAAATAAAAATGACTAAATAAATGGATAATATCAGACAAATAAAAATGACTAAATATATGACTAAATAAATGACTATTACTCTATTCTTTTTTCTTTCGAATTTTATCATAATCCATAGAGCTTAAGCCCCCCTCATGGAACCCCTACCTAAGTGGGCCATTTGGCCGCCTAGGTTGCTTGGTGCACCAAAAATACCTATTGCATGGAAGGCATTTCCTCTCGGTGTAGTCTTAAGGCGTTCACATATTTTATAATTTTTTTTAACATTTACATTCTTTAACTTTTATTACTCATTATGTTAGGGAGCCCTAACTTCAATACATACTCTCTAACATATTAACATACATAATATAAATGAACATAGATATAAATAAAAAAGAAATTTCCTAGGTATATATTACTACCATTGCCACTTAGCATTGGATAGGAGTGAATTAAATTTGAAGCTTCTATGAATGAATGTGAAACACATCACATTTGTTATTTTAGAAGAGTTGCTTCTTGAAAATTCCAATTCATTTACCATTGCTTCAAACCATTTGCCACATATAAAGATATATAATTGTATTATCCAACTACATAGGCTATTAATACCACTCATTTAATTTACATATACTAAATTGAAACTATTAAATTATGCCATGGACTAAAATATAAAAATTATGACATTCCATCAATATTTAAAAAAAAATATTATTAATAGAAATTAACTAATAAAATTGTGTCCATATCAATGCAAGATGATTAAATGAATCTTGATAATGGTGTGTCCTAGAATATCATCCAAAGAAGGAAGAGAGGTCTTCCTAAAATATATATGTTTCTAATAGACACATTTTTGGTGTGCAAATTGCTAGTTAAAGGCCTAGTGTGGTGTATGCAACTAATCCTTTGGTTATTTTTGGGTTTGTTATTGTTGTAAGGTGGTTGTAGTGGGGTAACCTAGTTGTAGTTGTAATATTGTTTGGATTTTAGGACCCCTTCGAACCTATTTTATTCATATAATTTTTTATTTTTTTTTCATATATATGTTTTACTATTAAAAAGGGCTATGACTTACCACCACAATAGTCATGACCACTATGGTGGTTGTGTTGCCACAACCCCACACACTAGTGACCATAATGGCTATGTAGCCACAATTGTACATAAGACTTTTAATCTTAAGTCATTTTCACACATTTTATTTTATAATTTATAAAAATATATTTATATAATATTTATTATGTTAACGATATAATATATTTGTAATTTATATATGCTTTAATATTTTCAATTGTATAATTATTTTATATATTTTTTAATATATAATTTTAAATTTTTATTTAAATTTCTATCATATGTAAATTTATTTTATTTGTTCTTTTATAAAATTAGAATATCATGAGAATGAAAGCCATTTTTTGGGATGTTTTTCATAGTTTTTTGCTACTTTCCCCACCACTATTGGTTTCCTGCTCCTCCAAACTCTTCTTCATTGGTATTGACCTTTCACTTCTCCAAGTTGGCGAGCTACAACCTTAAAATAAGGTTTTGACAAGGGTTTTAGAGTATGTATAATCATCTTTGACACCACGACACAATTTGTGTAGAATTTTTAGGTAAGTTGCTTGCCATGGTTTCAATGAATTTTATTTTTTGGAATCTTTAGGTGTTTGTTGTGAGTTTTTTTTTACCAATTGACATGAAGCACTACTTGGTTTTTTTCTGAAAATGCTTGAGCACATGATTTTCTATAAAGCCAACATAGAGAGACTAGAAAATAGGAACAAGGAAGAATAATTCCCATAAATAGCTTTAGGAGGCAGGGTATGTGCACAAGAAAGAGTCTTGTTATTTTTCATGGCTTAGCAGGGAAGGAACCACCTTTCACATGGACTAAAGAGTGATTTCTATGCATGGGAACATGGTGGTAGTTCTCTGAGTGAGTGATAAATAGGGTCAAACAAAGATTTGTTTGATGTAACAAGCTAAGGACATGTTAATGAGAGATGGAGGTATATGCCTCATGTAATAGAATGAATTCTAAACCCTCCTAGGTCGATGGGTCATGGCCTATATTTAATTCTAAGCAATATATCCCATGATTGGCTGGACAATTTTCTACCTTTTTCCCTTCACATTAGCAGTGCTTGCATTTGATATCATGACACCAAAGTCCATGTACACAACTTTTGCTTCATGAAGTATACTTTTAGAGATTATTAAATGTTGATACAAGTAGTCACTTCATTGGGAAAAACTGTACATATTTTTTGCAAAAGGGTTCTTTTCCCTAGATTCAAAACTGTATTAAAAAATGAACATTGAAAATCAAATTTTTGTTTCACACTTCTGTACCCATAATCAAGATGAATGATTCATTGGATTGCAAATAACTAAATAAGATCACCATATATATACAAATATTTATAAGTATATATTTATTTTATATCATGCTCTTTATCTTTAAATCCTATTTGTTGTCCTGGTTACAAGAGTTGTAGATTTGATCCCTGCTTATCTATCTATAATCCTCTACTTTTCAAGCAATGCCTCATTTTAGGTCCTTTTTGGAGATATTTCAAGTAGGGCTGAATTTTGGGCCCTTTTTGGAGATATTTGTTTCTTTTCAATGATTTTATTATTACAATTTATTTTCCTATAATATTAGGTTTATTTTCTTGTTTTCTTGTTTAGAATGTTATGAGTTATGGCCATTTTAATTTCTTAAATTGGCAATATTCGCTTTGCCACTAGACAATGTCCCCCTTTCTTTTTGGCTAGGAGAAAGGAAAGAATTTAATAATTCATCATAGAAGTGGATTCCATTCAGATTATCATAATTATTATTTCTCTTCCTTGCCACTAGATGATATCCCATATGGCTAAAAAAATAGCTTACTTTATATTTCCATAGGTACATGGAAGGGTTATTCTACTATGGGACAAAATTATATGAGCATGAAACCTGCAGCAAATGTAACACATAAAACATGGATTTTTTAGCAAGTTTCTGAGGAATCAAGAGTTGGTTACTTGCATCAGCTATTTCCTTTACATATTTTTGCAAAACAACAACATTTGCCACACTCTCATTACTCTAGCTTTGTAAAGACTACAAACTAAAGAATTGTTAAATTCAACTCAATGAATAGAGGTCATTGATTTTTGGCATCCTAGTGGTGATCCTCCTAATTGTTAGGATTAACATAATGAGTGAACCATGATGATCTTTATTTCAATAGATTAAATTTTATCTTCTTTTTCAGTAGACATGGTAATCTCTTTGCATTTTGTTTACATTTCCTTGATTATTGCTTTCCATCTACTTCTTGTCATTTTATTAGTTTGAAATTGAGGGCTATTATTTCAAACCATGTTATCAGAAATGTTGTAATGCACATAGTAGTAGTATACTTACATTGCGACTGAATGACAAACTGAAAGTGTAAATGGAATTCAATTACATGGGTTTCAAATGGGAAAAACATCTAGACCCTACTGACCTTGTCCAAGAATTAGAAAACATCAAATAGCAAGAGGGAGAATCCAATATGGAGCTCAGCCATCAGTTGGTAGTTTCCTTAGCCCACATTCTAGAAGATTTCAGACCTGATCTACCATCTTGTATTGACATGTATATTGGAGCCTACAATTTTACCTTAGGCTCAAGTTCTATACGGGGGATTTCAATCTTTTGAGCATGAAACAAGAATACTTGTTTATTGATTATGTTAAGAGATTTAAGAGGGATATGATTGCAAAATCATTATCCTCAGATGCAGAGGTGGTTGGTAATGAACAAGCTATTATAGGTAACAGGGACATAGATGCTTCATGTGATTCAGGCACAATGTTAAGTGATGATTATGTGTGTAGGAGGGTAGAGGAAGGTGTTGATGCAATGTATGATAGTGATATAGAGGAAAATAGTAGTGTTTGCACCTATATTCAATTAGATTAGTTATCAACAGATGAGGAAAATGAGGAAATCAATGATTATTCCCAATTTAGTGAACAGAGGTATGAACTTTCTATTTGTTGTAGTATTGTGGACCACGAGGAAGGTATGCATGCAAATAAAAAATTGAATAACTCATCTCATGTAGTTGATTATATAGAGAATACATACATTGATGATACAAATAATGATGAAGGGATGAATAAAGGAACAATGTCCTCTACGAAGAGCATGCAAGCCCATTAGCTGGCATAATTCATGATTATCATTGGTGCATAAATAATACTCTTTTTGAAAGTGACTTAGAGTTTAATGGGTTTGAAGAGCTATCAACTTGAAAGGGAGAATCAAATGCCATATTACAAATATGACCCTGTTGCATGTGGCAACCAAGTGGACAAAGAGGGGTATGTACACAATGGTGAAGAGCTTACTCATTCAGTTCTTAAGTTTGGTTACATGAAGTGTATGCATGTAAATGATATTGAGAATGAGCAAGAGGCTGATCTCTTATTTGGTATATTTTCTTCTTTTATCCCTAATGATGAGATTGAATCCATTAACATTTGTTTGTATGAGGATGATGTAGATGTGGTTGTACTGGATGATAGGGTTGTAGAGATAAATAATGGTGTAACCAATGAGGTTTGAATTGAATACCTTGCCTATGAGAGTTGTGATTATGAGGAGCATGTGGGTGTGTGTGAGACCCTATCTCAACCATGCAAGAGTCACTTTCATTCTCATGTAGATTATGCTTCATCTAAACTTCATGGAGGCACTACTATAATTACCAGGGATGTTGAGGTAACAGTTTCCAACTATGACTTGACTATGTCACAAATACATTTTTAGAGCTTTATTTGGGACAATTATCTTTTATTGGTGTGGATTGTGTTGAGAGCATATATTTAAGTTCATTGGTAGGCTTGATAACATTGAAGCTGGGTGTTCTCAAGTAGGTCAGGTTGTTGATCTACAAAGTGAGGAGGAGCAGATCATGAGTGATTTTCTTAACAACAATTTTTACATAGAAGAGTGTGTCAAGGAATACAAAATAGAGAGGAAACTTGAAGAATGTGAGTCTTCATAGAAAATGCCTCAGATTTCTAATTTGCATGTTGTTGGTGTCAAGTTAGATTTGGATTAGGTTTTTGATTCAACTATAAGAACTACATTAGCATTGGTGGTACATTTGAGTTACCAGAATTTGAGAAATCATATGAGACAACCTAGGTTGGGGTCACATTAGAGAAAATCACACTCCATATTGATGCTGAAAAAAGTTATTTTTTGCATATAGATTTGTGTGCAGGTTTGAACATGTATCATTCTCCAAAAGAGCTTGAAGTTGAAAGTTTCCATATGAATGAGGATGACAATGGCTCTTATTATTTATGGCTGCCATGTTTTGGTGATAGTCATTCAAATTTTTAGCATGATGATAAGGATAGTTGTAGTTTGTGTTTGTGTGCATGCAAGGTGTTATTAGTGGTTACCATATTTTCTCAAGAATATTGACCATTGCATCAATGAGAAAAAAGCCATATTGGCCATCATTTGTTTGTTTCTTTTAATTGACTGATGTTTTATTGAATATATGTGTGCACAAGTAATTGTTGTAGACCTCGTGACATTGCTGAATTAACGTTTCTGCGTTTATTCCAGCTTCCATGCCTGCAATTGTTATGTTTCGGTTCTCTCCCTTGAAGATTTGTTTAGGAATAGGATTCAAAATATTAGGAATTTTAGAGAATTGCAATCCCTGAAGCACACCATCAGAAAAGTGGGCACAATCTCAGGAATAGATATGTTTTTGTAGCTTACATCTACTCAATGCTAGCTCATTGCCCTCCCAAGTACTCTATTTTTAGGGATATTTATAAACACATAACTACAACCTCCTTTTAAACAAAAACATCCCATTAAATGGTTATAATTCCAAGCCGTACCATTGCAAACAATTATTTACCAACACAGTAAAACAAATTTGTTTAAAAACATGCATAACAAAAGAATAATTAAAACTCTTAGCCGATTGCATTAGCAAGAAAAACACCATCCATCTAATTGAGCTGCCATACTCCTTTTATTTATTGCAATTAAAATATAAGTTGTTACAATAGATTTATTTTTCAAAAGAGAACATCAAAGCTTCTACAATAAAGATCACTTTAATGGTATCTTTTGATGTTGCCAACATATGCACACATTTGAATTGCCAAGTTAAGGTCATATGCTCTCTAATGGTTTATGGTTTTAAATTATACTAGAGTATGCTTATGAAAATGCTTTTAACTTGATAACAACATGTGTATTCCTAATATTTTTATTATTATACATCAAAAATGTGTCAAAAATTAGAATTCGCTTGATGCTTATGTAAACATGTTCCATTCTTGAAGAGACCACCTTTGTTTCCTAGTGGTTTTATGGCTATTTTCAAGTATATTTTACTTATCATCCTCAGTGTAGAGTTAGATGCACTCTCATTATATAGTTTGGATATATGGGCAATATAAAGATCATTTTGTTTTTGGTGTAAGCTTCACTTCAATAACTTTCATCGATTAGAAAGTATCTATTTGAGTTTATATTACTCAATTTTGATGCAGAGCAAGGTGGTGATAAATCAACCAAACACTCAATTAATTGTTCCAAGCAATGAAACTATCCTTGTCCAACTCTAAATGATTTAACTTAAAAAGAGGATCAACTTTTACAACTCTTTTATTTTAACTTGTCTTAAAATTTACCTAAAGGCTTGTAGCCTCCTAAAAAAAATTCTCTCAATAACTCAAAGAGAAGGTCATACAATGACCTATCAAACATCAATTTAGACTCACTTCAACCCAAGAAACAACATACTAAAAGATCTCAATAGGTTTCTTAAGAGCATTTTGGAGATTCACTAAACCAACCCTGTTTTGGGCTACTCAGTCAACCCACTTTTACAAAGGAGCTACCCTCTAAACTTCTAATTTCTACTCAAAATCAATGGGCAGAGTCAAGTTGTGTTACAAAACACCAAATTTCATCATTAGTTCACTAAGCCAAGCCCTCTAAGCCACTGCTCTATAAAACCCTCATTTTTTCATGCAAATCCCAAGGGTTTATTCATTCTCCACTCTTCCAAGCCAATCTATCTCAAAAAATGCACTCAACAGACTCTAAATGGTTTAGAAAAACTAAAATAGTCATCACAAGACTGGTTCCTTTAGTATTTTAACAAAACCCTACTTAGGTAACTCAATTCCACATTGAAAACACCTTGTCCAACCCTAGGGCAGCACTCATCTTTCAACTAGCTTGTTTCCCCTGACAACCAAAACCATTAGAATTTCAAACCTGACATTGGAGAAGCCAATCCATTGAGATACAAATTAAAAGTAGGCGGATTGATTGATCCAGTATTAAAACTTAAAAGAGGGCCCTCACTGGCCTATTACAGGCAGTCCAAGAAAACTATAGAGTTCTCCATAAAATCTTTATGAAAGACTCTCAAAATGGATTCCAGAGAGAGTTTAAACAAGACTCTACAAAATATAATAAATTCCAAAGCTTAATAGAGATTGTACAGTCCGTACAGTGCTTTGGAAGTTCAGAAAATACAAAAAATATAATATTTTAGCAGAGTAAACATTGAATATTTTTTTGTAAACTTCAATAAAAAATTGATTACCTCTTGCTCAAGCATTTTAAAACTTTTAAAGTATATTTCCAACTGTTACAACCATTAAAACACTTTGGAGGAGCATTTACATGCATATTTTGTCATATTGCACTATATTTAGCAACTCTGCAAAATTGACAAAATGGACCTCCAGTCAACCAAGAATGGTTTGAAAATGACCTTAATGCACCTCATAAATTCCAATAAACCACTAAATGATCTTCTTACAACCATTTTACTACCTTTTAATAACCTTTGACCAAGATATTCCCTGAAAGTTGCTTTTTGACAATTTTTTGCTTGACAACAATTACAATTTTACAACTTTTAGAGATTGCAATTTTACATTCTTTGCAACTTTTGTCTCTTCTACGTAATTTACTCAAATATTAACCTAATTCATGGTGTTTGGTATTACAAGACCTTATTAACATAAAATGACCTCCACAAAGCCAAAAAGACCTTGTAAAATGCAGTATGCTTCAAATTTGAAAATGGGAGCTTAGGTGCTCCTACACTAAATTATAAAGCATTTAGTTACTAGATGCTAAGAATATTTTATAGAAAAATTCAAATAAGACTAGAGTAGGTATCATTTTTATGTTTGCAGCCATTTTCAATAGGTGAGCATGTTGGAATGTGGGTTTACCTATCTTCTATATCAGTTTTAAGTAATCAGATTTACAAAACTTTATACTAGCAACAACATCAACAATTGGATGAAGTATGAATGAAAAATAGGGCTTGCAATAATAGGTAGGCATATTAAAAATTAAATGGACACTAAGGAATGGAAAATAAGCCAAATTATTGCAAAGAACTTGGCATGTCTACTCAACATTTTATGGAGTTATATGGACTTCAAATTTTATGTAAAATTATTCTTTGAAAAAATTCAAACAATTTAAGGACCAAATGGCTAAAAGGTTTATAATTCTCCCCATCAACCCTAACAAGATGATTAAAGTGCCACCTACACAAAATTGTACAATATGAAAATATTCAAAATGGACCATCCTATAATCTATGATAGAATGGAATAAAGTAAAGCATTTGTGAAGGCTAACAAATGGAAAGTTGTTAATTGTGGAACGAATTTTAAAGGGAGGATGGACTGACCTTTTTATTTGAGAAAATCATAGATAGGATGGAAAAATAGTTCATCATTTATTTCTTCAATGTTCTAATACACAAAAAATATGGAGAAAACTTGCAACAAATTCAATTCTATTCCAACCAAAACAAAACATAGTAGAAGGGAGACTAAACATGGATAAAGTTAGAAAAAAGTACAGGTCTTTATGATTCTGCATAAAATTACCCTTGGTTTTGTATTATTGTATATTTTTTAGAGATTTCAAGAACTCCAGTGGCATTTGGCAAACAATAGTCAAATTGGTGACAAATCAAGTATGAAGCACAAGGTGGATTTATGCACAAAAGTTAATTAGTAAGATATCCAACCTGTTGGATCATATTGTTATCACCAATACACCCATTTTCTTACAAAACTTATGTCATTGCCCAATTCCTGAATTGTGGGATTCTAGTCAAAATGCTATAGTTTCTTTGATTTTTGTTTAACTTTCTGTTCCCTATGCCTGACATGTTTTTTAGGTGCCCTAGGATATATAGATTGACTAGGTACATGACATATATCTCATATTGTTTTTAACATAGAATCATACATTAATGAATTAAATCAACCAATGAAATCATTGTAAATCAACTTATACTCAACTTAGATATTTAGATACATATTTATGCAATCATCACATACATTACATTTTGTTCTTAAGTACAAAGCAACTAAAGAAATTTGAATCTGCATATAATTTACTAATATGAGAATTTAACAATCTGAAGCAACTAATGTTATTTGATAACCAAACTTGCAAATTGTTGTTTTACATGTCTTCAAAGCTTTAAACTACTATTTTAATGTTAAAAAAAACATAATATTACTAATATAAAATCAATCATAAATTTGACTACAATACTCTAAAAGATTTCTAACAATTTTACAGAGTCATCAAAAAATCCAATTTTGTTTCCATTACTCAATAAACCATATTGTGTTATAATTTTTCACACATATCCTACATACATTACATCAGGAGAGTATGCATTTTTATCAATATAAATAATTTCAACCAAATAAATTGTATTCAAATATACCTCACAAATTTTAGGAAAGAAGTAAAGTTCATAAAGTAGCATCACCTACAAGTTCTTGGGAGAAAGGGCATCATTGAGTCGACCATATTATTTTCAGAAAGTGCCTACTGATCTTGGTGAGTGTTTTTTTCCCAGGTTGGTGAATATCAAGGAGCTTATTAGGTAATTTACTTGTGGAAATTTTATCAAAATTATATAATAATCAGATAAGAACCCTATTCTATTGAATAATTGACTAAAAATTTGAAAATTTGAGATATTTGCATTTGATATACTTATATTCATGTTTCTTTATAGGTTTCTAAAGGCCTTTTGCAAAAGTTTGGACTTGATAGGGTTCTTGATACCCCAATCACTGAGGTTTGCAAGTTTCTGAAGCTAAAATGTGCTAATTGGAATCCTGTCAAAAGACTTTTTCCTTTATATCTTTTATTATTCAAATATATAGCCAATTTATGTCTGCATGTATTTTGCCATTGTAGGCTAGTTTTATCGGCATTGGTGTTGGTGTAACATATTATTGACTGAAACCCATTATGGAGTTCATGACATTCAATTTTGCTATGCAAGTTGGTGTTTTTACTACTCTTTAAGTGTTTGTCTTTTGGTTTTGAATGCTATTTTGTTTGTCACATAATTTTGTACTTTGGTTTTGTTTATTTGAGTTTCATTTATAATATTTTGTTCACTAGGTAGCGTAATGATGTGATCTACATCACTATTGTGCCCTTCCTATTGTGTCCATGTTACCACATGATAGTAAGTCCACAACTAGAAAATTGGTTGCATGCCTTTATCCATAGGAGTTATTACTTACCACCTTATAATATCGAATATCCTTATATTGAATTACATTAGCAATATAAGAAAATAATGGAAATTATCTTTGAATAGCTTGGATGAGATTCAACTGTTCCAACTAGTACCTCAGTGAGTTGTTTTCAATTTATTTTCTCTTTGGAGAATGGATACATCTAACCGACTCCTTTTCTATATTCCTAATTCTGAAGTGTTTGTCCTGGGCTAAGACAATAAATTTGAATAAACTATTGCAGTTCTATCTTATTAATCCTATCATTATATAGTCACCTTGGAGTTGGGATGCCCAATTCCATATATATTATATATATGCGTTTCAAAAATGTCTATTTTTTGTCAAGCGAGTTTCAAACTTTCAATTTTGTATAACATTGTATTTCAGTATTTTATAATAGATGGTAAACACTTTTCCTATTCAATCATGGTCCATAGATAGGTGTCACTTCCTCTGATGCCTTTATCCTTTTATCGTTGCATTGGGGGAATCGGGTTTTATGTTGGACTGATAGCATTCTATTACACTGATATTTGCGTTGTGAGCTGCTTTCATCGGTCTATTGGTAGAGCTATGAGGGGAGTTCCCCCGATGTAGTAATGTTAGGCCGATAGTGACACTATCGGCCTAACATTACTACATCGGGGGAACTCCCCTCATAGCTCTACCAATAGACCGATGAAATCATATCAGCAACACTAGAACATATTGGCAGAAGATAACACAATGTCCCACCGATGGGGCAATAACATGCTTAACCATGATAGCATTATAATAATCAAGTTAGTTAATTGGTCAGCTAGGTTCATTGATTAATGTATTTTGATGGATTTATGGATGCTCAACTGCTATGCAAGCTCTTTGATAATATGACAATGATTTGATTCAAATACTCATAAATGGATCAAAGAATTTTTTAGAATGCTCCCCAAATTTTTCGAAGGAATGATGAATTTATAGATTTAGAGGTGAAAATATGAATGGCCAAGATTGATTTAATTGGTTTTGAGGATAAGGATATGATTTATAATTAACTATGATTAAGTATTCAACTCAATTGACTGATCAGTCAACTAGCTTAATTGACCAGTCAACTAATTTGATTGAGAGTTAACTTGACATCTAATTAGTTAATTTGATCGATGAGTGAAAGATGGAATTGACTTACTTGACATGAGTGAAATGTGAGATTGACTTATTTGTTAATTGAATTTAATCCAAAAGAGTAGTCTCTTTTGAGCTCATGCTATAAATCTCTTAAGGTAAAAATAAAAGCTAGACTTGGTAGCTGATTTTTTGCCACTCAAAAAATCATGAAAATGAGGTGCACCATGGAGTTTTGTATGGTTTTAGAAGCCTTAAATTGGTGCTGGTAGCAGGGGTGCTTCCCCTTGACCCTGCCCTATACCATGACAAGGAGGGAACTAGGGGTGTTGCCCCTCGACCCCACTAGGGGTGCTACCCCTCGACTCCACTGGGGGTGCTACCCCTAGACCCCCGCAAGGGGCCCTACCCCTTGACCCCATTGGGGGTGCTGCCCCTCGACCCCTCTGGGGGCGTTTCCCCTAGACCCCCACGAGAGGCGTTGCCCCTCAACCCCACTGGGGGAGTTTCCTCTAGATCCCCACGAGGGGTGTTGCCCCTCGACCCTGCTAGGGGTGTTTCCACCAGACCCCCATAAGGGGCGCTACCTCTCGACCCATTTATTTCACTGGTCAATGATTAATATATCAAATGACTATGGCTATTAGTGGTAACTTATTTCTGGTTGATTCTAGAAAATTGGTATAGCATAAAACTTGACTTAGAACATTATTAAGTTGTATAGACCACATTATTAAGATCTAGATTTGCAACCACTTCTTGTATCCACATTAAGAAATCCTTCATATGAAGCTTTGTATCAGCAGTTCAGGCACTTCAATCTTATTCAAACCTAGGTATTTACAATCCTTTTTAATCAATTTGTCACAAACTTATGAATTTTTTTCCCATGTTTTGAAAAAAAATGAGCTCTCCAATCTCTTGGGCTGAAAGATCATAATACCAATCCCAAGCTAAATCTTTCTTCTCAATTTTGGTAAATATGTCATTTGGAATGCCTTTAAATTTTTAGAGTGGAGTTTGAACACTCCACATGTGCTTTCCAACCATCTTGTATAGGTTAAGTTCCTTCTTTGTTAACTGAGCCCATCCTCTTCTTAGGACAATCTCAAAAAGTGCTCTAAGGAGGTGACCTGCACTCTGCAACACATAACCAAAGAAAAAAAAATGTATTTAAAACTACATAGCGTGCATCATCCAACAACTTCCATAACACATTGTAAATTCCTTCTATCTAGCAAAGGTGAATGATTTGGAGAAGATAAGACTTAAGGATGGGTTGTATGGTTAGAAACAGAAGTAGGAGGGTGGACATGCACAACATCCTCAAGGCTAAATTTATATTTTCATGAACAATTTATTTTTAGGTCACCCACTTATAAAAAGGCAGAAAATGGTTATCATTTGCATTACAAAGGATATAAAATTCAAGTCACCTGCTTATAAATTGATAAAATGGTTATGATTTGTGCTACACAGGTTTTCAATATAAATACATACCTGTGTAATAAACACCATATCAAATGTGAGGGAGAGACCTTCAAGCTTAAGAGTTGTGAAATGTAAGCCTAGAGAAAAATATTGATCTTGGCACTTGGCTCCTCCAAAATCTCCTTCACTGGAATAGGAACACAGTCTAAGAGCTTTGCAAGTTCCATCTTCTCTTCTTCTCTTATTGTCACATATTTAAACTCTTCACTTAATGAAAATAATCAACATAGCTCAATGTCACCCATTGTTGGCTTCAAGTGCTCATTATAAGTAGCCATTGTCCCATGAGTGATGTAGTAATAACTGGCTATCTATCCTAGATCATTAACGTGGAAATATCCACTTTTCCAATCATATTTCACCAAATTACTTTTGTCCAAGATAGTTGCAGCTGAATGTATCTGTTGATATAAAGAGTTCAATTACTAGAAGCACTAACAAGAACCATTAAAGTAAAATGCAATGGTCATACTTGTCTAACAATACCATAGTAAAATTACTATGTACTAAATTGAAAATCATAGCTATGCTTACCAAGTTTGCCCTTCTCTCTTCTAAGGTATTGTCTTTATGTAAAGCATCAATAGATAGACCATATAGAACTGGGTTTCATAGCATGAAAATGTAAAGATAAGTGTATCCCAACCATGTGAATTCCTCCCTTGCATTTTGAACTGTACCTAGGACAATTTCTGCATTTAAATGATTTGCTTATTTTGAGATAAACTGGCTCTCAATTGGTAATTGTTGATTCACAAGGGATAGATAATATTGTAGCTCACTGTGACTTGTTAATATTATTCCTTCTCCATTGGAATCATACTGTGGCCTTCCATATATTGATCTGCCAAAAAGGTCTCTATTGTTAGCATGGGCATCTCCAACATGGAGCCTTTTTCAAAGGGATCTTGAGGTGTATGATCCTTATTGGGATAGAGGTGCAACAAGTCTATGTTAGGATCCTTGTTTGGAAATGGAAATCATGGCTACTTGGCACAATCTAGTGTATTGTAGCATATTAGTAGATCGAGCTACCAATCTCCTCAACCATCTATTGAAGTTGTCAATCTTGAGAGGAGCAAATTGTGGCCATTGATGGAAAGTAGGAGGCTAGGTGCATATGATATGTCCACGTGGCATGAACTAGTGGATTTGAGTGATTTTTTTTACTTTGGTGAATAAAACCAATCAACACTTTAGCCATCCACCAATCAGTCGTAATCACTAATATTTGGGGCAAGTTGATCTGCACTTTCAATGTTGATTGATGTTTAAGTAAAGCCTATAAATATCAAGCAGTTTTATCAAATGGTTTTGGTGAAACCATGTGGTGTGATCTAATGAACTTTGGTGGATGTAGGTACTTTGATAAATCATACCATTCAACACTTTAGTAGTCTACTGATTTGCTGAAGTTGTTGATCTTCAAGGTGAATCAAAGGGTATATAGTCAAGTGCAAAAACATAAGTTTACACGACATGTCTTGGTTGGCTTTTGAAGTCAAAGATGTTCAAGTAATTTTGGGCTAAAGAGAACATCTCCCTTGACCATTAATTAAGTGGGGTTAGAGTGCATTATAAGGGATGATCAATTAGCTTTTGTAGAACCATGTGTCATCTGGTAGATTTTGGTAGATTGGTCCACCTTCCACCTTGGTAGTTCAACTATCCATTGATATCATTGATCATCAAAGCCAAAGCATCTCAATTGTTAATCTTGTCTTGTGTTTAGGAAATTAAGGTGGTGGATCTAAGTAATGAATAGGCAACATTTGAAGGAAACTTGGCATAGTAAGATTAACTCTTATTGATCAAGGAGTTTTCTTGTAAGGGTATAGTTTCAGAGGTAGACCATGATTTGGATGCCAAGTTGTTGCTTGGGAAGATGGTAGCTAAGAGTTGATTTTTTCCCATAGTGTTCATGGAAATTGAGGAGATTGACACCCTAAGTTATGGGTTGTATTCTAGCCATTTAATTGGCATTAGAAATCAACAAATTTAGGTCTCTCCAGGCATTATGCATTTGCATTTGAGGAATATTTTTCCTTATTCTACATAAAATCTGATCCAAAGGAATGTCCTATAGTGCATGAGGTGTGGGCATCATGATAATTGAGCCCTCCAAGTATTGAATTTCTCCTTTGAGATGCAGTGTGGTGGCAATCAGAACATACTTGAAGGTTCTTAACAACTCTAATAGTTGTACTAGGGGGCATGTTTAACAAACCAAATGCAATTGTTAACTTTTCACTATGGTGATAGATAAATGATTCTTTATATCCTACTACCTTCATTTGCCAAGCCAATTTATCCTACTTTTCATAGCTATGCCATGTTTGTGGATGTGATCTATCTCCTACACAAAAAAACATGTACCAGTTTGTGGCCTTCAATCCAACTACATCCAGGTATCTTTTTAATTCCTCTATCTTTCATCAATCTCTTTACTAAAATTCCGTATAAGTTGTTCTACTATGGAATTGCACTATAAAAAATATACAAGAAGTTTTTTATCATACTTGTACAACAACATCATAGGATAAGTTTTATTTAGATTAATTCCTCTTTGTAGCAAAGGAACTACAAACCCATTATAAGAGTTGAATGAAAAGTGTGCACATCAATCATGGAGGGCCATACAACCATCACCAACTTGTTTCATTCTCCCAAGCTAAAGTTTCTCTATCAATCATTGTTGAACTTATGTAACCTCTTAGTTTGGAAAACCTAGTCTAGTTGTGTCAACTTACTGTGGCATCCTCTTTATTCTACATCTTCCAAATGGCCTTCATGAAACCTCTTTGTTTGGAAAATATTGTCTAGTTGTATCAAATTAATTGGCATCCTCTATTTTGTACATCTTCCAAATGGTCTCATGAAACCCATCATCATCTCCTTGTCATCTATGGGGAGAAATCTACCAAGCCTCTCCATGTACCAGTTTGGGTTCACTGCATGGGCAACCATGTGCAAAGGAGTGTTCAATGTATCTCACCACCATTGTATTATTAAAATAAATGTGCTCATTGTATAATTATAAGGTGGGGGTTCTTTTTGTTGAACAACCTTATTTTGGCTAAGAATGCTATCAATGAACGAATATATTTCCACAAGGCTAGGACTGTCCAAGTCGATTGTAGATGTGACAAAGGTTGTTTATTTTTCATGTAACCAAAAAATTCAATTTTCTCACTTCCTTCACCCTAAAACCTTATTGTCTTGGACTCACCCCATTGATTTCACTCTTGTGTCATCCTCTCCAATGGAACAAATCAAGATCTCTCTCCTCTCAATTAGTTTGTTGTTGAGGGGTGCATGGTATGCTAATAACCACCCTCTAGTGCCTTATATCTTATCATACCATTACAAATTTTGTATAGATCTCCAAGAGAAAATCTGAATTGGCATCACAAATAGATGCTGAAAATAAGATTAATTAATTGACCATATATGTGTCTTATGAGATGACTCAGAAACAATATGGTTGAATCCTGATAAAAAATCACATAATTTAACACACTGAAAAACACCACCTGCTTGATGACCTTATATTTGTCTTATACCAAAAATCAATACTGAATGATCTAGTAAATTGTGAGATTTGTGCATTGAAATCATTAAGAAGCGATGATAAATTAGAAACATCTCAAATTACAAGATAATTGACATCTAGTAGAGGGTATGTGTAGGATCATGATGGGCCAAAAAGTGGCGATATGATGGGTATGTGTAGGGTATGTGGCTGACAAATTTTTTTTACCCAAAATTGATGAAATGAAAAAGGGTTTTAAAGGAGATTCTCGATTTCCACCAATATAAATTATGCTTTACTTTGAATTTAATAAATAATTATTATTCATTTTCTATTTGAATTACAACTAAAGTCTTGATTGATAGGCTAACTGAAAAATATCTATAGCTTTCAAATGGTATCACATTTTTTGAATTAAACATGTATCACATTCTATGCTTGCATACTATAGGATTAAAAAAAAAATGAATTTCATGAAGTTTTGACCAAGTTCGTGGTCGACATTGAAGTTTTATATTTTTAAAAGTTGTAATAAAAAAATCATAATTAATTATTTACTTGAAAAATTACAAAAAATATGCATCACATTGGGACATGAGTCCTCTACTTATATATATAAAATATTAAAAAATATTATCATTTTATTGTGGTTAGGGTGGTCAAACAGACACCTACTTCTTAGTTTTCCCTAAAATTTAAGCACTATTGCATTGAAATTTTAAATTTTCACCAAATAGAATTTAAAAAAAATAAAAAATAACCTAGTAGTTTAGAAACTACATTCAATTTGCTACAAATTCTATTATTACATATTTTTGAAATAATATAGATAAATTATTCAAATTTTTATGTCAAGTTGCCTAACTTTAATTTTTCTGAATTTTTTGCCACTTAAGGGCTTGTTTTTTCCATGATGATCCTACACATACCCTAGAGTGAAATTGAAAAAAGTCAAAATAATGAAACTGGAGATGAGAAATAGAGGACATGAAGGCTAGAGAACATTACCGTGAATTTAAATCTTGTATTTGTAGCTTCTGTATGAGAAGATACTTGATTGATGCTAACAACATACCCTAACAACTTCTCAAAATCTGTGAAGCTATCACTTGATGCAAGGCCTCCTATAGTAGCATGCGAAGCATAATATTATGTAATTATGCTCAGTATCCTAGGAAAAACTAGATATTATTATAGGAGCAAAGGGATTTTTTTTTTTCAAGTTGAATTAAAAATAATAGAACACTTTGTATTATGGTACTTTGGATTTGTTATCTTATTACCAATAGACCCAAAACATATGGAGCACTATTTGTCAATACAAGCATGATGGACTTCTTACCTTTTGGTCTTCTTATCAATGAAGATATTCTTCTTCAATGTTTTACTTTGGAGGTTACTGTTTCTTTGAGTTCACAATTTTATTGCCTTTGCCAACTAGTATATGGATGTCACATAACTAGGCCAATTAGAAAAAGTGCTTTTCCTATAAACTACTTTCACAATTTTTCCCCTTTTTGTTCTCAGCGAGTGTTTACTTATATCAAGGAAGCAATTACATGTCCATATACATTATCAACTCAAATATGCCAAGATGTTACATATGAAAACTATGCCAAAATTTCCCATAATCTTTATCTTGAATTGTACATAGTGTGCATTTGTTCTTAATATTCTCCACTTTTCTAAAAAGCTTGTCCTCTAAAATTTTCATATTTTTAGTGTGAATTAGTTGGTGAATTGCTCAGATCCTTTTGATTAAGCATGAATGATTTCCATAGCTATAAAATGATTATGAATCCCATCGTGTGTTCTGTGAAACAATGCCCCTAACCACAGTTCATCCTAAATGTTCATTTAAAGCATGCTTCTACAATAAAAAATCTATTTTAACCTAGTTCTGTGAGTAGGATGATCAAATTGGAGGAAGATTGGATTAAATTTCAAGGAAGAAGTGTACTAAAATGTGCTTGATTGAACACTCTAATTTTTTTGAGAAGCCATTCCGGTCGTTTCCTGATGATGATTATTGGAACATTGGCATAAGGCCTCTTTGGATGACATTGTGCCTTGCAATGGTAGTGTTTAGACTTTTTTGTCAGTTGTTTGTGTTAATCCAATTGTCTATTTTGGGGTTTTGGAAGTTCTTATATGTGCAATTAGGGATGCTGGTGGTATTTGGAGGTTGAGATTCTGAACTTGGGTTTGTGTAGGGATTTCATTTTCTATGTGCTTGCTGAGGTGTTTAGCTGATTTTACTTGTTCCCTTACATCTTCTAAATATTCATATGGGTTTTTTTTCTTTATCATAGTTTTCTCCTTGTGTAATTTTGATTTTCTGATACAAAAGTCTAATGATCAAGAACCACCTATGGTAACAGGGGATTCAAGCAATTTATTTGTGGAATTGTCTCTCTTTTTTGGATGGAGTTGTTCATTTTAGGAGATGTTTTTTATCTTATGAGTTTGGTTTTAGGAGTTTGTATAGGATTTGAGAAGATTGTTTTGGTATTTATTTTTTTAAAAGACTTTAGATCATCTGGATAGAAAATGGATGTGTTAGCAGCTTCAAGGGGGAGAATGCTTTCTAATTTTGTGTCTTTCAAAAGAATGCAAAAGGCCATTTGAAGATAGATTTTTAGAAATGTAGCTTGGGAAAATGTATTTAATTATTATAGTGATATTATACGAAAGAAATGAAGAAGAAGAAAGAGGAAAGAAATTACACTAATGTGTATGGATGACCAAAGTAGGTCAATGGGACAATAAACATGAAAATCCTCCACTGCATCCACTGAAATAAACAATTGTATATGTGCCCTTTGTAATATTGGATTTCCACTGCTATTAATTTCATACATGTTACCATTATAACATTAAATTTTGTGGAAATCGGTGAGTTGGTTAAACTGTCATAACCATATATGATGTTGTAAACATGTATATTGAGAATGAAGTGAGATTGTTGTGTAATGTACACAACAACCCTGCTCAAGCTAGTTGTCTGAATAATTATTTTCTGTAGCATATAATACTGTCATTTTGTCTCAAATATTCTCATATCATTGATATATAGTCACTCTAAAGATTGAATCAATCTGCTTATTCTATAGGCTTCTTTTGCATCCTTGTTATAATTTTATCAATATAAGCCCAGTAACACTTGTGACAATGATTAGCTTGTTGCTTGAAGTTGTGCCTAACTTCTAGGCATTCAAGTGCTGTGGTTTTGGGGGAATTAAAACATGTGGAGTGCCAAAAATAATATGTCAACACACTCTAGATTAAAATTGAATGCATGTTAAAATTGACAAAATTTAAGATTCTTCATAAATCTGAAAGAGAAGCTAAAGATATATTACATGCAAGTTTAGTTCCAATTTTGGAGTTTAATATATGTAAGAAATAAATTAAATTCAGTGCAATACAGTTTTCCAATCTGCCAATTATTTATGTCATGCTTTCTTTGTTGATGTATATTTGATTTTTAAAAATATATTAGGTTTTCCAACTTGAGCATCAAATTTTTGATCATTTTTTCCCTTCATCTTCTGCAGAGACATCAAGTTTGGCTCACTTGATGGATCCGTTTTAAGTTTACTAAGTTACATTTATTTCTTCACTTTTGAATGAAGTCAACTCTCTAATTTATTGTCCTATTCATATATTTGGCAAGAAATGTGTAGGCTGTTGTTAATTTATTAAACATTAGTATCATATGAAATTATGAAGAATGTAGCATTATGTCAGTTCAATGTACAAATGTTGTTTGTTTCAAGTTTCATTAGAAAGTGTAAAATTCTTATTTTTCCTTTTCTACTATGATTTTTTGTGGGGGAACATTCTTGTATGATACATTACGCCCAAAGTTAATTCATGAAGCAAAATTAGATTTTCTTTGTGAGCTTGTTGGTATTCTTAAGTTAGAAGCTCTAGAAGAACAACTAGTAAGGTGAGGAGAATCTATAGCTAGTTTGTGACCAACAATCTTGCATATTTTGGTAGATGTGCATGAGAGATTGACATTTTGTTCCCAAACTCATGTGCGTGATGAGGTACTTTAATACTGTACAAAATTCTTACCACATTTACATTTTTGCAAAGGCTAATACCATCTCTTACAATTTGTTTTGATTATGCCATTTCTTTCAAGATTTTAATGTTAGGGTGTATTTCTTCAGTTTTTTCTTTAGTGCTTGTTCCAATTCTATTGGTTAGCAAGAGAATAACATATTATTTATTATGTATGAAATCGTATTTTGAGGACTTGAGTAATAGTTGTAAAACAATATGATGGCATGAATACTAGCTCCATGGAGATGCATGAGAATGCTTATTTTTTCTTAGATCCTAGTTGAATTCTATTAGCAATGAATAACCTTTAATTTCTCATTTGTGGAAACTTTTCTAGATTGACCTAGCCACTTTCAATGGATAAATTATTTTTTAGGTAACTTTTATTTATGTTCTAACAACAAGTTGATCTTAAGTTGGATATTTTGTGGATTCAATTTAGGTTGTTATGCTTGTTTTTTGAGACTGAATTTGTGTAATGATCATTGTAGCTAGATGCATTCATTTGCTCACTTATTGATGTGATGGTAACAACTATGGTTAGTAGGAGAGCTTGTCCTAGGATATTTGGTGGTGAGGTACAATCACTCATGCATTAAATGTCATGACTGATTTTCTTATATTGATTTCTTCTTAGAGCTATGAAATTTCAACCTATTGTTTTTGTATGTTACTTAACAATGCTTCTCTAATGCTAGGGAATTTTGAGGCAGAAGTTAGTTGGGCATGGCCTTGCATTTATAGCTACTGGAGGATCTGGTAGGTTATGATCTCTTGTTGTAACAAGAGCTGGAGAATGCTTCATTATCTCTTTGCTCAGTGTGTGATACATGCAATTATGTTGTACAAAGTTGATTTTAATATTTTTCTTGTGAATATATTAAAAAACCCTCTGAATTTCTACTATATTAAAGGATTATATGTTTTTGGTGCATAATCTATTGTTTGATGTTGTTTGTTGTATATGATTCTCAATTTAAGGAAGCAAAAAGAATCTAAAATATAGCAAGAAGTCACCATTTGATCTTTTTTTTCAATTCTCAGGCCACTTGAATGTTTGTTGTATTTTATTTTAAAGGGCTGTTTGTAGTTTGTAGTATCTAGAGGTTTAGGTAAAAAATAAAAAAAATAGAGAAACTGTATCATGGTGGGCATGAAAGATAAGATGTAGAGTTATGATATATTTTTTGTTTTCTATTCTTATATGGCCATGCCAAAGTCTTATATGAGTTTTGTCTTTTGGTACAGGAATATCAATTAAGGTACAAACAGATCGAGTGCTCAAGAAGGGTCTTAACTCTGCTACCGCATAATTTCAAGAGTTATGACTATCATTTTGGATGAAGGATTTGTTCTGTTTGTTGATATTGATAATTTTGATTCGAGGTCTCATGATAGTTTCTTGGTTCGCCACCATTTTGTAACTATTGTTGTAACTAATGCTTTGAAAGATACAGTTGACCGACCTTACCTTGAATTTTATTGGCAGTGTTTTCCAGATGACATATCAGTTGAGAACAACTTATCAACCTCTAGTGCTAAACTTTAGTCTTAGTTTTTTTCTCTTCCTGATTAATGATCATTTTGGTGGCAAGCTCTTTATTTATTGTTAAATTATTATTTTATCATTGATGATTCAAATTAGCCTTCTAACTAGTATGAGGTTGTTCCAAAAATTTGATAACATTACAGGGAGGGTTGAGTGTCATGGCAATGAACATATCATAAGGGAAGGTCACAAAAGCTTTCATAGTGGACATACTTCATGTAAGTGCAACATCCTATACTTTTTTGTTAAAATCATCAAGGGAGGTTTCCCTTTATTTATAACCTATGGAAAATTTACAAGGTGTGGAATATACAAGAATAATTGCATTCATACAAAAATTAGCTATTAGATCAATTATTCAATAACATGATAGCTTAATAAAACAACACCATGTAGATAAATAATGACATATTTTCTCCTTTATTGCTACATTGCAAAATATTAAACACTCACTTGGAATAATGCACAAAACAGAGTGGAGAGAGAGAAGCATTGGCTACTTTGATCTTTGAAATTGATGATTTTTTTACTAAATTGATAATGTTTGAAGTTTCTTTTTCTTTCTTAGATGTTGAGTCTAATTAATAAGTTTAATGTTGTGTTGCAACTTGCAGGTATGTTGATATGATAAAGGTTAGCATTGTTGATCCTCTAAAAGTTATCAAAATTGCATTACTTGATGCAAAAAGGTAAAACTATTTGTCTTTATTATAATTAGTGGAACTTGCAATACAATATTTGATAAAAATATACTTCCAAATATGCTTTTGATGGATGTTCATATGCTCATCTAAAGCTTCAATTCACACAGAGACAAAGACACTTTCAAGCATATCAATTACAAATTTACAATCAATAATCAAACTATTGAACAACTATTCAGGAATAAGGCAGTTGTATATCACTAATTGAATATTGTCTATTTGTTTGCTATCTTGCATGAATTCATCTTTTTTAAAATTGTAAGAGATAACTAGGAAACATTATATCTAGCGCCTAAGTTTAGGGTGCCATAGTTGGAAAAGGAAAAGAAAATATTTGAATTTTATCCTCTATATTCTTTAACTTTTAAGAGTTTATGATGTGCAAATTTCAAAACCTTATTTTCAAGTTGCAGCTCCAAATTGGAGAAGTGAAAGGTGAATACTAGCGAGGAAGAGTTTGGAGGAGCCGAAACCAATAGCAGTGGGAAAGTTATCAATTTGTAAGGGGATTAAATGGGTCAAGCCCCTATAGGAGGTCATTTCCCTTCTAAAAGGACTGGAGTTAAGGAAGGGGAAAACAATATAAGTATATGAAAATAGGAGTATTCTATTTATATAGTGTTTGTAAGTTGTACAGTGTCACTGAGACATTGAATGTAACCAATGAGATTTTGATTTGCCAATGAGGGTTAATGAAGTAAATTTTTAGAGTGATTTTTTCTCCACTCATAAATACTGTGTCATGGCTCCTCTTGATTTGTAATATTTTTGTGTTTGTGTCTGATCAATCATATTTGTTCAAGCATTTTAGTTTTCATTTCGTGGTGTTTTTTAACATTTGAATATCTATGATACTTGAAGTTTATATGCATAAATTTGTGAGGATTCATTAAGCTAGATTTGATTTGTAATGAATAAATATATGACTAAAGTAATGACTAAATACATGACTAAATTAATGACTAAATATATGACTAAATTAATGACTAAGTATATGACTAAAGTAATGAATAAATATATGACTAAATAAATGACTACCATGACTAAATAAATAACCAGTTAACAACAATCAATGACTAAATTAATGACTAAATATATGACTAAATAAATCACTACCATGACTAAATAAATGACTAAATTAATGACTAAATCAATGATCAAATCAATGACTAAAAATCATTGACTAAATAAATGACTAAAATAGTTTAGTCATAAATTTGTTGGTGTTATAAATGACTACAAATAAACCACTAAAATAGTCATGTGACTAAAATTAATGACTAAATAAATCACTACCATGACTAACTAAATGACTAAATTAATGACTAAATCAATGACTATATCAATGACCAAATCAATGAATAAATCAATGACTAAAAATCAATGACTAAATAAATGACTAAAATAGTTTAGTCATAAATTTGGTGGTCTTATAAATGACTACAAATAAACCACTAATGGTCACGTGATTAAAATTAGTCATTTATATGCAATTT
>VDFB02252616.1:81287851-81349443 GCA_007258455.2 Sequoia sempervirens | reverse complement strand
ACATAACTATGTGAAGGATGAGAATTTTAACATCTCAAGTTTGGTTTGGATTTTTCTTTGTAATTGGAAATAAACATTCATTGAAGGTTGGAATCAAGATTCTTAATGCTTATTTGTGAATAAAGAGTTTGAAATCTTGTTATGAAATTAGTCAATTTCTCATCATCCTTTTGCTTGCATGTCATTAAATTAGAGAGGGTCATCTTGAGACCCATGTGAATGTGGAAGTGGTTGTAAAAGGCATCAATAAGCTCATTGAATGAACTAATTGAGTTATTCAGTAAGGAAGAAAACCACTCTAAAGTAGTATCATTCAATGACCTAGGGAATAGTTTAGCCAAGAGCTTATATTCAAAGATAAAGTCACTACATAGGGTTATATAAGAGAAAACATGGCTAACATGATCTCCTTTTCCACCATATTTCTCAAATCTAGGAACCTCTATACCTTATGGCATTTGTGTTCTCAATTTCTTTAGGGATAACGGGTTGGTTTTGATGTATTATGAAGGTTGACCTTTTTTATTTATTTATGGTTGTGATTTGTTGTTGAAGGGATGCCATGTTTTGCAAAAGTGTGTTAAGGATGGAATCATTGTTATTATTGTAAGGTGGAGTGGTGTATATATGTAGAGGGCAAGTGAATTATAAATTTGTGAGGGAGGATGGTTGAGGAGATATGGTATTTTAATGCATAAAGATAGAAGGATTCCTTATGGAAATACCTATAGAAGTGTTGAAATTTCTATTAGGTTGAATGGTTGTGGTAACTTGAGTACTAGTGTGTGTAGGAATGGAAATGGGTACTGTAAAAGGAGGAACTAAAGTTCCACCTAGGCTTTGGGTATACCCCAAAGCTTGAGTACAACTAGTCATGGTAGGGATGGTGTTGTTAACATTATTTACATTGTTTGTAGGAAGGGAAGTCATGGGAAATTGTGTATGCATGCTATGATCCATAGGGGGTTCATTATCAACACTATTAGAAAGAGAGTTAGAAAACCCAAGATCCATGGTGAATGGTGTATCGTGGGATGACATGAGTCTCGAACTATGTATCACAACAATATTGCTAATAAGAGACCAAGTTGTAAAGCTCATACAAGACTCACAAACTCAATGCCAACCCAAAATGGAAAGAGGGTAAAGGTGTAATGCAATGACCTAGAATGCAATACAATTTTTAGATTCTAAACAAGGTAATATGCTAATTACACTATGCAGAAATCTGAAAATGAAGTCTTGTAAATGTAATTTTAAAATCACATAATGCACTAAATTTACCAAATTAAGCTAGATATGATGAAATTGATGAAACAAAAAATAAACAAAAAGTAATAGAAATATGAAAGTAGCAAATAAAAACACATAAATAAATATTTTAATGCTCACTAATTCAGATTATGATCTGATCAAGGACTTATTCACCCTAAGGAAAATGGGTCCTAGATGGGGTTTCTGAAACTAATTTTTACAGATTTTAAGTGTTTTCTACTGGTTTCTACATTCAGGTTTGTTAGAGCAAGTTTCAGTTTCAGTTTTTTGTGAATGCAATGTTAAATGCAAGTGTAAATTATGACAAAGTGATAACCTACAAGACCTAGTTTGATATGCATTTTTCTTTTCAATTTTCAAATGTAAGCTTATATGATGTAAATGATATGGAAGATGACTAATTTTTTTGTATTTTTTAGATTTAGAGAATGAAAATAATACAATCCTAAAAACCCTAGATGCAATGCAAAGTAAAATGAAAATTAGACACCCTAAATGAGACCTAATTCAAAGCAAATAAATGCAAATGAATGCAAGATCTAAATCTACACTAGTAGAATTTGGAAAATAAATGACTACATGACTACAAATTTTAGTCATGTGACTAACACTAGTAGTATTTGGCAAATAAATGACTAATTTGGTCATTTATAAGTGACTAATTTGGTCATCGGGTAAAATCACAACTAAATGACTAAATAAATAACTAATATCAGACAAATAAAAATGACTAAATAAATGGATAATATCAGACAAATAAAAATGACTAAATATATGACTAAATAAATGACTATTACTCTATTCTTTTTTCTTTCGAATTTTATCATAATCCATAGAGCTTAAGCCCCCCTCATGGAACCCCTACCTAAGTGGGCCATTTGGCCGCCTAGGTTGCTTGGTGCACCAAAAATACCTATTGCATGGAAGGCATTTCCTCTCGGTGTAGTCTTAAGGCGTTCACATATTTTATAATTTTTTTTAACATTTACATTCTTTAACTTTTATTACTCATTATGTTAGGGAGCCCTAACTTCAATACATACTCTCTAACATATTAACATACATAATATAAATGAACATAGATATAAATAAAAAAGAAATTTCCTAGGTATATATTACTACCATTGCCACTTAGCATTGGATAGGAGTGAATTAAATTTGAAGCTTCTATGAATGAATGTGAAACACATCACATTTGTTATTTTAGAAGAGTTGCTTCTTGAAAATTCCAATTCATTTACCATTGCTTCAAACCATTTGCCACATATAAAGATATATAATTGTATTATCCAACTACATAGGCTATTAATACCACTCATTTAATTTACATATACTAAATTGAAACTATTAAATTATGCCATGGACTAAAATATAAAAATTATGACATTCCATCAATATTTAAAAAAAAATATTATTAATAGAAATTAACTAATAAAATTGTGTCCATATCAATGCAAGATGATTAAATGAATCTTGATAATGGTGTGTCCTAGAATATCATCCAAAGAAGGAAGAGAGGTCTTCCTAAAATATATATGTTTCTAATAGACACATTTTTGGTGTGCAAATTGCTAGTTAAAGGCCTAGTGTGGTGTATGCAACTAATCCTTTGGTTATTTTTGGGTTTGTTATTGTTGTAAGGTGGTTGTAGTGGGGTAACCTAGTTGTAGTTGTAATATTGTTTGGATTTTAGGACCCCTTCGAACCTATTTTATTCATATAATTTTTTATTTTTTTTTCATATATATGTTTTACTATTAAAAAGGGCTATGACTTACCACCACAATAGTCATGACCACTATGGTGGTTGTGTTGCCACAACCCCACACACTAGTGACCATAATGGCTATGTAGCCACAATTGTACATAAGACTTTTAATCTTAAGTCATTTTCACACATTTTATTTTATAATTTATAAAAATATATTTATATAATATTTATTATGTTAACGATATAATATATTTGTAATTTATATATGCTTTAATATTTTCAATTGTATAATTATTTTATATATTTTTTAATATATAATTTTAAATTTTTATTTAAATTTCTATCATATGTAAATTTATTTTATTTGTTCTTTTATAAAATTAGAATATCATGAGAATGAAAGCCATTTTTTGGGATGTTTTTCATAGTTTTTTGCTACTTTCCCCACCACTATTGGTTTCCTGCTCCTCCAAACTCTTCTTCATTGGTATTGACCTTTCACTTCTCCAAGTTGGCGAGCTACAACCTTAAAATAAGGTTTTGACAAGGGTTTTAGAGTATGTATAATCATCTTTGACACCACGACACAATTTGTGTAGAATTTTTAGGTAAGTTGCTTGCCATGGTTTCAATGAATTTTATTTTTTGGAATCTTTAGGTGTTTGTTGTGAGTTTTTTTTTACCAATTGACATGAAGCACTACTTGGTTTTTTTCTGAAAATGCTTGAGCACATGATTTTCTATAAAGCCAACATAGAGAGACTAGAAAATAGGAACAAGGAAGAATAATTCCCATAAATAGCTTTAGGAGGCAGGGTATGTGCACAAGAAAGAGTCTTGTTATTTTTCATGGCTTAGCAGGGAAGGAACCACCTTTCACATGGACTAAAGAGTGATTTCTATGCATGGGAACATGGTGGTAGTTCTCTGAGTGAGTGATAAATAGGGTCAAACAAAGATTTGTTTGATGTAACAAGCTAAGGACATGTTAATGAGAGATGGAGGTATATGCCTCATGTAATAGAATGAATTCTAAACCCTCCTAGGTCGATGGGTCATGGCCTATATTTAATTCTAAGCAATATATCCCATGATTGGCTGGACAATTTTCTACCTTTTTCCCTTCACATTAGCAGTGCTTGCATTTGATATCATGACACCAAAGTCCATGTACACAACTTTTGCTTCATGAAGTATACTTTTAGAGATTATTAAATGTTGATACAAGTAGTCACTTCATTGGGAAAAACTGTACATATTTTTTGCAAAAGGGTTCTTTTCCCTAGATTCAAAACTGTATTAAAAAATGAACATTGAAAATCAAATTTTTGTTTCACACTTCTGTACCCATAATCAAGATGAATGATTCATTGGATTGCAAATAACTAAATAAGATCACCATATATATACAAATATTTATAAGTATATATTTATTTTATATCATGCTCTTTATCTTTAAATCCTATTTGTTGTCCTGGTTACAAGAGTTGTAGATTTGATCCCTGCTTATCTATCTATAATCCTCTACTTTTCAAGCAATGCCTCATTTTAGGTCCTTTTTGGAGATATTTCAAGTAGGGCTGAATTTTGGGCCCTTTTTGGAGATATTTGTTTCTTTTCAATGATTTTATTATTACAATTTATTTTCCTATAATATTAGGTTTATTTTCTTGTTTTCTTGTTTAGAATGTTATGAGTTATGGCCATTTTAATTTCTTAAATTGGCAATATTCGCTTTGCCACTAGACAATGTCCCCCTTTCTTTTTGGCTAGGAGAAAGGAAAGAATTTAATAATTCATCATAGAAGTGGATTCCATTCAGATTATCATAATTATTATTTCTCTTCCTTGCCACTAGATGATATCCCATATGGCTAAAAAAATAGCTTACTTTATATTTCCATAGGTACATGGAAGGGTTATTCTACTATGGGACAAAATTATATGAGCATGAAACCTGCAGCAAATGTAACACATAAAACATGGATTTTTTAGCAAGTTTCTGAGGAATCAAGAGTTGGTTACTTGCATCAGCTATTTCCTTTACATATTTTTGCAAAACAACAACATTTGCCACACTCTCATTACTCTAGCTTTGTAAAGACTACAAACTAAAGAATTGTTAAATTCAACTCAATGAATAGAGGTCATTGATTTTTGGCATCCTAGTGGTGATCCTCCTAATTGTTAGGATTAACATAATGAGTGAACCATGATGATCTTTATTTCAATAGATTAAATTTTATCTTCTTTTTCAGTAGACATGGTAATCTCTTTGCATTTTGTTTACATTTCCTTGATTATTGCTTTCCATCTACTTCTTGTCATTTTATTAGTTTGAAATTGAGGGCTATTATTTCAAACCATGTTATCAGAAATGTTGTAATGCACATAGTAGTAGTATACTTACATTGCGACTGAATGACAAACTGAAAGTGTAAATGGAATTCAATTACATGGGTTTCAAATGGGAAAAACATCTAGACCCTACTGACCTTGTCCAAGAATTAGAAAACATCAAATAGCAAGAGGGAGAATCCAATATGGAGCTCAGCCATCAGTTGGTAGTTTCCTTAGCCCACATTCTAGAAGATTTCAGACCTGATCTACCATCTTGTATTGACATGTATATTGGAGCCTACAATTTTACCTTAGGCTCAAGTTCTATACGGGGGATTTCAATCTTTTGAGCATGAAACAAGAATACTTGTTTATTGATTATGTTAAGAGATTTAAGAGGGATATGATTGCAAAATCATTATCCTCAGATGCAGAGGTGGTTGGTAATGAACAAGCTATTATAGGTAACAGGGACATAGATGCTTCATGTGATTCAGGCACAATGTTAAGTGATGATTATGTGTGTAGGAGGGTAGAGGAAGGTGTTGATGCAATGTATGATAGTGATATAGAGGAAAATAGTAGTGTTTGCACCTATATTCAATTAGATTAGTTATCAACAGATGAGGAAAATGAGGAAATCAATGATTATTCCCAATTTAGTGAACAGAGGTATGAACTTTCTATTTGTTGTAGTATTGTGGACCACGAGGAAGGTATGCATGCAAATAAAAAATTGAATAACTCATCTCATGTAGTTGATTATATAGAGAATACATACATTGATGATACAAATAATGATGAAGGGATGAATAAAGGAACAATGTCCTCTACGAAGAGCATGCAAGCCCATTAGCTGGCATAATTCATGATTATCATTGGTGCATAAATAATACTCTTTTTGAAAGTGACTTAGAGTTTAATGGGTTTGAAGAGCTATCAACTTGAAAGGGAGAATCAAATGCCATATTACAAATATGACCCTGTTGCATGTGGCAACCAAGTGGACAAAGAGGGGTATGTACACAATGGTGAAGAGCTTACTCATTCAGTTCTTAAGTTTGGTTACATGAAGTGTATGCATGTAAATGATATTGAGAATGAGCAAGAGGCTGATCTCTTATTTGGTATATTTTCTTCTTTTATCCCTAATGATGAGATTGAATCCATTAACATTTGTTTGTATGAGGATGATGTAGATGTGGTTGTACTGGATGATAGGGTTGTAGAGATAAATAATGGTGTAACCAATGAGGTTTGAATTGAATACCTTGCCTATGAGAGTTGTGATTATGAGGAGCATGTGGGTGTGTGTGAGACCCTATCTCAACCATGCAAGAGTCACTTTCATTCTCATGTAGATTATGCTTCATCTAAACTTCATGGAGGCACTACTATAATTACCAGGGATGTTGAGGTAACAGTTTCCAACTATGACTTGACTATGTCACAAATACATTTTTAGAGCTTTATTTGGGACAATTATCTTTTATTGGTGTGGATTGTGTTGAGAGCATATATTTAAGTTCATTGGTAGGCTTGATAACATTGAAGCTGGGTGTTCTCAAGTAGGTCAGGTTGTTGATCTACAAAGTGAGGAGGAGCAGATCATGAGTGATT
The DNA here is from genome assembly GCA_007258455.2 of Sequoia sempervirens. NCBI lineage: Eukaryota > Viridiplantae > Streptophyta > Pinopsida > Cupressales > Cupressaceae > Sequoia > Sequoia sempervirens. Next base: position 81,342,497 of record VDFB02252616.1, on the reverse strand, counting down.
TTCTTAACAACAATTTTTACATAGAAGAGTGTGTCAAGGAATACAAAATAGAGAGGAAACTTGAAGAATGTGAGTCTTCATAGAAAATGCCTCAGATTTCTAATTTGCATGTTGTTGGTGTCAAGTTAGATTTGGATTAGGTTTTTGATTCAACTATAAGAACTACATTAGCATTGGTGGTACATTTGAGTTACCAGAATTTGAGAAATCATATGAGACAACCTAGGTTGGGGTCACATTAGAGAAAATCACACTCCATATTGATGCTGAAAAAAGTTATTTTTTGCATATAGATTTGTGTGCAGGTTTGAACATGTATCATTCTCCAAAAGAGCTTGAAGTTGAAAGTTTCCATATGAATGAGGATGACAATGGCTCTTATTATTTATGGCTGCCATGTTTTGGTGATAGTCATTCAAATTTTTAGCATGATGATAAGGATAGTTGTAGTTTGTGTTTGTGTGCATGCAAGGTGTTATTAGTGGTTACCATATTTTCTCAAGAATATTGACCATTGCATCAATGAGAAAAAAGCCATATTGGCCATCATTTGTTTGTTTCTTTTAATTGACTGATGTTTTATTGAATATATGTGTGCACAAGTAATTGTTGTAGACCTCGTGACATTGAATTTGTTTATGGTTCACTTATGGGGTTACTGTGCTAGCTCAAAATTGTTGGTACTTATAAGTTCTCTCCCCTAAAGATCTGTTTAGGAGTAGGATTCAAAATGTTAGGAATTTTAGAACATTGCAGTCCTTGAAGCACACCATCAAAAAAGTGGGCACAATCTCAGGAATAGAGATGTTTTTGCAGCTTACATCTGCTCAATGCTAGCTCATTGCCCTCCTAAGTACTCTATTTTTGGGGCTATTTATAAACAAAGAACTACAACCTCCTTTTCAACAACAACATCCCATTAAATGGTTATAAGTCCAGGCTATACCATTGCAAACAATTATTGTACCAACACAATAAAACAAATTTGTTTAAAAACATGTATAACAAAAGAATAATCAAAACTCTCAGCCGACTGCATTAGCAAGAAAAGCACCATCCATCTAATTGAGCTGCCATACTCCTTTTATTTATTGCACTTAAAATATAAGTTGTTACAACAAATTTATTTTGAAAAAGAGAACATCAAAGCTTCTATAATAAAGAATACTTTAATGGTATCTTTTGATGTTGCCAATAGATGCACACATTTAAATTTGCAAGTTAAGGTCATATGATCTCTAATGGTTTATGGTTTTAAATTATACTAGAGTATGATTATGCAATTGCTTTTAACTTGATAACATGTGTATTCCTAATATTTTTATTATTGGACTTCAAAAATGTGTCAAAAATTAGAATTTGTTTGATGCTTATGTAAACATGTTATGTTCTTGTAGAGACCAACTTTGTTTCCTAGTGTTTTTATGGCTATTATTAGGTATATTTTACTCATCATCCTCACTATAGAGTTAGTTGCACTCTTATTATACAAGTTGAATATATGAGGCAATATAAAGATCATTTTGTTTTTGGTGTAAGCTCCACTTCAATAACTTTAATTGATTAGAAAGTATCTATTTGAGTTTATATTACTCAATTATAAAGAATTTAGTTACCATATTCTAAGCATCTTTTATTGAAAAATTAAAATAAGACTATAATAGGTATCTTTTTTTATGTTGGCAGCCATTTTCAATAGGTGAGCATATTGGAATGTGGGTTTACCTATCTTCTATCTTAGTTTTAAGTAATCAGATTTGCAAAATTTTATACTAGCAACAACATCAACAATTGGATGAAGTATGAATGAAAAATAAGGCTTGCAATAATAGGCAGGCATATTAAAAATTAAATGGACATTAATGAATGGAAAATAAACCAGATTATTGCAAAGCACTTGGCATGTCTACTCAACATTATATGGAGTTATATGGACTTAAAATTATATGTAAAATTATTCTTTAAAAAAAAATCAAAAAATTTAAGGACCAAATGGCTACAAGGTTTATACTTCTCCCCATCAACCCTGACAAGATGCTTAAAATGCCACCTACACAAAATTGTATAGTATGAAAATCTTCAAAATGGACCATCCTATAATCTATGATAGAATGGCTTAAAGTAAAGCATTTCTGATGGCTAATAGATGGAAAGTTGTTAACCATGGAATGAATTTTAAAGGGAGGATGGACTGACCTTTTTATTTGACCAAATCATAGATAGGATGCAAAAATAGTTCATCATTTATTTCTTCAATGTTCCAATACACAACAAATATGGAGAACACTTGCAAGAAAATTCTATTTTATTCCAACCAAAACAAAACATAGTATAAGGGATACTAAACATGGATAGAGTTGAAGAAAAAAGTACAAGTCTTGAGGATTCTACATAAAATTACTGTTGGTTTTGTATTCTTGTATATTTGGTTAGAGAGACATAAGAAATTTCAAGAACTCTAGTGGAATTTGGAAAACAACAATCAAATTGGTGACAAATCAAGTATGAAGCACAAGGTGGATTTATGCACAAAACTTAATCAGTAAGATATCCAGCCTGATGGATCATATTGTTATCACCAATACACCCATTTTCTTACAAAACTTATGTCATGGCCCAATTCTTGAACTATGGGATTCTAGTCAAAATGCTATAGTTTCTTTGTTTTTTGTTTTACTTTATATTCCCTATGCATGACATGTTTGTTAGGTGTCCTAGGATATATAGATTGACTGGGTACATGACATATATCTCATATTATTTTTAACATAGAATCATACATTAATGAATTAAATCAACCAATGACATCATTGTAAATCAACTTATACTCAACTCATATTTTCAGATATTTATTTATGCAATCATCACATACATTTCATTTTTTTCTTAAGTACAAAGCAACTAAAGAAATTTGAATCTACATATAATTTACTAATATGAGAATTTAACAATCTGAAGCAACTAATGTTATCTAATAACCAAACTTGTAATTTTTTTTTTTACATGTCCTCATGACTTTAAACTATTTTTTTAACATTACAAAAAATAATATTACTGATATAAAATCAATCATAAATCTGACTACAGTACTCTAAAATATTTCTAACAATTTTATAGAGTCATCAACAAATCCAATTTTGTTTCCATTACTCAATAAACCATATTGCGTTGTAATTTGTCACACATATATTGCATGTATTACATCAATAGAGTATGCAATTTCATCAATATAAATAATTTCAACCAAATAAATTGTATTCCAATATACCTGACAAATTTTAGGAAAGAAGTAAAGTTCATAAAGTAGCATTACCTACAAGTTCTTGGGAGAAAGGGCATCATTGAGTCAACCATATTATTTTCAGAAAGTGCCTACTGATCTTGGTGAGTGTTGTTTTACTAGTTTGGTGAATACCAAGGAGCTTATAAGGTAATTTACTTGTGGAAATTTTATCAAAATTATATAATAATTAGATAAGAACCCTTTGCTATTGAATAATTGACTAAAAATTTGAAAATTTGAGATATCTGCATTTGATATACTTTTTTTTTTCTTTACAGGTTTCTAAAGGCCCTCTGCAAAATTTTGGACCTGACAGGGTTCTTGATACACCAATCACTGAGGTTTGCAAGTTTCTGAAGCTAAACTATGCTAATTGAAATTGTGTCAAAAGAAATTTTTCCTTTATATCATTTATTATTCAAATATATAGCCAATTTATGTTTGCATTTAATATGCCATTGTAGGCTATTTTTACTAGCATTGGTGTTAGTGTAGCATATTATGGACTAAAACCCATTGTGGAGTTCATGACATTCAATTTTGCTATGTAGGTTGGTGTTTTTACTACTCTTTAAGTGTTTGTCTTTTGGTTCTAAATGCTATTTTGTTTGTCACATAATTTTTTAATTTAGTTTTGTTTATTCGAGTTTCATTTATAATATTTTTTTCACTAGGTAGAGTAATGATGTGATCCACATCACTGTTGTGCCCTTCCTATTGTGTCCATGTTACCATGGCAGTAAGTCCACAACTAGAAAATTGGTTGCATGCTTTTATCCATAGGATTTATTACTTACCACCTTATAATATCGAATATCCTTATATTGAATTACATTAGCAATATAAGAAAATAATGGAAATTATCTTTGAACAACTTGGATGAGATTCAATTGTTCCACATAGTACCTCAGTGACTTGTTTTCAATTTAATTTCTCTTTGGAGAATGAATACATCTGACTGACTCCTTTTCTATATTCCTAATTTTGAAATGTTTGTCCTAGGCTGCAACAATACATCTGAATAAATTGTTGCAGTTCTATCTAATTAATCCTATCATTATATAGTCACTTTGGAGTTTGGATGCACAATTCCATATATATATTATATATACGCATTTCAGACATGTCTATTTTTTGTCTAGCCAGTTTCAAACTTTCAAGTCTGTATAACATTGTATTTCAGTATTTTGTAATAGATGGTAAACACTTTTCCTATTCAATCATGGTCCACTAATAGGTGTCACTTCCTCTATTTCCTTTAGCCTTTTATCATCATATCGAGGGAACCATGTTTTATGTTGGCTCGATAGCCTTTTGTTAAGCTGATATTTATGTTGTGAGTTGCTTTTATCAGTCTATTAGTGGAGCTATGAGGGGAGTTCCCCTGATGTAGTAATGTTAGGCTGATAGTGTTACTGACATGAACAAGTGAGCTACTTTCATCGGTCTATCAATGGATCTATGAGGGGAGTTCCCCCGATGTAGTAATGTTAGGCTGATGAGATTGACTTATTTGTTAATTGAATTTAATCCAAAAGAGTAGTGTCTTTTGAGCTCATGTTATAGGGCTCTTAACATATAAATAAAAGCTAGACTTGGTAGTTGATTTTTTGCCACTCAAAAAATCATGAAAATGAGGTGCACCATGGAGTTTTGTATGGTTTCAAAAGCCTTAAATTGGCATTGCCCCTAGACCCCAGTGAGGAGCACTGCCCCTCAACCCCACTAGGGGTGCTACTCCTAGATCCCCATGAGGGGCGCTGCCCCTCAACCCTGCTAGGGGCATTTCCCCCAGACCCCCATGAGGGGTGTTACTCCTCAACCTGGCTAGGGGTGTTTCCCCTAGAACCCCACAAGGGGAATTGCCCCTCGACCCATTTATTTCACTGGTCAATGATTAAAAATGACTATGGCTATTAGTGGTAACTTATTTCTAGTTGATTTTGGAAAATTGGTACAACATAAAACCTGACTTAGAACATTATTAAGTTGCATAGACCACATTATTAAGTTCTATATTTGCAGCCACTTCCTGTATCCGCATTAAGAAATCCTTCATATGAAGCTTTGTATCAATAGTTCAAGCACTTCAATCCTATTCAAACCTAGGTATGTACAATCCTTTTTAATCAATTTGTCACAAACTTATGAATGGTTTTTCCCATCTTTGGAAAATGAATTGGCTCTCCAATCTCTTGGGATAAAAGATCATAATACCAATCCAAAGCTAAATCTTTCTTCTCAAATTTGGTCAATATGTCATTTGGAATGCCTTTAAATTGTTGGAGTGGAGTTTGAACACTCCACATGCACTTTCCAACCATCTTCCATAGGCAAGCTCTAATACCAATTGTTGGCAACACAAGGGAAGACAACTGAGAGGGGGGGTGAATTAGTTGTCATAGAAATTATACATATTCAACTTATTCTCAGATCTGATAGATAAACATGAAACCATAAACCATCACCACATCAAAAACACACAGAACACCAATATTTTTATGTGGAAAGCAAGATTAGAACATTATTCTCACTTAGCACGCAACATACATCACACACCATACCCTAAAATGGTATAAACAACCAATCATATATATATGCAACTAAGAATAACATCAACTACATGTCAGCCCAACAAAATATGAAATGCGTACAAACTTTCAGCCTAAATCAATAAACAATTTATCAATGTAGACCAAAAAATGTCATCCAAAACATAGTAGGGACCCTCAAAAACATCCTCAAACATGAAACACCTTCAAAAATTATGCCTTGAAGACCCACAACACACTACAATCACCCTGTCGGCCATGATCATGAAAAACATGAACTCACAGAAGAAAATCACCAATCACGAGCACAACAATCAATGCAGACCAACAAAAAAGATAGAGCACAATCTAGAAACATCCAAAAGCATATGAATCACTACAGAAGCATCCACAACAACTCAAATTACTAGAACCACATCACCTTCTTTCAGGAACACCAACTAAAGCAACAAAATAACTGTCAAAACATAGATACTTATAACTCAATCAAATCTTCATGCAAACCTCTAAAACTTCATGTGGATAAACTAGATATACTTGTCAACAAACCCTTTAATTTGCAATCTCTTATCATCAACATACTGAGTTAGCCACCATATTGAACTTCACTACATCACCGACAACCTACAACTTATTTTATTACAATTTTCTCAATATCCTCGACATATACATCCTTAAAGACATTAATGGCAATTGTGTTGACATCAATGACAACCACATATCAACAATATCCAACAACTTGTACAATAGCATCATAGGATAAGTTTTATTTAGATTAATTTCTCTTGGTAGCAAAGGAACTACAAACCCATTATAAGAGTTGAATGGAAAGTGTGCACATCAATCATGGAGGGCCATACAACCACCACCAAATTGTTTCATTCTCCCATGCTAAAGTTTCTCTATTGATCATTGTTGAACTTCTGTAACCTCTTAGTTTGGAAAACCTAGTCTAGTTGTGTCAACTTACTATGGCATCCTCTTTATTCTACATCTTACAAATGGCCTTCATGAAACTTCTTTGTTTGGAAAATATTGTCTAGTTGTATCAAATTAATTGGAATCCTCTATTTTTTACATCTTCCAAATGGTCTCATGAAACCCATCATCATCTCCTTGTCATCTATGGGGAGAAATCTACCAAGCCTCTCCATGTACTAGTTTGGGTTCAGTGCATGGGAAGCCATGTGCAAAGGAGTGTTTAGTGTCTCTCACCACCATTGTATTATTAAAATAAATGTGCTCATTGTAGATAAGGTGGGGGTTCTTTTTGTTGAACAACCTTCTTTTGGATAAGCATGCTATCAATGAACAAATATATTTCCATAAGGCTAGGACTGCCCAAGTCTACATATATGATTTTCATGAAGATTGTAGATGTGACAAAGGTCATTTATTTGTCATGTAAGAAAAAAAGTCACTTTTCTCAGTTCCTTCACCCTAAAACCTTATTTTCTTGGACTCACCCCATTGATTTAACTCTTGTGTCACCCTCTCCAATGGAACGAAGTAGGATATCTCTCCTCTCAATCATTTTGTTGTTTAGGGATGCATAGTATGCTAAGAACCACCCTCTGGTGCCTTATATCTTATTATACCATGATGCCTTTTGTACAGATCTCCAAGAGAAAATCTGAACTGGCATGACAAATAGATACTGACAATAATATTAATTAATTGACCATATATGTGTCTTATGAGATGACTCATAAACAATATGGTTTAATCTTGATAAAGCATCACATAATTTAACATGCTGAAAAACACCACCTACTTGATGACCCTATATTTGTCTTATGCCAAAAATCAATACTGAATGATCTGGTAAATTGTAAGATTTGTGCACATTGAAATCATTAAGAAGCAATGATAAATTAGAAACATCTCAAATTACAGGATAAATGACATCTAGTAGAGTGAAATTGAAAAAATTCAAAACAATGAAACTAGAGATGAGAAATAGAGGACATGAAGGCTAGAGAACATTACTGTGAATTTCAATCCTATATTTTTAGCTTTTGTATGAGAAGATACATGAATGATGCTAACAACATACCTTGACAACTTCTCAAAATATGTGAAGCTATCACTTGATGCAAGCCATCCTGTGCTAGTATGTGAAGCATAATATTATGTAATTATGCTCAGTATCCTAGGAAAAACTAGATATTATTATGGGAATAAAGGGCTTTGTTTTTTCCAAGTTGAATTAAAAAATAATAGAACACTTTGTATTATGGTACTTTGGATTTGTTATCCTATTACCAATAGACCCAGAACATATGGGCCACTATTTTTCAATACAAGCATGATGGACTTCTTACCTTCTAGTCTTCTTATCAATGGAGATATTCTTCTTCATTGTTTTGCTTTGGAGGTTAGTGTTTGTTTGAGTTCACAATTTTATTGCCTTTGCCAACTAGTATATGGATGTCACATAATTAGGCCACTTAGAAAAAGTGCTTTCCCTATGGACTGATTTCATAGTTTGGCCCCTTTTTGTTCTCAGCGAGTGTGTACTTATATCAAGGAAGCAATTACATGTCCATATACATTATCAACTCAAATATGCCAAGATGTTACATATGAAAACTGTGCCAAAATTTCCCATAATCTTTAGGGTAGCTGCATGAAGTTGGGTAGAAATTTTGTGGCCACTTTATAAAAAAAAATTTAAAATGCTATAACACGAGCGTGTTATAAAACGTATAGCACGTTAAAAGCAAAAAAAAAAGTGAAAGTCTTCATTTTCACTTCGATTGTTTCATTCTTTTTCCTATGGCCAAAACCACCAACTTTCACGCTTGCATTCTAGGAGGTATTAGGCACAAATCTTCAACAAGAGTTACTATTTCTTTGCAAGGATGGTTCCATGATGACGAAGAGGTGGGAGAGGTAAGTATTGTTTGTTGTTTGTTTTGAATTTCTTAGTTTTTGGTTGATTTTGTTAGTTTTAGGTTAGATTTGATATATAAATTTTTGAATTTGTAGGAGATACAAATGAACCCGAAAACCCAAAAAATCCTCAAGAAGAAGAGCAACCAAATCTTGAAGAACAAAATCCTCAACAAGAAAATCAACCTCAACAACAACCTCCTCCACCAATCCCTCAACACCCTCCTGGCACTCAAAAAAATTTAATGAGTGAGATTGAGAACAACAAAAATTAGATTGAGTATTTTATTAGTAGGTTGAGTGATCCAAATGGTTCAACCACAAAAAGAATGACCCTCACAAATTCATTGAAAGATATGTTAAAAAATGTAGATTCAATTAGCAAACAAATAATTGGATGGCAAGATAGGAGGCAAGCAGCTAGGGCATATTATGCAGATAAACTTATCATATAAACAAGTAAAGGATTTAAAAATTACAAAAGGTGATTTGTGCTCATTATTCACTAACCCACACACAAATCAAAATCTTAGCCTCAATGCGAAGAGGTTTCCTATTCATTGGTGCCACCACCAAGAGATTAGGAAACATTTTGATGATAGGTGGTACATGGTCTTTGATGACCAACCATGCAACAATTGTGAAGTCCCCCAGTATTTTCTTAGGAAACTATACAGTGAGTTCATATTGAACAAAATACCAAATTATTTTGATATGAGGAACTTCTAGGGAAGAGGTGGGGGTCGGCTTAGGATAGGCCCAGTGCATAGCTGGATCCTACGTAGAAAGGGAGACGAGCTCTTACTCAACTGCCTCGTGAGCATGTTGTTATACCTAGAGTTGCAAAGAAGAGTATAGAGGTAGAGACATTGTAGGTGATCAACACTTTGACCCAGAGTGTCATCCATCATACTAGCCCTATTCTACAATGCCATCCAGGGGAGTCTTCGAGTGATGGCCTTCGAACCCATGTGTGTCAATCTTGTGGGGTGACTTGTTCATATGACCCCACCGACACTCAGGAGGCTACTATAGGAGATCCTTATGTAGCTATAGAGATAGAGAGGGTGGCTGAAATTTTGCATGATATGTATGGAATTGATACTTGGGTAAAAGTTAGCATGTTCATTGAATTTAATTTATTAAATTTTTATTTTTAATTGTTTAATAAAATTGCATGGTCACAGTGTTGAGACTGGATACACCGGCCCTCCACCTACTTATTTTTGTAGTACACCTATCAACAGGGTATGTAACTAGTAAACAATTATAAATTTATTACAAGTTAATAACATTGTTTTATGAATGGTATTTTAATATGTGATTTTGAATGTTGAACAGGGTAATATAGGAGGTTTTGAGGGAACACCTCCTAGTGCTAGTGGATTTACTCAAACCTTCATGTGGGTAATAGAACAAAGAGTTTAACTAATGAATTGTACTTAATAGATTTGTGTAGTTTATATTCATATCGTTGGTTACATTGCATTGCACATCATTCAAACTCAAAGCATTACTTCACATTCCATTACTAATAACTAGATGTTGATAAATGACAAAATTCCAACTATAATATAGTTGTTTAGAAAGTCAACATAAGTAGTGATGCAATTTCTTCACATGGAGACATGTGCTTGCAAAGGTGCACCTGCATGAAAAACTATGGATTCTTGGAAAAAATCTATGAAACCATAATAATAAGCAATAGCATAGACAAGGAAATTAGTAGATTCAAAAAATGTCTCAAAGAAATGAAGTCTCATGGTGATACCGCATTTTTCATACATGTGCACCAAAGAATTTTATCAAACTACTTGTGCTTCCTTGCTTCTATGGCTAAAAGCCTAAAATAGGTGCTTTCCAACAAACTATGGATGCTTGGAAAAATATCTATCAAATAATATTAATATAAAAATCTAATCCTTTGAACTAAATACAAAAGAAACCAATAAAATTGGTTGCATAAGAAAATTGGTTACATAAGTTTTCTAGCAAATAAATTTTATGGGGAATAGGCTTGTATTTGAAACATCTCAATTCACTTGTGCTAGTAAATTGATACAACTGAGCAATTAAACTCTACCTTATGCTAATCCAAGTGGAAAAAAGTATCACAAAACTAAATATAATATATTCTAAATAGAAATATCTCCAATCCTAGTTTTCACCCCCTACACATATACATTAGCATTTGTTACTTCGTTTGGCTTGGTCAAGTAGTTTCTTCCTTTTTTAGAGGAGACACTCATTATACCTTAGAAAGGGTTCTTCATTATAAAACTACTTGTGCTTCCTTGCTGCTATGGATAAAAGCCTAAAATAGGTGCTTTCCAACAAACTATGGATGCTTGGAAAAATATCTATCAAAGCATAATAGTAAGTAATAATATTGGTCATAGAGAAGGCAATGAACTTTTTGAAAAAATGCCTAAAAGAAATGCGTTCTTATGGTGATGGAATGCCTTGATGTGCATTTTTTTGTAATGGAATTCCATCACCATGAGACCCCATTTCTTTTGAGACATTTTTCCAAATAGTTCATTGCCTTCTCTATGCCACCACAATTATCGTACATGTCTACGAAAACATTTAATCAAATGATTATGGGGCTTGTTGCTATGGGTAAAAGCCTAAAAACACATCCTTTCAAACAATATATGGATAGGGAAAATAGTAAGCATGATAATCAAAAATATATAGTTTAATAAGTACTCAAAATTTTGTTCATTAGATCTCATACACTATAAGTCATGACATTTCCATCGCTATTGTAACTTTTTTGTGATTAAATAATTTGTTGTTTTATTTTCAGTTGTTGGTTGTGGAAACACCTCCAAATGTTACGAGAGCAATGGATATCAGTGTTTCATCCACTATACAATCCTTGATGGCTTTGATAGGGGATGTATGAGGCAAATTACTAAATTTCAATTTACATTCATTGTTATAGATGTTAGTTCGAGTGAAAAATCAAACCAAATTATTGATTCATAGTCTAATTTCTATTTGGATGGTTTATACAAGGCTTGAGCATGCCTCAACATCGGCGTGCAAATATTTCCCTCGAGGAGAGTGATCATGAGATGGCCATAAGTGATTTATTTTTAAATATATCATTTTCTATAATGTAATTTATATATATTAATGTCTTTACTTCTTATTGTAACAGTTAAAACTTCACCAAGAACTTAATAGTAGTAGGAGGAGTAGTAGGAGCGCTCCTCAAGTGCAGCAAAAATGAGTGATAGACCTATCGCCATTTGATCAACCAACAAAGGGCAAGAGTTTATTTCAAGAGCCTGGAGAGAAATGATTTTTGATTCTAGAGCCCTTTGTTGTATGCCTACATGGAAGTTTTGTACATATTTTGTATTGGATATATTTGACATTGTATGCCTATATGGAATTCTCATAAGCCTATATGGCTATTTTGTACTTATATTATATACTTATATCAACATATATTGATGTATGCGTACATGGCTATTTGGTTAATACAATTTTTTTTTATCAATGGTGTCATATTTGCATGTGATAAATTCATGGTTCAATAGATATGAGTTATGTGTATTGAAGTGTTTATTTTACAACGTACATGTATACTTTGTGACTTACGTGTGTTCCAATGTATACTTTGTGACTTATGCATTTTCATGCGTTTACCTTGTATTTGTGCATATACTTTGTCTTAAGTTGTGTATACTATGTATTCATGTGTATACTTCAAGATATATGTGTTTGTGACTACTTGTGCTTCCCTTATTCACATGTACATGCTTGACTTATTCACATGTATACTTATTAATTGGTTAGCCATAACATTGATCATTGTTGTCCTTCATGGTTTATCTTGAATAAATTAATTGATTGATGGTAAACAACTTTATCTAAAAGAAAAAAAACATGTTTTCAATTGGTATTCTATGAAATGATTGATAAAAAGATTCCAAAATATTTAATCCTTTGATTGGAACAACTCAATTAAGCAAAGGATATGTATAAGAATTTTCCTTTTAGATTAGCAATGCATGGAAGTTTCAAAAAATATCCTTGATATTACAAAAATATATGTGTTTATACACTTCAATTGTGCACTCACCCTTTGGTTCTTTAAAAGAAAAATCTACCTATGCCATTGTTACACTGCACAGGTAAACCGGATTTTGTATTGTGGAGCTATATTAAGCTACCAATCTCAAGACCAATGTAACAATGATGCAAAATAATGTTTGAGACTACAAGAAGACATCAAAATGGCTAGTGTACTAAAAAAATTCTTATGATTTATGAAGAACGATGATAACTCTACTCAATTGGCTTTTGTTTTCAAAATCATACAAATTGAACCCTAGCATCAATAGACTTTGTATATCAACCTACCACAATTCAAGTTTTAAAGATGAATATTTATCATCCATGTTTTAAATGGCATTCAAGTTTATGGTGGTTTTTTTATATGATGTTATGTGATATTGTAATCCTAATGCATGATTCTAGGCTGCATATATATTTATAGTTTGTTTTTACATGATTTTGGTACCAATGAACCCAGAACGAATTGAACCCCCCTCCAAAAAAATTTGGCCTAACTGGCGAACCAAACCCCTGAACCCAAACCCGTACCTAAAAACCTATTCCAAAACTCTTCATTCTACCTACACAAACTTAATTGACCACCAAATTATGCCGCCTCTTCACGTTACCGACTTTTACTCCCTCAAACATTTCTTTTTCATTCAAAACTTTTATTTTCCCAACTAGGGCATCATGCCATAACATAATTTTGACCTCCCATGTCCTTGCAGACTTTTTGAACACATCAAACTCCATAACATCACCCTATTTCCAACCTATTCTAACTTATTTTCAAGCAATTTCTTCTTTTCACCTCTTCTAGCCTTGCTTTTAACGGGCCTCAAAATAATGGCAGCATTAGCAATCTCTTCCAATGCCTTTACCAATGATATTTTCTTATTCCTACTCCTTATCCTACTTACATCAGGCCCATGTCATTGAAACACAACCTGAACAATAGGTGGAATGGCCTATTTCAACATATTACACTCGAACCCTTAAGGAATCGATCTGGTTGAACATAGCTCAAAGTGATTCCTCATGTTTGGGTGTGAAAGAGGACCATGTCTAGCATAAACATACCTATTCAAATGTGTTAGAATAGTTCGTTTGGTCACAGGAGTTGCAGAACAAAAGTTGCACCACTTTGCAACTTTCCACTACTTGCATTTGACACTTTTTCCATCAACTGAAAACTAGACACCATAAGAAAACCACTTTGAGATAACAAAAAATGAGAGAGGTTATTCCAAAGGGGTCCAACATGATCCCATAGGATAAGATTAGAATTTTCTAAGGATCACGGTATCTGAGTAATAAAATGTTGAAGTTTGCAACCATTTTGCACTTTGGACCCTTAAGGGATCGATTCGGTTGAATGTAGCTCAGAGCAATTTCACGTGTTTGGGTGTGTAAGAGGACCATTCCTAGCATGAAAATACCTATTCAAACATGTTCAAATAGTTCATTTGGTCACATGAGTTACAAAATGACTTTCCACTGTTCCATTTGACACGTTTTCCATCAATTGAAAACTAGAAAAAAAAAAAAAAACACTTCGAGATAACAAAAATTGAGAGAGGTTATTGTAGAGGGATGCAACATGATCCCATAGGATTAGAAAAGAATTTTCTAAGCATCATGGTATCGGAGTAACAACATGTTGAATTTTGCAGCCATTTTGTACTTTGGACCCTTAAGGGATCAATTTGGTTGAATGTAGCTTGGAGTGATTATGTGTGCTTAGGTGCAAAATAGGACCATTCCTAGCATAAAAATACCTATTTAGACATGTTGGAATAGTTCATTTGGTCACATGAGTTGTAGAATGAAAGTTACACCACTTTGCAACTTTTCACTACTTGCATTTGACACTTTTTCCATCAACTAAAAAATTGGACACCATAGGAAAACCACTCTGATATAATAAAAAATGAGAGAGGTTATTGTAGAGGGGCCCAACACGATCCCATAGGATCAAATGAGAAGTTTCTAAGTGTCATGGTATCTGAGTAACAACATGCTGAATTTTTCAGCCATTTTGCACTTTGGGCCCTTAAGGGATCGATCTAGTTGAACGTAGGTCAGAGTGATTCCACATGTTTGGGTGCAAAAGAAGACCGTGCCTAGCATAAACATACCTATTCGAACACGTTGGAACAGTTTGTTTGGTCACATGAGTTATATAATGATCGAGAGAGGTTATTGTAGAGGGGCCAACATGATCCCATAGGATTAGATGAGAAGTTTCTAAGTGTCCTGATATCCAAGTAACAACATGTTGAAATTTGCAGCCATTTTGCACTTTGGACCCTTAAGGGATCGGTCTAGTTGAATGCAACTCAGAGTAATTCTGCATGTTTGGGTGTGAAAGAAGACCATGCCTAGTGTAAACATACCTATTCAGATACATTGGAATAGTTCATTTGGTCACACAAGTTACAAAACAAAAGTTGCACCACTTTGCAACTTTCCATTGCTTCCATTTGACACTTTTTCTATCAACTGAAAACTAGACACCACAAGAAAACCACTCTGAGATAACAAAAAATGAGAGGTTACTGTAGAGGGGCCCAACGTGATCCCATAGGATTAGATGAGAAGTTTCTAAGCATCACGGTATCTGATTAACATGTTGAAGTTTGCAACCATTTTGCACTTTGGACCCTTAAGGGATCGATCCGGTTGAACATAGCTTAGAGTGATTCCACATGTTTGGGTGTGAAAGAGAACCATGCCTAATGTAGACATACCTCTTCAGATGCGTTGGAATAGTTTGTTTGGTCACACGAGTTGTAGAATGAAATTTGCACCACTTTGGAACTTTCCACTAGCATTTGACACTTTTTCCATCAACTGAAAACTAGACACCACAGGAAAACCACTCTGAGATAACAAAAAATGAGAGAGATTATTTTAGAGGATCCAAACATGATCCCATAAGATTAGACAAGAATTTTCTAAGTGTCACGATATCCGAGTAATAGCATGCTGAAGTTTGTAACCATTTTGCACTTTGGACCCTAAAGGAATCGATTCAGTTGAACATAGCTCAAAGTGATTTTGCATGTTTGCGTGTGAAAGATGACCATTCCTAGTGTAAAAATACTTATTCAGATGCGTTGGAATAGTTTTTTTGGTCACAGGAGTTGTAGAATGAAAGTTGCACCACTTTGCAACTTTCCACTACTTGCATTTGACACTTTTTCCATCAACTAAAAATTGGACACCACAGGAAAACCACTTCAAGATAACAAAAACTGAGAGAATTTATTGTAGAGGGGCCCAACATGATCCCATAGAATCAGACGATAAGTTTTTAAGTGTCATGGTATCCGAGTAACAACATGTTGAAGTTTGTAGCCATTTTGCACTTTGGACCCTTAAGGAATCTATTTGGTTGAACATAGCTTAGAGCGATTCTGCATGTTTGGGTGTGAAAGAGGACCGTTCCTAGTGTAAAAATACATATTCAAACATGTTGGAACAATTTTTTTGGTCATAGGAGTTGTAGAAAGAATGTTACACCACTTTGCAACTTTCTACTACTTGCATTTAACACTTTTTCTATCAATTAAAAATTGGACACCACAAGAAAACCACTCCGAGATAACAAAAACTAAGAGATGTTATTGTAGAGGGGCCCAACATGATCCACTAGGGTTAGCTGATAAGTTTCTAAGTGTCATGGTATCCGAGTAACCACATGCTAAAGTTTGCAGTCATTTTGCACTTTAGACCCTTAAGGGATTGATCTAGTTGAATGTAGCTCGAAGCGATTCCGCATGTTTTGGTGCAAAATAAGACAATTCCTAGCATAAACATACATATTCAGACACATTCGAATAGTTTGTTTGGTCACACCAGTTGTAGAACGAAAGTTGCACCACTTTGCAACTTTCTACTACTTCCATTTGACACTTTTTCCATCAACTAAAAACTAGACACCACAGGAAATCCACTTCAAAATAACAGAAACTGAGAGAGATTAGTGTAGAGGAGCCCAACATGATCCCATTGGATTAGACAATAAGTTTCTCAGTATCACAGTATCCGAGTAACATCATGATGAAGTTTGCATCCATTTTGCACTTTGGACCCTTAAAGGATCGATCTGATTGAATGTAGCTTAGAGTGATTGTGTGTGTTTGGGTGTGAAAGAGGACCATGCCTAGCATAAACATACCTATTTGGATGTGTTGGAATAGTTCATTTGGTCACACAAGTTGCAGAACAAAATTTGCACCACTTTGCAACTTTTTCTATCAACTGAAAACTGGACACCACAGGAAAACCACTCTGAGATAACAAAAATTGAAAGAGTTTATTATAGAGGGGCCTAATTTGATCCCATAGGATCATACAAGAAGTTTCTAAGCATCACATTATTCCAGTAGCAACATGCTAAAAATTTTAGTCATTTTACACTTTAGACCCTTAAGGGATCAATCTGGTTGAATGTAGTTCAGAGTAATTCTTCGTGTTTGGGTGAGAAAGTGGACCATGTCTAGTGTAAAAATACCTATTCGCACACATTAGAATAGTCTGTTTAGTCACACGAGTTGCAGAACGAAAGTTGCACCACTTTGCAACTTTCCACTGCTTCCATTTGACACTTTTTCCATCAACTAAAAAATAGAAACCACGAGAAAACCACTCTGAGATAACAAAAACTGAGAGATTTTATTGTATATGGACCCAACACGATCTCATAGGTTTAGGAAAAGATTTCATAAGTGTCATGGTATCTAAGTAATACCCCGCCAAAGATTGCTACCCTTTTGCACTTTGGGATTTTATGTTTCATTGAACTCTACGGTTCCGTACAAGGTGATTGTGCTCTCTTTTTGATGGAATTCGGTGGGTAGTAGACTTAACTCTATTTTAGCTTTGGTTTGGTTGGATTTCAAGTGATTTTGCACATTTTAGAAGCCAATTACTGAGCGTAAGTTTGAATACCCTGTTTTAAGGGTTTTGAGTGCATTAAAATGTCATATTAAGTCTTTCACCCACTGTATACTTCTATAACTCGATGGAAAGACTTAGTTGTGGTTATAAAACATGTGTGCAAGGGAGGTGAATAGAGGGTTTTTAGGTGATTCCCTAGATGTCAAATGGTGCATTTTTTAGTGAAAAATGGTGGTTTACTGCTAGGGTTTGAAGCAATATTTGGGGGTAGTGATATCTCTTGAACTTTTAAGCTTTTACAAACCTTTTTGAAGGTGTTTTAGGCTTTGGTTGGCTATGGGAAGGTTTCGAGTATGGGTTTTCCATAAGCCCTTGCCTAACTTATAGTCTCCAAATCTCATTAAATGGGCTTATCTTTTAGAGAAGGTCATCCAATGGCCAACCAAACATCAATCAAGATTTAATACAGACCCTAAGAAGAATTCCCAATAAATCATACCATGTTTCTTTGTACCATCATTAAGATCCAATAGACCACCTTGCATAAAGGCTACTAAATTAGCTCTATTTACAAAGAGACGACCTTTTAAACACTAGATCATCACTCAAACTCCTCAAAAAACAATATGTTATGTGTCAAAACCTCCAATTCCATGATTTGTTTCTAGGTCCAAGATCTGTAGACCCCTAATACACCAAACCCTCTATTTCAAGCAAAATACTTGGGGTTTTAGTGAAACTTCTATCTCCTGCACCTACCATACCCAAACAAAGCACCAAACACACTTACCAGACCCTACACATGGTGAATAATACATTACATGGACATTCCTTCCCACATTTTGTCAAAACACCACTTGAAACCCTCATTTTCATCATGAAAATACCCTACTACAGCCCTAGAACATCATCCCAAACACCCAACCTTGACTCCACAACATTCTAAATAGGTTAGGCATGTATTTTACAAGTTAGAGGACCCATTCCAAAAGTTACAGTAGGCAAAAAATGTGGAATGGGTCAAATTACATCATGAAACCCTTCAATCCAAGAACACTGTGAAAGTAGGTAGCAGCAGTAAAAACAAGATAACCTTCTTGCCCCTCCTAAATTTTGGACCACATCCATTACCTCCACAAAAACTCGCCATTCTTGGTCTTCTTGGTTCCCACACCTTGATATGGTTATGCAAATGAAAATGAAGCAAAGTAATCATCTCCTTCTCTACTAGCTAGAAGAATGTATGCTTAATGTTTTGATACATGATATCAACTCTCTTTATTACTCTCATGGTTTTAATATTGAAATCCAGTATGGTGGGCCTCCAAATTTCTAGTCATCTTTCTTCCTCTTCCACTAAATGCTAGCCTGATCCACACGTCTGCCAACCTAATTAGCTTTATTTTTGAAAGCTAAAGTTTCTCCTAAGTCACCAATGTAGCTCTCTCTACCTTTTCAGACTCTTTCATTGCTACAAATTGTCTTTGGGATTTAATCATCTATACCACATGATTGATGTGCTTTCAATCCTTACATTTAAAGGAAAATTCCTTTACATAAATATTGCTAGGGAATTTCAATGTTTCCATTGTAGTTGGTATTAAAGTCGGTACCTCCAACATGAAGAGTGATTCTAATTCCTCTTCTACACTAGAGGGTTCATATCCTTGATCTGAATCTTTTGAATTATCAGAATCAAAATCACTAGCTTCCATATTCAAAAATTCCTAACCAACATATTCAATAAATTTATTTGGATCATCAGTAAGAGTCTTCAAAATTGGCCACTAGTACAAGTTCATTCTGCTTTCATAATACTTTATAACCATGGAGTTCAGCCAGTCCTTGATGCCATCAAGTGAAGATTGAGGAATGGCGTCAATGTGTAGTGCATCCCGCTTGAAGTCTTTGAAAGCAATAGCCATATCAAATTCCTTTTTCCCAAGTCCTAATCTCTCAAGGTTAATAATCTCAATCTCACTAAGAGCGATTACAAAGAAAGATAATTCCACCAACTCTACTAAATAGTTTACCATAAGAACAATAAAAGTAGAGGCTTTGAAAGGAACTCCATGAAAACCAAGCTCTCTAAATGGTACATATCAAACTCTAGTTCAAAATCTTTTAGATGAGGTTGCTCCCATAGCTCTCTTACTTGCTTGAAAAATCCTTGAAACTCTATATTGATTTTATTTTTCATGTCCCTCTCTTGTTGTTCTTCCTCAATTTCATCAAGATCATACATTGACCTTCTTGCCCCTCCTAAATTTTGGACCACGTCCATTACCTCCACATAAAATTGTATATCCTTGGTCTTCTTGGTTCCCATGCCTTGATATGCTTATGCAAATGAAAATGAAGCAAAGTAATCATCTCCTTCTCTATTGGTTGGAAGAATGCATGCTTAATTTTTTGATACATGATATCATCTCTCTCTTCTACTCTCATGGTTCAATACCAAAATCTAGTATGGTGGGTCTCCAGAGTTCCAGTCATCTTTCTTCTTCTTCCACCAAATGTTGGCCTGATCTACATGTCTACCAGCCTAATTGACTTTGTTTTTGAAAGTTGAATGGTGTAGGAGCACCCGCACCTCACCCTCAATTTGTGATTTTTTGATGGAAAAATTGGGAGGACAGTTGGTAAATGTTATTATGTTGAGGTCTTTTTGTCTTGAATAAGGTCTAATAGACCAATCTTTTATGTACTTCGGGAATTAGTAGGTCAGGGTGGAGAAATGTGCAAAAGCACTCTTGAATTAAATAATTGTTGATATTTCCATAGAGGAAAATTATGTAAAAATTAGGTGGGATTGTAGAGAAAGAGTCTAAAAGTCATATTATAAGGGTGTCCAAGTGGTCCTAGGCCTTTAGAATAATAAATTTGCATGATAAAGCTTATTAAGAAAAACCATTGTTAAATACTAGTATTTGTAGGCTTAATAAGGGTATGGTGGTTCAAAGGTAGTTATGGGAATTGAAGGGAGATGATTCTCATTTGAAATGTATTAAAAACATAATTCAAGCCTAAATGGGGGTTCAATCAATAGTTTTTTTGAAGATTGGTGCTTTTCACAACGCCTAAAACTATGGAATTTCAACATTTTTCTGAGTTTTTCATTTTCTTTTCTATGTGTACGGCCCAGTACAGGTCTCCTATGAACAAAAATTCATGAAAAACTATGGTGGTAGGTCTTAACCTATATTTCAATCTATTTTGATACACCTTTAGTTGTTTTAGTGAAAGAAAAATCCATTTTTCTTTATTCAACCTATACAGACCACCAGGGTCTGAGTTTACTTTAATTTTTGTGATGGAGTCCTTCCTCCTACTGTGGTGAATTGTGACTCAGAGGAAAGGCTTACAATATTTTTTTTCAAGTTTCCTTAACTCTTTTAATAATGGTAAGGCATTTATAGGGTTGGTGATGTTGTTTTAGGCTGAGAATGTGAGATTTTGGCTTGAAATGGAGGAACCAAAGTGATGTTTTTGAGATCTACTAATTCTAAAGGCCAGGTGAAGGTTTATTATGTGTGTGTAGACCCTTAAAAACTTGTTTGATGCTTTGGTGAGGCTTGGAAGGCCTTGTAGTTGTGAGATGCTGAAAACCCTAGGTATTTGTTAGGAAATTGAGGGTTTTAAGAAATTATGGCTTAGAGGTTGAGTGTTTGTCTAAAACCTATGGAATTGGGAGTTTTGTGACCTTTTTTATGACTATGAAAGAGCTTGTGGGTTTAGAAGAAGTTTAAAGAGCAATTTGTTTGTAAAATAGGGCTAATTTTGTAGCCTTTTTGCAGGGCAGTTTGAAGGATCTCCAAGAAATTACAAAGAAACCCTATATGTCTAGCTTGGGAATGGTGTTAGGGGGTCTGAGTAGATGCTATATTGATGATGAGATGGTCCTTGAGAGACCTTCTCTAAAATTTAAGCCAAATTTTTGAGTTTGGAAGCCTTTTTGTTTGTAGTTGTTCCAAGATGGTTGAATGAAATAACAAAGGTTGTTGATTTACTAGAATCTAATTTGTTTGAGTCTTCTCCACCTTGACTCTACATCACTGAAGTTTCTCCTGAGTCACCAGTGTATCTACCTCTTCCATTTCAAACTCTTTCATTGCTACAGATCATCTCTAGGATTTAATCATTTGTAACACATGGTTTATGTTCTTTGAATCCTTGCATCTAAAAGAAACTTCATCAACATAAATACTACTCTCTAAAGGTTAACAATATTAATCTCACTAATAGTACATTTACAACCATATTCAAATATTGACTTAAATAGCCTTCAAGAGGCTTTAAATAGCATTTACAAATGATTCTACATCTTTCCAATCATGCCTCACTGTTCTTTTTGTAACTAACATGACTTATTACATTATAAATCAATTGTGGATGTGTTATGACCTTATTCAATTGAAAAAACTCAAAACTCAAAACTAACTTAAAAGACTTATGTGAACCAAGTTTTCTCAATAACCTTGGTGCCCCTACACCAAATTTCATTATTTCAATAAATGTCATTACAAGTAAATCTCATTACAATGCCTTAGGTACTCTATTCTCATAGATATTTTACAATGTCACTCATACATTCGAGATTCTCTTATAATTTCTACATCATAGGTTCTCATTTAGAGGTTAACTTCAAATGACAAACTTGAGATTCCCTCACAAAGCTTCACATGCTCTTTTATAATGGCTTCAAATCAGAATTGAGATTTGTCAAGATCATCAAAATAAGGATGTTGCATTGCTTTTTTGGCTGAGATTCTCTTTGATGGCTCCAAAATCAACATTTTCTGCAAGGAGAGACCAATCAATTTTTACTAGTTTAGTTACAGATACACAAAGTAAAATAATAAAAATAAATAACTCATCCAAAATGGAAATGAAATGAAAATAGATGAAAGGAAATTACAGATAGGCATGGCAGTCTCTCAACTTAGTCACTCCTAGCCATACATCTTCATTGGGAGTTCCAAGATACCTATTGCACACAACACCTCTCATGAATAGAATATCTTCAAATTTGAGATGCTCTTATAATTTCTACATCATAGGTGCTCATGATAAGGTTAAGTTGAAATGAATAACTTGAAATTCCCTAACCAAGCTTCACACAAAATTTTGTAATGGCTTATTTAATCATAATTGAGATTTTTCAAGATCATCAAAATAGGGATGTTTCATTGCTTTTCTACCTAAGATTCTCTTGGATGGCTCATAAATCTGCATTTTCTGTAAGGGGACACCAATTAATGTTTACTAGGTTATAGATACACAAAGTAAAATAAGATGATTGCATTGGAATCAAACAAATTAACCTGGATACAAATATAAATTAATAAAAACCATTGTGTATATACTTCAAAATTAATCCAATGAACCATATAGGTCTACTCTACTCTTTATTGTGTCAAGTATTGCCTCATGGTTAGACTCACAGACCTTCCACAAGGTCTTGTTCAAAGGTCTGCCCCCATATTTGGTCAAATGAACATTGGATGCCACGACAAGGTTTGAGTAATGAAGAATCTTATAATCTTTCTCAAAGTCCTAAAGCAACCAATGTTTAACACTCTTATGTGGGTACCTTCTAAGCTATGTTCTAGTAACAACAACTAAGCCTGTAGGGTATTCGATGTTTTCTCCATCTATAACTGGGCCTTCCAATTTCTTTTTGGCCTCAACACAATGACACAAGTTATAGTTTGTTCCCTCTTCATCTGCAATAACTACATAAACATGCCCTAGATTAATGTGTGGCATATCTCTTCAAATTAGTCAATATTAGGAATACAGTACAAAGTAAGATAACAATATGGAATTTTAAAAACTAAGTAGGTATATTACCTGGTTGAACTAGATCTGATACATGGTCAAAGTCAACCGATGATTCCATCTGTGTTAGTTCCATTGTCGTTAGAGGGTGATATGTGTGAAGTGGGCTAAGTTAACTTTTCAATCATTTTTCAACCCACTCCCTTGACTAACAATCATTCCAGGCTCGCATTGTACATGAAGAACAAAGGCATGCCATCTTATGTGTATCGATACTCCATGAACCTACATTTGAGCTAAGGAAAGAGTGTAGCTCACTTGATCCTATTAGTGTACAACAATCCTCATATGGTACAATGTTAATATCATCCATCAACCAAAAAAATCTACGAACTAAAGATGTACCTTCATTACCTAGACCCATCAAAGCATTACACCACTCGACGATTGATCTTGCATCTGTCAACTTTTCAATTCTTTATACTTTAACTCTTCTTGTGCTAATGCTCTTTTCATGCATGCTCTTGCACCATCATACTCCCCCTTTCCATGCCTGGCCTCACAAAAGTTCCACATATGCTAAGCACCTATAGTGAGATGCATCCTGCACAACCAGTAGAACATGCGTGCATTCTTCAACTATGCTGCATAGTTATCTGGCCATATTATATGCCAACCATATGCTATGCCCCTCCAAGACAAATCACTGAAGAACATCTAGAAGCAATCTTGCACAAACTCTAGCGAATATGTGTGATCATCACTAATATAAAAGTGATACTCCCTCAATACCTTCCTTTGGTCCTTTGTACTATCAGCTGCATGAATGAATGCTATGTGCACAAATATCAAAACCTATGTGGAGTTGTAATACTATGACTGCACCTCACACTATGACTATAGAGTGTAGTTCTCTTCAAAGTCAACCACTGATACTATGTTGCCAACTAGAAAAGTGTCCTTACATAGCTTGAATTGTGTGTCCAACTATCGGGCTCTATGGATATGCCTTGCATACTCATACACTAGATTCTCATGAAACATTGACATAAACTGATACACTGGAATCTTCTCAATAACCAAATCACACCTTTTTTCTTGTGATCCATATTTTGTAGCATATGCCACTATTTTATACTTCCTAAAATCTACTAGTTTATGTCCCACATCATCTATGCTTTCCATATGTTGACATACTGGCATTCATTGCAAGCCACCACAATGCTCATATGAACCATCCAAACATGTTCTGTAGAATATTTGGCCATCCTCTATTTGACATAATTTTTTTAATAAGAACTCTCTTGAAGATTTTGGTGGGGCTTCTATGCCACAATGCTACAAAACATCATTAGTATGCAAATCTAAACATATAGAACGATAAACATCATAATGGTTAGAGAATTCAATATGTAGTCTACAACAACAAGTAGTGCATGTGTGATTTATCTTCACATAAAAAAGTGTAAGAATTTCAAAAAATCTTTGAGAAATACTAATTTGAGGAAAATCATTTTGAAATTTATGAAAAAATTGGGTTTGAGTCGTATCAAAAAAATGCTTTGGATGTGGCTCATGGTTATGACTACTTATTTTCCTTCTTATGACATCCCTTTGATTCAAAGATGGCCTTGTATTATTCTTCCAATACTCTTCAATTAGTGTTCTCAATGCTTCAACAATTTTTTTATCTTTATGTGGCAGTCTTTCCAAGGATGCCCATAATTCATTTGAATTGGTGCCCTCAATTCTTGGCCACCTTTGAATGACTTTTGATAAAGTTTTTCTACTACTTCCCATTTGTTCACTTGTCTTTTTAATTAGATGAGATCTCTTTGTTTGATAGCTTACCAAAGTAAATGTAATGACACGTCGAGTGACATTACTATCCTTTGAGCATGAGGTCTTACGCACACTCGCATAAGAATCCATTAGATTCTTCACAATAGTGTTTTCACTTGATGCATTAAATGTTCTCAACCCAAGAGTCTTCATGTTGTTTCTATACTTTAAACTCTGCATCATTTGAACAAATATACTTTAAACCAGACATACTCTTCATGGTTTTAGACACCCATTTCAAAGTTATTGCACATATCTCAATGTCAAGTACAAGTCCTTTGGACCAAATCCCAAAAAACACCCCTTCTAGGTTGACCTACTTAGGCTAATTAGGCCTAATTTGTAAAGAAACATTCCCTCAAACTTATCACAGGACCTTGAAACCTTGAAGCAACATTTCTTAGGTTCCCAAACCTCCAAAACCACAACTATATTCTTCTGGTACAAACAAATTCATGTCAAACCTGAAAACCCTTGTTTTATGCACTATTGAAGAGGGTTTATTGAATATGCTACTTCCACAACCTCACAAACTTTAAAACCAACTTGAACAAAGAACATTAACCCTGCACATGCCTAAAAGTTAAAAACATCATGACCTCCCATAGAGATTCTTCCAAACCCTAGGCCTAAGCCCTCATTCACCTGCATTTTTGTTCACAAAACTCATTGTAGTAGTAGGTTTATTACTTCTATTTATTTCATATCACTAAAATCATGCATCCTACACTTAAATTAGACATCATAGGGTCCCTTACATGAGTTACAAGTCAGGAAACAACATGAAAACATAGAAAATTGTTGTTAAACTTGAGATTTCAATGTATTTTCTTCTCAAAAACTCCAAATCAAACTTACATTCTGTGTCTACATGCCATTTAAAGGCTTCTTCTTCACATCCCATTGACCAACTACCTTGCAACTTAATTTCAAACCCTTAATGACCGTTGAAGGCCAAGTTTACATCATTTACACATGATATAACAACAATATTACTCATATTGTAAGTTTGCACCTCTAACATCTATTACTCACTAAAACCACACCAATGTATTGAAATGAGCCTTATTACATCCAATAAAAACTAATCTTGCACACTTTACATTTAAATTCAAAAACTTTCCTTCAAAGGCTACAAAGATACTTTAGTGCAAGATCACCATTTTTCACATTTTAACACCTAAACTCAAAAACTCAACCTTAGACATTCTTAGTGGTCTTGATTGACCTTATTCAAAACAAAACATGCTCAAAGAATCATCCACCTACCTATTAACCTCCTAATTACCATAAAATGATCAAATAAGGAGGATGAGGTGTAGGTGCTCCTGCACTAGGGTTGTAAAAGTGTATTAAAGAGGGAGACCAATGGTCACCTCTTTCAAATGTTAGTTTTCAAAGTTGAAGTAGTTTTTTCTAGGAGGGAAACATTATCAAAGGCCATGAGAAACTTGAATGGAGGATGATCCTTGGATTGGGCATCAAACCAAATGAGGAAATGTTGAGATTTCCTTAAGAAAAATGAGGTTTTGGTTAGTGAAATTGAGTTTTTGAGTTGGGAAGCATTATTTTATGTTAGATTGAGCATGAGCAGGGTATTTTAGACTTGTTTGAATAGTTTTCAAGTTTTGGAGTGTTTGGCAAGTGCTACTTTCAATAAAACCTAGGGTTTCTAAGCCTAGGGAGAGGGTTTTATGGTTTGGGTGGTAAATGATTGAATGTATGCAATCTAACATTGTAATTTGAAGTTTTTATAGATATAAAAATTTTCCCCAATGTTTCAAGAGATTTGGACAAGTTTTGAAGGTGGTACCTTTGTAAAAGTGGGCTAACTTGGGCACTTAAAAGCATAGAAAACCTAATTTGTGCAGTTTGGTACAAAACAAGCATTGGTGATTGTTGGATATGTTGAAAGTCTCTATAATGGTTCTTTGATGTGTGTTGTGTTATGATTTTAAAAGTTGTGTGAGTGGAATTATACCCGATTGAGTGACTTTGATATGCTACAAGGGACAGTGTGAATATGTTGAATGAAGAGGTCCTGATGAAAATGTAAATTAAAAATTGTGTTTGCAGATTGGAGTTGTGTGTTTGTGTGTTGCAGGACTCCCCCTACTGCATTAGGAGTATATTCCAATTTTTTAGAGACATGTATGGAAAATTTGGTAGCATAGTCAAGGAAATCAACTAGTTTGTATAACTGTTTGACAAAATACCTCAATGAAAGCTTTGAAAGCATACACAAAGTAAGTCAATTGTTAAATAACAAAATGCTTCTGTATACACATAAAAATGGTCATGTCTATTGTAGACACCTAAAAATGGTCTAGAGAATCTAATTAATTAAATGTGACTTATTTGATTAATTAATCTTAAATTCATCTACTTAATAAATAAATAAAAATATTTATTTATATTAAGTTCATTATTAATTCTTCTATTTCATCATATTACTTCTCTCTTAATTAAACAAACAAAATTAAAAACTTTGTTTTATTTAATTATTATCATTATTACTTCTTTTATATTTCTATCTTAAAATTAAATACACAACTTAAATAATTTGTGTTATTTAATTACCTTCACATTTCTTCTTAATTAAATAAAGATATCCTAAAATATTTTATTTAATTATCATTTTCCTTTTGTTTTAATTTAATAAACAAACCCTATAGTTTGATTTATTAAATTATTCAATCTTTTGCTAAATTTAAATAAATTAAATTTATTTAAATTTATGCATAAAATCATTTACCACTATTCACTCGCCAATAAAATTAAATTTTCAAAATTTAATTAATTCTATTGTCATTCACGGGAAGAGCTTTAGGGACAAACCTGCAGGAAGTCCTCTCAACCACTTTCCCTCTCATCTTGCCTAGTGTTTTCATGGGGAGAAACAATCCTCCATGATCAGCTCCATCTTCTCATCCCATGCCATTCAATTCTCCAGATTGAATCCCAGCCTCTTATCCTGTATCCCTGTGCAAATGTGCTACCGTGAAAGCTATAAATACAGCTCTTTGGCTATAGGAAATGGATCCCAACTTGTGCAATCTTATTCTGCAGGTTTTCCAAGCATCCAACATTCATCCAGCATTCAAGCATTCAACATTCATCCAACATCCATCCAGCATTCATCCAGCATTCAACATTTGCAATCATGGCTGCCATTACAGTAGTTTTAATTATTTAATCATATAGGAATAGAATAGTTTAATTCTCATTCTTTAAGTGTCATTTCAATGGTCTAATTAGCTTCTAAAATCTGAGAACAAAGTAGATTAGAGAGATATTTAGAGTTAGAGAGCAATATGATAGATTTATGAAGATTTTAGTTTAAATTAGTTAAAAATTTCTTAAAATCTTAGATGCAATGTCTTATTTAGAGGTGTAGAAGCATGTTTAGATTGTTTAACTCATTCATACGCTTACAATTTGGTGCCCACCGTGGGGCATAACCCCATATTCTGCATAATTTTTATGAAAAGTGTCTTACAGGTATCGGTGTGATAGTTTTCGCGAAACTGTGACTTTTTGTAGCATGCCAAATAGATTTTGTAGCACTCTGCTGGTCTATTCTAGCACGCCTATCATCTATTTTAGAGTGCCATTGGTCTATTTTAGCGCGTCAGTCTTCTATGGTAGCGCATCGCTCAATTGTTTTAGCGCACCACATCACTATTTCAGCGCGTCGATCTACTGTTTTAGCGCCTCGACTCTTTGTCTTTAAAATCATTTTTTCTACTCTGGATCCAATGCATCTGCGGCTAGATTTTGTTTTTGTCTATTTTTGGTTAAAATTTATCAATCCTAGGATAGAAAATGGATTAAAATTTACCAATCCTAGGATAGCAAATGGATAAAAATTAATCAATCCTAGGATAGAAACTTCACAATTTCTTGTGGGATTAAAATTGAACAATCATGCTTTTATGGAGCAATATCTCCATATAGATTAGCTAATTTGTCATTTGGGTTTTAAAAGTGAACAAACTTCTTTGCTGTGATTGGGTGATAGGTTTATGCTCTCCCCTTTACTGGGTGCATTAGAATACCAGACTCACTTTTCTTTACGCATTTTTAAAGCTTTTTAAAACCTTTAGACAGGCCTGCCATAGTGGGAAAAAGTACTCACCCTACAGGAACAACCTGAGTGGGGACAGCCAAAAGCCATGGTATTCCAACCCACTTAAAAATTTATGTGAATTTGGGGAAACCCTCTTTCAACGGAAGTGTGCAGGATAACCATCCCCAAAATCTTTGTTCTAAAGATTGGGAGGTCTCTCGAGGGAGTTTATCCATTTTCCACTCTGAACAGAAACCCTATCTAAGAACATAGAAATAGAAGCACGCTTGTCAGTTTCTAAACATTGTAATACTCAGCGGTGCAGGGGCGGGGAAGAATCTACCCTCAAGCTCTCACCATATAATTACCAAGGACTGTTTGCTCAGGGGATCCAGTATCCACTTCCGTCACTCTGAGTACACACCTGGAAAAGACAAAAACATGGGCACCCTCTAGGGGGTGACATGGCTATGTGAGTCGATGCAATTCCAAGCTATGGGCTGTTCGAGTATATAACGATGACCTTTTGTCTCTAGGAGTGAGTCTATCTGAAGTGTCTTATCTGTTATAAACTAGTAAAAATCAAGAAGAATCATGCTTGATTCTTAAGAACATACACTATCTATTTAGATTCTAGGATTTTAAAGTCAACCATTCTATTCTTGCTTGTGTTTTCTCTCATTAAATTTAGATAAGATCATCACAAAAATCTTCAAAATCAAAACACTTGTGAAATTCTCATGATTTGAGATTGGATATCCACCAAATTTGTCAAGAAATCTCTTGTCAAACGAATCAGAAAGACAAAGAAAACACTTACATACAAACAACTTCTGAGAAAGCAACGATTTTTATATCAAAGCAGGAAAGTTCTACTCCAACATAGGACTTTTATTCATAGGTATCATGATTTCTCTAGAGGTTATACAGACGACTATGCTGTAGCTCCCTTAGATTCACAATCATTTTATCAAAGAAGGGCTCTTAGGCAACACCACAATCACAGTCAAAGAATTCATCCAGAATACATCCCACAACTAGCCATACAATACGATACTAGACCAAGTGAGTTTCATAGAGTAAGATAGTTTTCTGTCTTAGCACCTCATGGTTCTGTTATAGCACATCACTGCTCTGTTTTAGTGCTTTGGGTTTCTATTCTAGCGTGTATCAGATTTGTTTTAGCACTTTAGGTCTCTGTTCTAGTGCATCACTACTCTGTTATAGCACATCACTGGTCTGTTTTAGCACTTTGGGTCTTTGCTCTAGCGCGTCACTACTCTGTTATAGCGTGTCCTAGCTCTGTTTTAGCACTCCGGAAAGTTAGAAAAACAGAGAGTTAGTAAGACAGTTTGTCAGTTTTCCCATGTCAAAAACAAGGTTTTCATCAGTCCAAAACACTTGAATCATACAAAAAGAAAACTTTACTATTGTGCCTAGGTCTTGAAACATCTTGCAAAGTGTCCTTATCACTAAATCTAAGATTTTTTTTTTGTGTCAAAGTTTCCCTATCAAGGATTTTTTATCATCCTTCCATCACGAAACTAGACACGACTAAATCAGAATTTAAATAAAAAAACCTCGACACTTATCCAATAAAAAATCCAAGATCAAAGTCTAGAGTGAAACTTTAAATGTTTGTATGCCTATTTTTACACGATCAGCATATCAAAGACAACAACAAGAAGAAAATGAAAGAATAGTAGCCATGGATGAAGAAAACCCTTGGGGATGATATAGCAATACTGATCCTCTCACTAATTCATAAGAGAAAGAAATAACTGCAGAAGAAATCGAGAAAGTTCAACAAGACCCTCATTTCCATAAATTTATGGAAAAGATGCTAGAGCAAGATATGGAAAAGTATCTTCTATTATTAGCTGACAAAGGTGCTAAGCTTCCTAAAGACTTTGATGTCAATCAACTCAAGGAAACAACCACACCTAACCCAACTAGTATAGAAAATCCAAAGCAAATAGATGCTTTGACAAAACAAATCCAACAATTACAATTGCAGTTCCAAAATATCCAGCAAGGGCCAACAAAAAGATATTCCTTACAAGACATTTGCCCTTATCCATTCGACCCAAGCATTAACATGATACCATTTCCAAGGTATTGTGAGTACCCGACATACAACAAATAGAATGGGAGAACTGATCCATTTGATCACGTACGAGAATTTCGAGCCATGAGCATAGAGTTTGCACATGAGGACTCTTACTATGATTATTTCCAAGAAGCTTAGGAAACACTTGCATGGAGTGGTTTTCTAAATTGGAACCCGGGATCCAATCTTTTGAAGAACTAATCAATAGGTTCATAACACACTTCTCATTCAACATCCAACATGGGGTGACCTTAAAAGAACTCTACAACACCAAACAAGCAAAGGGTGAAAAGTTTCTTTCCTTTCTCCAACGATGGAGAAGGCTATTTGCTAAATACCCTAGATCTATTCCTGAAGAGGAGAAGATAGAGATGTTCATTGATAACTTAGTGTATGACATGAATTACAGATTGGACTTACAATGTCCATCTACATTTGAACAAGTTATTGAAAAGGGGCTCAAAATTGAAGAGGCTCTAATCAAAAGAGGAACAATCAAACACTTCATTGAAGGTTCAAACAATAACAATTCCTCTAACAACAACAACGAGAAGCCAAGATTTTGGCAAAAGAACAAGAATACTGATACCATGATTGATACACACACATCTAAACCAGTATTCACCTTGATGCCAACCACTACAAACAAACAAAACAATGGTTTTAATGTCAAACAAAGTAGTGATCAAGGAAATAATCAAAACAATGGAGAAAAAAAAACCCAATCATTCCAATGACCATCCAATAAATGAAAATTCATGCCATTAGGACAATCATTGGAATCAGCCCTCAAAGAACTTTTAGATGAAAAACTCATTCAAGTACAAGAGGCTAGAAATTGGGACCCTCAAGTCAAACCATCATGGTGGAATGACTTTCATTACTATCACTACCATCAGAATAAAGGCCACATGACTGAAAATTGTTGGCAGTTAAAACATGTGGTACAAGACCTCATAGATCAAAAAAAAGTATTTGTAGAGGGGCACCAAACAAACAAAGATCATACAACATTCAAAAATCCTCTACCCAATTATCAGAAGGGAGAATCCTCTTCTGCAAACACCAAAGGTAAGAATGTCGGTTATGTTTATGACACAACAATTATTTGTTTCTCTGCTGCCAAAGAGGATGAGGAGTTATGCAATCAAATCAATTGAAACAATGACATTACATCTACTAATTTGGTACAACATATGGACAAATCTGAAAACCAAATTAACGTAATCACACTCAAAGGGAAACAAGAGTACCAATCGGTTAATGCCACAACAAGGGCACAATCCAAAGTTATATTGAAAGGAGCATCATTATCATCCCCATTTGTGGATCCTTCCTCTAATCAATATAATCTCATTGATCAATTACAGAAAATACTCGGCACAAATATCCATCTTGGAACTTCTAAAGATTTCCCCATCACACAAAGAGGTTCTTGAGCAAGCTCTTGTATCAACCACGGTACCTAACAATTTGGATGTATGTCAATTCCAAGCTATGGTGGGACATCTATCTGCACCTCATTGCCTTTCATTTTCTGAACATGATGATGTATCACTCACCCATCCACATAATTCTGCCCTTCACATTGAAGTCCTCATCCATAAACACTATGTAAAGTGTGTCCTGATAGATGGAGGGGCTGGTTTAAATATTTGTACCTTAAAGCTGATTCATGCACTAGGATACTCAGATGAAGCCATTGATACAAGAAGAAAAATCACAATCAAAGCATATGATGAGGAAGAAAGATCCTCTAAAGGGTTGATCATATTACCCATTCAAGTGGGACCTATTGTCCAAAATGTGGTTTGTCAAGTCTTAGATAGGGAACTGACATACAACATACTGTTGGGACGTCCTTGGATTCATGATATGCAAGCAGTACCTTCCACCTATCATCAATGCCTGAAATTTCCCATCAATGGACAGGAGGTAACAATCATAGCAAACTATAATGACACCCAAGCTTGTCATACATTGAAAACATCTTAGGACACATTGATAGCTCACAATAGAGAAGTTAGCATATTAGATTCATCTAATGGTGAGAAACAACAAAGCTTCATATCAAAGCGGCTTCCAAGACAACAAAAATCACAAGAGATCAAAGTGGCACAATCTAACCCTTCAAATGTTGAAGAACAATTGGCTTCACTCTCACATCAATTCACCAACAAAGTACAAATAAGTGACAAAGGAATAAGTGAATATGGTGTTGGACACTCTTTCCATCTATCACAGATGTTACCCTCCTTACAAACGTATAGATAGCCATCTACAATCACCCAAAATTCAGCACAATCTACAACGACATTAGATGGTAGATTTGTAAAAGCAGGGAACTTAGATGAAGAATCAAAAGATAAGGCTATTCTAAATTAGCTTTATAGGGATGAGGAAGCTTCCACTTCCATGAGTAATATCATAGAAAAAAATCAATATGGAAAGGGAAAAACTATTCTGGAAAAGATGGGATATTCAGGACAGGGACCTCTTGGGTTAAGGAAACAAGGCATAACATAACCAATCTAGCCTCTCACACTCCAACATAAAGATAAAACTGGACTAGGATATGCAGCAGAACAAGGACCTGTTGAACAAGGGGAACAAAGTATAAAAGAACCAATCCAAGTTCTCACAATTCAGCAAAATGGTAGAGCTGGACTAAGATACACAAAAGAAGCAAGAGCAGAACTCACCAATAAAACTATGGAGCATATTCTTCAAATAAGAGATAACTCTAAAACAGATTCAAATGAATATGAGTGGGACAACTTATTAGATGTTTCCTATGAAGATATTCAGATTGATGTTATCAAAAATTATACCCCCAAACGTGAGGAGGGTCAAAGCTTGAGATTTAATCCTATTGTCTTTGAAACACAAAATTTTGATGACTCAAGTGACGATGAATGGACATCGATTGAGATAAATGATGTGGAAGAAAATACCTTTGTAGGCCTCGACATAACCATTAACAACTTGGATGAAATTTCCACCCGAGCTTTCACAATCGCTGACCTCAACCCATCTAATGATTCATTGCCTTTACTACATCCCGAGCTTATCGAGTGGGAACCCCAACACCCCATCAGTCTCCCTATTTTTGACGATGATTCTACTATTATTAACTACCTTTGCTGTGAGGAATCTGATACTTGTTCTACCAATACTTCTTTTAATGATGCTTTTAGGCAGGAGGGTGCAAAGCCTTTCAGTTGCTAAAATATGGAAATAAAAAATGGATCTAATAGTGAAAACCATTCTATGGCAGTATTTGATCCTAAAATAGTAAAAGCAAAGAATGCATCCAATGGTGAAAACCTCATTGAGGCACCAAAGGATGGAAGGTTTGACATCCTCCCACAACATTACCATGAAAGATCATCAGTGTTGATAGAGCCCACACAATCTATTGATATTGGCATAGTAGAGAAAGTAAGAATACTACACCTGGCAGCATCCATGATAGATACAGAAAAATTGGATTTTATCAAATTCTTTGAAGAACGATGCATCAATTTTGCTTGGTCATACTCTGACATGCCAGGCTTAGACACAGATCTCATTATGCATCACTTATCCTTACCAGCTGGCACTAAACCAGTAAAACATAAACTGAGAAAAATGCATCCACATGTTGCATTATTGGTAAAAAATGATTTGAAGAAACTACTAGATGCCGGATTTATCAGATCTATTGATTATGCTGAATGGATATCCAACATTGTACCTATTTCAAAACCAGATCACACCATCAAAATATGTACTGATTTTCAGGATTTAAATAAAGCATGTCTAAAGGATGATTTTCCTTTGCCAAACATAGACATGATTGTAGATTTAACAGCTGGCCATAAAATGCTATCACTCATGGATGGATTTTTAGGATACAATCAAATCAAAATAGCTCCTAAAGACCAAGAAAAGATAACATTTACATGTCCATGGGGCACCTTTTGCTGGAACGTCACGCCTTTTGGGTTAAAGAATGCAGGAGCTACACCTTCATGGAGGACTATGTGGACGATATCTTAGCCAAGTCTCACACTAGGGAAGGACATCTAGAGATACTTGCCAAAATATTTGATAGGTTGGAGAAATTTAAAGTCAGATTAAATCCTAAGAAATGTGCCTTTGGAGTAACATCAACAAAACTCCTTGGATACATAGTTTCTACAAAAGGAATTGAAGTAGATCCAAAAAAAGTTAAGGCCATCACGAAAATTCCACCTCCTAAGAATATTAGTACATTAAGATCTCTACAAGGCCGACTACAGTCCATCAAAAGATTCATCTCTCAACTAGCAGATCGGTGTCATCCATTCAACCATCTTTTGCATAAAAATGTGTCTTTTAAATGGGATGAACAGTGTGAGAATACTTTCAATCACATCAAGCATTATTTAATGACACCACCAATCTTGGTGCCACCCAGTGAAGACAAGCCATTGTTGCTATATATCGCAACAACGGATATTTCTTTAGGAGCCTTGCTAGCACAAGAGGATAAAGAAGGAAAGGAATAGGCAATACACTATATCAGTAGGACACTCAATGGACATGAAGTAAACTACACCTTCATTGAAAAATCATGCTTAGCAGTAGTATTTGCAACACAAAAATTATGACACTATATGCTCACTCACACTGTCAAGCTCATTGCAAAAATTGATCCCCTCAAGTATTTACTGAGCAAAGTAGCTTTAACAGGAAGGTTGGCAAAGTGGGTCATGCTCCTCAGTGAGTTTGACATTCAGTATGTTGAAAGGCGAGCTATCAAAGGACAAGTCATCGCCGACCAATTAGCAGAAGCTCTATTATCAGACAGTCATCCTATGACCATGGAATTTCTTGATGCAGATATCCTCAACGTTAAAACACAACCATGGAAACTCTACTTTGATGGATCCTACACACAACATGGATCAGGGGTAGGAATTCTATTTGTCACACCTCTTGGACACACAATTCCACGATCTTACAGGCTTACCTTCCGTTGCACTAACAATGTGGTAGAATATGAAGCTTTGATCCTTGGAATTAAAGTGGCTATTGACTGGAAATTCACAGAACTATAGGTGTATGGAGATTCTCAGTTAATCATCTATCAAGTCAACAATGATTACCAAACTAAGGATGACACACTGATTTTATATAAGAGACTGATAGATGATCTAAGGAAATACTTCATAGATATCAAATTTGAGTAGATACCGAGATCAAAGAATAAAGCAGCAGATGCCATGGCCACAATAGCATCTCTTCTACAAATGCCCGAAATGCAAGATCGTTATCGATTTATTGTGGAACAAGTGTCAAAGCCTACATATGCAAATCCCAAATCCCAAACCATAAGCCTTTTGGATACTGTCCAATCTTCCATTTATGGAGACATTTATACTTATCTAAAAGATAATATCTTACCGCCAGATCTTTCTCGCAACCAAAAGCGCAACTTCATATGCCAATCTGCCAAACATACCATTATTGCTGACACCCTTTACCGTCGAGGCCTAGATGGTACTCTTTTGCGTTGTTTAGAACATAATGAATCTGCTTCTGCTTTACATGAGGTCCATGAAGGAATTTGTGGTACACATTCAAGCAGATTATCTTTAGCCAAGAAACTCCTTCGTTTGGGGTATTACTGGCCACACATGGAGCAAGAATCTTATAAATTTGTCAAGAGATGTCAAAAATGTCAAATTCATGGCAATCTTGTACATGCACCAGCACAGGAGCTCCATCCATTCACAACTACATGGCCTTTCTGTCAGTGGGGATTGGACTTGGTAGGGAAAATTAACCCATCTTCATCTAATGGACATAAATTCATTATCACTGCAATAGAATATTTTACAAAATGGGTGGAGGCAATTCCCTTAACCACAATCACTGGGAAGCAAATATCATCTTTCATACTTAATTATCTCATTTGTAGATATGGGATACCCCAGTCAATCATCACAGATAATGGTAGGCCTTTCAAGAACCAAGATGTCCAAGAGCTGTGTGAAAAGTTCCACATCCAACATCGCTTTTCAACCCCGTATTATCCTCAAGGTAATGGACAGGTAGAAGCTTCAAACAAAACAATCCTAGAGATTCTCAAGAAGACTGTAAATGAGGTAGGGCGTGATTGGCACGTTCAACTTAACCCTGCTCTTTGGGCTTACAGGACTAGCATTAGAACACCAACAGGAGCTATGCCATATGCTCTTGTTTATGGATCAAAAGCCATATTACCTATCAAGGTAGAAATTCCATCCCTTCGTAGTGAAACTCATTTCAGATGAAGATTATAGGATCTCTAGACTTCAAGAATTAGAGCTACTTGATGAACGTCGACAACAAGCTGTCAATCATTTGACAGCCTATCAACAAAGAATGTCTAGGAACTATAATCATAGGGTTAAACCTAGAGTCTTCCAGATTAGAGACTTGGTCCTACGGGAAAACCCTAGAAATCAAGCAGACAGAGAAAAGAAGGGAAAGTTTGAACCTAACTGGATAGGGCCTTATGTCATTATATCAGTCTATGGATCAGGAGCATACCGACTGTCTACACCAGAAGGAGATATGTTGGAGGAACCCATGAATAGCATTCATCTCAGGCGATTCTATACTTGAGGACACCTAGTGCATGGTCAATAAGGTTGTCTTGATGAAAACCTGGCAAACAAGCATCATGATGACACAAAAACAAAAAAATATATAAAAATAAAAATAAAATAAAAAAGAAAAAGAAAGAGGATACAATAAAAAACAAGTGATGAAAACTTGGCAAACAGGCGGTACTTGTGATTTTCACCAGCTCTTCTATCTATTAGATATAGTTTTGTCACGATTATTTCCTTTCATATCATTTCTGTCTATCATTTGAGATAATTATTATCACTATCCATATCATAGCAAGGATATCATGTTTTACCCTAGCTTGGGGGCAACATCCTAGTATTATTTAGTACAATGGACTTTTAGCTTAAATGGAAAGGAAAATCAAACATGACAAACCAAGTGACAATACTTGAAAAGTAATCCAAAAACATTAGAAAATCCATCAAAATCCAAAAACATCAAAAAATCTATCAAAATTCAAAAACATTAGAAAATCCATCAAAATCCAAAAACATCAGAAAATCAAAATCCAAAAACATCAGAAAATCCATCAAAATCCAAAAACATAAAAAAATCAAAACCCAAAAACATCAGAAAATCCGTCAAAATCCAAAAACACCAGAAAATCAAAATCCAAAACATCAAAAAATCAAAATCCCAAAAACATCAGAAAATCCATGCAAAACATTCATAAAATCAAACACAAAAATAGAGTCTACATCAAAAAGTGGAGTGAGTCAATGAACCACGTGATCTCTGCATGTATAACGTAGGCAAGACTAATCTTTGATCAGTCCCGAGACCCCTAGGATAGGTCTTTAGGTTAGTTCTTTTGGTCAAATGTCTGAGAATATCATGCAAACATTAGCACACACATTTCAACATCGATGATCTAATCTGAATAATGATTTGAAAATACATTAAGTAGAATTTGAATTATTGTGCTTTTTATTTTATCATTTGCTTATCATTTC
The DNA here is from genome assembly GCA_007258455.2 of Sequoia sempervirens. Classification (NCBI taxonomy): domain Eukaryota; kingdom Viridiplantae; phylum Streptophyta; class Pinopsida; order Cupressales; family Cupressaceae; genus Sequoia; species Sequoia sempervirens. The sequence goes on along the minus strand of VDFB02252616.1, from coordinate 81,303,385 downwards.
TTTGGAGCTACTCGATGATGTATTGAACTAGAGAAGCAAGGAAGGAGAATGATACTTTTCTTTGTTTGTTGTTTGTGAGTTAGTCATTATTATTTTGTGAATTGTCGTGGGAAGTGCTCTACCAAGTATCATGGATGACATTCTGATTCACTTAAGAAAATGATTAATTCTTGTGTTTATGCAAGAAATGCTCAAGTCATCTACGGCTTAATTATACCCTCAATGCTTGTGTTCGCTTGCAATATCAAATATCATGAAAGAAATACTCAGGTCATCATTGGTCTATCTCATATCATTGATGCTTGTATTCGCTTTCAACATTTTAAAAAGGCTCAGTGATGATACAAAGCAAAATAAAAAGATTATTGAAATGACACTTAGGTTTGCATTGATAAAATAGGTTTGCACGGTAAAAATAGATTGCATTCATAATAATACATCTGCAGAGTATTGGTTGCACAAATTACAAGGAATCATTTGCAAATAATGTTATCTTTTCTTATTAAAGATTGAGTATACTTGACACATACAATTTTCATAATGGCATGCATATAAAATCATTTCTTCATCTCATCATAAATTTCACAATAAACATCTCATTTCGTGATATCATATGCACGTTATGTTTCATCATTCATTACATTTATCATTCATTTGCATCTCATCACATTATCATTATCATATAATTGCAAAATCATCATTCATGGCATACATCATTCATTTACATCTCATTTCATACATTACATTTTCATCTATACATCATTCATTTACATCTCATTTCATACATTACATTTTCATCCATACATCATTCATTTACATCTCATTTCACACATTACATTTTCATCCATACATCCTTCATTTGCATCTCATTTAATTATCATTATCATATAATTTCAAAATCATCATTCATGGCATACATCATTCATTTACATCTCACACATCATTCATTTACATCTCATTTTATATATTATACATTGCATTTCATTAAGAAAGGAAAGACATCATCAATATCATATCACATCATCATCAATGCATCTATACAATCTAGTATAATAAATCATCATAAAACATAAAATTAAAAATGCATCCATCACATAAATCATGTAGAACACATCATAGATTAATTGAACCGCTGCACATATATATCTCATCAAGTGTCAAGTATATAATGAAGTCTGAAAAGGATGAAAATGACATCATATCAAAAATGGCTGTATATATCTCTCGAAGGGTATACAAATGATCTCAACTGGTACTCACACCAGAAGGAGTAGGTCTCGCACCAGTATCATGACCACCACCAGATGTCCCAGGATCTCTCGGATCTCTCGGATCTCTCGAGAGAGGCTATGTCACACCTCTGCTCACTATCCTCAAACGAGTCCTCTCTGAGCGAGACTGGGCATAACTGACTCTCTACTCTGGGGGGCAAAGCTCATGATAGAGGCTCCTGTAAAACTCAATCTCAGCACCTGCCTGCATATCCTCTCACATGTAATCTGCCATAGAGGTCCCATCTGACACTCTCTGCAATCTCTCTGTAGTAGCCTGTGTTGCCACTGCTACTTGTCTGACAGTATCTCGCTCTGCAGTCAAGGCCGTGATCTATGCCTGGGCAGTGGTCAATTGTGCTCGTACACCTGCTAGCTGAGCCAGTGCTGTCGCTGCTGCCTGTATGGCCTCATCTCTCTCACCAATCAGAGAGGTAATATGTGTCTGTGCAGTAGCTAGTTGTGCCTGCATCTAGGCCTGAGTCTGTGCCACTAATCCCTGCACCTGCACTAGATGTCCCTATAATGTCAAAATCTGAACATGCAAACCAGCGACCTTTGATCGCTCTGCTAGAGAGGGAGCAACTGCCTGCCTCTTACGAGGCGCACTAGATGATGGCTCTGAAGTACCTGCTATGCTCGGTCTCCCCCCATCTCTGCCATCATCATCACTACTATCACCATTGCTATCATCACTGTCATCATCACTCTCATCACTGCCACTCTCATCACTACCCTCCACATCAACATCTACATCCTCCTCTCTCCTCCATCTCTGACCATCGTGACCACCCCCTGCAACTGCTGGTGCTGGTGCTGGTGCTGGTGCTGGCACTGGCTCATCTAGAATGGTAATACGAGGAGGAGGGTGCAGAGCCAAATACTGTCCATACTCAGGAGTAATGGGTGCCTCAACAATGTCTCGTCGCATATCCCATGCTAATGGCTGTAGAGCACAATAACCTTCAACAAGTGCCCCATAAGGCAAGCACGGACCCCAATCACTGGCATCTATCTGTTGTCATCCATAGTGTGCTACTCCATGTGGCATACACTAGACAATCCCATACTGTCTGTAGACGCAGTGAAACAGGAATCGCTCCAAAATTCGAGGGCTCTTCTCGATCAAATACATCAAATCAACCAAAAACTCCAACTCAATACATCCTCATCCCAGTCATCACAATCTAAATAGGGACGCCAGGTCACTGTTTCCACATCATCAAGAATCCGCCTCCAATAATATAGCTTACCCATCATATGCTGGGTAGGCCTGCCTCTATAGTGAAACACATAAGGTCTCATCGCTGGTCTTGATAACATCGGCACGGGACACATAACAACAATATGCTCCCATGCCTATACCTGAAGAAGTGTAGCTCCCGCTGATAAACTACTACCTCCGAGGTACACGATCCAATTTAAATCATGATATAGCTGAGCAAGCATACACATGCCCCAAGCATATCTCGTCCTGTGGGCCACCATACCCTCTAATACCTGACCCCATCCAAGAAATAGACCCTTTGACCTCTTATCAAGACAAAGGAATCCACCAATAAAGCCAGCCAAAACTAAAGGAAGTGGAGCATATGAATCATAGATCTCTACCCATGGAACCCACTCTCCTACAATATGGGGAACCTGAAAAATTCTCCACATAGACTCTACCCCACCAACCTCCTCTGAATCATGCACGACAATCTCCCCAACAAAAGGAATGCGAAGAATATGCCATACGTCCTCTGGCATCACAGTCATCTCGCTAGTAGGTAAGTGGAAGGTGTTGTGGTCACTATGCCACCGCTCTGCTAAAGCTGTCAGTAGACCCCTATTAAGTCTAATATAGGGCATATCTAAGAATGAGGCTAAACCACAATCGATAATATGTTGTCTCTCATCCATTGAAAGTTGTGGTATCATATCAAAAGGCCAGGGGAACTGCTCTCACACTTGGATAACATCTAAATGCTCCTGTTATCATACAAAAAAAAACATTTTACAGAACAATACATTATCAATCAGAAATATCAAGTATCAGGAGGTCATCAATTTTTTAAAAAATTGTGCTTTACCTATCAAACTATCAATTTATCAAGAAGGAACCCTCATCTATCAATCAGGTTTATCCCTTCAAAAATTTTAATTATTCATCGCTTATCATGAGGGTAATTATTTTCAATCAATGGATCTCGCTCATCATGAGATCATTTACCGTTTATTTAGTCAAGATCAAACTAAAATAGATGGAATCAACAATAAATTGACGAAATAAAAATCAAAGTGCACAATTTTTCATCAATCTATACTTTCAAGCACTACAAAATCCTACTGAAGCACTACAAAATCTACCTAAAGCGCTATTTCTGGTGGCGTGCTACAAAATCCTATTGACGCACTACAAAATCTACCTAAAGCGCTATTTCTAGTGGTACGCTACAAAATCCTACTAAAGCGCTACAGAATTGACCCAACGCACTAAAACTCTGGCATGCTACCCTAATCTATGGATGTGCTACAAATTTTGGTTGGCGCGCTAAAAACTCTGATGTGCTAAAACAGATTACCGATGTGCTAAACCGCGTCTACCAGGCACTAAAACATAAAACATGTGCAAAATGACCTAAAAATTACGAGCATGAATTACGAGGAGGATTTGGGGTACGTACCGGAGGTCCATAATCAGCCAAACGCTGATGACGTTGCACACGCTCGAGTCGGTGGGTGTGGTAAGGGATCAACATCCTAATGCTCTAGCACTCTAAGGGTTTCTATCACAAGATTGTCGAAGTCAAATGCACAAATGACTTTTGAAAATGACCTTTTGAGCTTTTATAGGTTATTTTTGTGGGATTTTCATGGGATTTATTTATTTTTCCTTCTGAGAAATTAATTCTTATCTATCACAGGGGCATTTTTGGACAATTTTCTCAGGAGATAAATTGTTTCTTCATCGATTCATCATCAAATCATCATAAAAATTCAATATTTTTGAAAAATCATAAAAAAATTTAAAATTCATCAATTTATCTCCCGTGGGGGCATATATCGCTATCATTTCAAAATTCAACATCTGGGGCATATCAGGGGCATATTTTAAAACTTTTCATCAATACTGGCAGCTGAGGAAAAATCATTCTTTGAAGCAATGCGTCAACACATCACTTCAAAGAGGAGAAAAATGTAGACACCTAAAAATGGTTTGGAGAATCTAATTAATTAAATGCGACTTATTTGATTAATTAATCTTAAATTCATCTACTTAATAAATAAATAAAAATATTTATTTATATTAAGTTCATTATTAATTCTTCTATTTCATCATATTACTTCTCTCTTAATTAAACAAATAAAATTAAAAACTTTGTTTTATTTAATTATTATCATTATTACTTCTTTTATACTTCTATTTTAAAATTAAATACATAACTTAAATAATTTGTGTTATTTAATTACCTCATCACATTTCTTCTTAATTAAATAAAGATATCCTAAAATCTTTTATTTAATTATCATTTTCCTTTTGTTTTAATTTAATAAACAAACCCTATAATTTGATTTATTAAATTATTCAATCCTCTTTTTGCTAAATTTAAATAAATTAAATTTATTTAAATTTATGCATAAAATCATTTACCACTATTCACTCACCAATAAAATTAAATTTTCAAAATTTAATTAATTCTACTGTCATTCACGGGAAGAGCTTTAGGGACAAACCTACAGGAAGTCCTCTCAACCACCTTCTCTCTCATCTTGCCTGGTGTTTTCATGGGGAGAAACAATCCTCCATGATCAGCTCTATCTTCTCATCCCATGCCATTCAATTCTCCATATTGAATCCTAGCCTCTTATCTCGTATCCCTGTGCAAATGTGCTACCATGAAAGCTATAAATACAGCTCTTTGGCTATAGGAAATGGATCCCAACTTGTGCAATCTTATTCTGCAGGTTTTCCAAGCATCCAACATTCATCCAGCATTCAAGCATTCAACATTCATCCAACATCCATCCAGCATTCATCCAGCATTCAACATTTGTAGTCATGGCTGCCATTACAGTAGTTTTAATTATTTAATCATATAGGAATAGAATAGTTTAATTCTCATTCTCTAAGTGTCATTTCAATAGTCTAATTAGCTTCTAAAATCTGAGAGCAAAGTAGATTAGAGAGATCTTTAGAGTTAGAGAGCAATATGATAGATTTATGAAGATTTTAGTTTAAATTAGTTAAAAATTTCTTAAAATCTTAGATGCAATGTCTTATTCAGAGGTGTACAAGCATGTTTAGATTGTTTAACTCATTCCTACGCTTACATCTATAATCCTGGCAATTAATTAAATATTTACTATTTAATTAATTTATTTAAAAATTCTCTACATATGATTAAATTTAATTAATTTAATTATATTGTTCATTCATCTTATTCTTCTTTCGTAATTAAATAAATTTAGTTTATTTAATTACTTTCATATGTCCACTTAATTAATTAAATAAATACATTTTATTTATTTAAATTAATTATCACTATTTGAATTTAAATTAAATCTTTTGATTTAATTAAGTTTAAATATTTCATGTTCTTCTATTTTTAAATTCTTCTTCTAATTAATTAAATGTTTCATTTAATTAATTTCATAAAAGTGATTTAATTAAATAAATCTTATTTAATTAAAGATCTTATGCTTTCTTTCTAAATCACAATTAGATATTTTATTTAATTGTGAAATCTTCTATTTTCTTCTCATATCATAATTAAATATTTTATTTAAATATGAGATCTTCTGCTTTCTTCAAAAACCCTAATTAAAGCTTTATTCTTATCACAAACTTTCTTCTGCTTTAAAATCTTAATTAAATATTTCATTTAATTAAGAAAAAGCTGAATATCCTCCACAAATAAATAATTGAATTTTTTTAATTCATTATTTATCAGCTTTTAAATCTTTCTTTTATTCTTTTAAAGAAAGATGATTTCTTATCTTCTTATCTTTTCCTCTTTCATAAAAATAAAAAAATCTTGTTTTCAAGTTTTCTTCTATTTTCTCTTCAATTTCATCCTTCTTCAGCCATTCGATCTGCCAAGAATTATCACAACCATCAATTAAGACAACCAATTAGAATCATTCAAAAAACTCTATAAATACCTTTAAAAATCCAAGCATTGGTAATAGACAATTAATTAAAGTACATGCATTTAATTCATTTAGTATTCTCATATCATAGCATCATATTTATTTCAATCATCTTAGTCTTATTTCATAGCATAGCTTAATCTTGCATCATGCATCATACTTGAATCTCGTTCTTTAGGAAGACAGTTTGTTGAGCCTAGCTTACAAATCTGAGAGTAAAAGCTAGAATCAACAAAAACACTGAAGACAGAGGACAATAGAACGACAATCGAAGTAGAATATTGAGTTTGCATTTACTTACCTTTTATGTTCTACTTTGATACAATGTTTTGTTGGTGTGCTTGAATACTATTTATTTTAAATCATTTATGCATATTATTTTCGATCACACATTTTTGGCGCCCACTGTGGGGCCTATGCCCCCATTTTAGACTTCTTTCTTGTAGGTTTTCTTGCAAAGTGTTCTTGCAGGTTTTCTGACATTCAACAGCGCATCTGGGAGATTCAAAAAATTTCTGTTTTGTAGATACTTTAGCGTATATGAAGACTGTTTCGGTGCATACGAAAATTTTTGAAGAGCATTTGGGGAACAAAATGGCGCATCTGGGGATTTCTTAAGAGCATTTAGGAGTTTAATTAGTGCATTTAGGTTCTGTTCTTGCACATTTGGTCTCTGTTCTTGCGCATTTGATATCTGTTCTTGCGCATTTAATTTCTGTTTTTGCATATTTGTGTTCTATTTTTGCGCATTCTAGTTCTGTTATTGCACATTTGGGTTCTATTTTTGCGCATCTGGGTAACAGAGTCACGCATCTGGGTTGTAACAGAAATTCTGAGTCTGACGCCTTCTACAGACATAATTTCTTCTTCTTCTTGTTGGATTTAAAATGAATCAATCTAGGGTAGCCACCACATCTTTATCATGCAGTTAAAATGAACTCCATGTGTATTGTGAAGCAAAATCTTCACTTAGATTAAATCATTTTTTGATTTTAGTGCACCTAAAATGAATTTTTCTACTCCTTTTTACTGTGTTTGAAAGTGGTAGGTGACTATGCTCTCACCCTGTGCAAACTAGGTGATCAAAAAGCCAGACCCACTTTTCCCTGTGTAACCTTGACTTGATAATCGAAATATCCTCTGCCCTTGCGCACTTGTGCGATCCTGAGTGTAAGAGAAATGGTTATTGACTCTAGAAATTGGGCCTACCTGGGGATTTCATCACCTCAACGCGACTCAAACCGGCAACGGAGCTAAGGCCAAGCTACCCCCGACCAGTATATAAATATAAATCTTGAGGGAAAACCTAAGGTTGCGTGTGCGGATGTGTCATACGGACGGAGTTGTACTCCCTTAAACTCTATTGAGCTTAACCTCTTTAGACTAGAGTGCTACCTTAATGGTGATTAATCTCTTGCCCCATGTATGGCCACTCGAACGGGGGTTTCGAACTAAATACCATTGTTTAGAAAGCCAAAAACTTTCTATCTGCTAGTCCAACACCGGTCGGTGTGAAGCCTTCCACACTTTCACAATCTTTAGTAGAGGTGATCAGCTCACCATAGGAGTTTCATTTGGGTTGGAAGCTTGGTTGGCCTGAGAAGAGAGTGCACTGTAAGGAGGAACCCATGCAGCCAAACTTCTGAATTCACACGCTACTAATATGTGGTTGGGGAAACCCACATGGAATCTAGCGGATATTTCCTGCCCTAACTTAGGTTGTGCTTGTCTTATTCTGTGCTTGGTTACGATCAACTTAAATCAGACCGTTTGCTGTGTTTTCAAGAACATTAATTTAGATAAAGGATCATCCAAAATGAACATGAAAAACTTCAGCTAAAAATTTTCAAAACTAGTCAAAAATTGTCTTTAGAAAACTATTTTAGCGCACCTAGGAAAAACTGTAGCACATATACAAACTATTATGGCGCATTCACTGGTTGGTTCAGCGCATCTGAGTCATTTTCTAGTGCATTTAGGGACTGTTTTAGTGCATATGCTTCTTGGTTTAGCACATCTAAGCTTTGTTTCTGAGCATTCAAGGTGTTCTGTAGCGCATTTGACTCTTTCTCTAGTGCATCTCCCTCTTTCTGCAGCGCATTTAGGGAACATAATAGCATTTTTAGGTTGCTGTCAAAATTTTACACAGACCCAAATTTATGACATTTCTCTCCCATGTCGAGGAAGTGGAAATCAACCAAATTCGTCAAGAAATCAGTCTTCCATAGGATCAAGAAGTCCAAAACGAACTTAAGTTACAAACAAACTTTAGACCGCAAAGAATTTTTGTATAAGAGTTGACACGTCTTGCTTCATTATCGCAAATTTCTCCATAGATACCAAGACTACATTAGAGGATTCACTGACAATTACGTTGTAGAACCATTAGCTACTCAAGCTTATTATCAAAGATTAGTGTTATCTCAACATGACAATCTTAATCAACCTCTTGAGTTTGAGAATATACCACAACCTTCGATTGAATAGTCAACGCATCCTAGTCAAGTCCTTCAGTGACCTTTGATCATATCATAGGATTCCTTTCATATGCCTGTTTTTACAAGATCTCAATACAACAAACTAGGAGAAAAGCCTCAACGAGAAAGTCCTACCCATAACATTCAAGAAGAAGGTGAACATGGTAATCCTCATTTTAGTGTGAATCGCAATCCTCTTTTCAGTGACAATAATATGGATGATAGAGAAGAAAATCCATTTCATAAGTACAAAGACATGAACAAAACTCCCATAGATAGTGACGATAAGCAAGAGGAAGAACTTCACATTAGAGAGGCTGAACAAGACCCCAAGTTTCTTAAAGCCATAGAAAAGATCTTGCAACGTGACAAAGAAAAGTATTTTCTCTTCCTAGCCGATCAAGGAGCTAAACTGCCTAAGGATTTTGATACTGAGAAATTAAAGAGCAAAGAAAAAGAAACATCCCCATTTGATTTTACTGTTCTTACTCAACAATTTAAGGCACTCCAAGGACAAATCAAAGAGTTACAAGGGGGAACCACAAAAAATAAATACACTCTTGATGACATATGTCCTTATCCTTTTGATAGAAGTCTTAATATGATTCCATTTCCTAAACATTGTGAAATTCCCAAATTTGATCGTTATAATGGGAAATCGGATCCAATTGATCACGTAAGAGACTTCTGAAACATGACTTTAGAATTTGCACATGAAGACACTTACTTGCTGCGATTGTTCCCTAGGAGCTTTGGAGTTAACTCTATGGAATGGTTATCTAAGATTACACCTCCTGTTCAAACATTTGAGGAATTGATCAATTTGTTCATAACACAATACGCCTACAACATCCAACACCAAATCACCATGATTGATCTTTGCAAAGTTGCACAAAAACCTAGTGAACCTTTCACTACCTTTCTTCAAAGATGGAGAAGAATGTTCGCTAGGTACCCACGGCATGTTCCTGAAAAGGAAAAAATGGTTACTTTCATCAATAGCCTAAATTCAAAAATGAGCTATCGCCTAAATCTACATTGTCCACCTTCCTTTGAGAAATTGATTGAGGATGCCATCACCATTGAAGGTGCTTTGGTCAAAAGAGGGACAATAAAACTTGACAGGGACAACCCTAGCTCATCTAACCATTATAACAATCAAGACAAATCTAAATTTTGGACTTGCAACAAAAACATTGTAAACGATGGTGTTGTAGATACAATAATTACAACAATGTCAATTCTGTCACGAATCAAGGAAACAATCCTCCCCCACCAAGGAACAACATGAATCAAGATCCTACTCTCAATCAAGGGACTGTTAGCAATCAAAATTACCGTGGAAACAACGACACCTTAGGGAATGCCTCAAACATGAACCCACAACGCTTTTCATTGTTCTCTAGTAGAAGAACTTTCACTCCACTAGGACAATCCTTGGAATCTGCTTTCAAAGAGGTTATGGAAAAAAATGTCCTTACTTTGCCACCTCAATGCAATTATGAACCTAGTGTAAAACCTCTGTCATGGAATGAAGCTTATTATTGTGACTATCATAGGTGCAGAGGTCATCGTACAAATAACTATCAAGCTTTGAAGCATGCTATTCAAGACCTAATTGACAATGGCATTATCACAATAGAGGGACAACAAAAATCCAATGAAGATCACCAAGCATTTCACAATCCTTTGCCAAATTATCAAAAAGGAGAAGCTTCTGACAAAAATGTGAATCAAATCGATGACACTGTAATCCGTCACCTCTACACGGATGATGAGCAAATCAACATTATAAAAATCAAGGAGAAGATAGACAATGGACAAGTTAATGTCACAACGAGAGAAAAAGCTAAAGTTGTCTTGAAAGGTGCTTCTTCGAAATCCACTGAGCCCTTCCCTCAACATCGATATGACTTAGCTAACCAACTTCAAAAAACTCTAGCCCAAATTTCCATTTTAGAACTCCTGAAGATTTCTCCTGCACATAAGAAAATTTTAGACAAGGCCCTTTTTGAAACAACTGTATCCACGGATTTGGATGTGAACCGATTTCAATCCATGGTAGGACATTTGTCCTCACCTACATGTCTTTCATTTTTAGACAAAGATGATGTTTCCATGACTCATCCCCATAATTCATCATTATACTTAGAGGTCATGATCCATAAGTTTCATGTTAAACGTGTCCTAATAGATGGAGGGGCTGGTTTAAATATATGTTCCTTGAAGGTGGTTCAAGCTTTAGGATTTTCAAAGGACTCCATTGATCCTAGAAGGAAGATTACTATAAAAGCCTATGACGATGAGGAAAGAATGTCTAAAGGTCTAATCATGCTACCAATTAGAGTGGGACCTATTATCAAAAATACCTTTTGTCAAGTTTTAGACCAAGATCTTGCATACAACATCTTGTTGGGTCATCCTTGGATCCATGAAATGCAAGTTGTTTCGTCCACTTACCATCAATGTCTTAAGTTTCCATATGACAGACAGGAAATCACTATATCAGCTGATAATTCAAACATCCAAACTTGTTCCAATGTCAAAGCTAGTCAGGATACTTTGGTTCCAAACAATCGAGAAGCACTTGCAAAAACTTCTCCTAAGAATGATACACACATCAGTCAATTGGCCAAAAGCTTTGACAAGAAACTGTAGTTCAAGGAAAGTGGAGTTGGGGAATATTCTCTCTATCTTGCCAATCTACCTACATCACCTCGATCACATAGACAACCTTTTATTACACAACAGATATCCGTAGCATCAACATCAGGACAACTACAAACATAACCAACTACCAAGTTCAATGGACAATTTATCAAAGAGAAATTCCCTATGGGGGATCCTGACGATACTGCAATTCTGAATTGGCTTTATAAGGATGAAGATGAAACAGTTCTAAATGTCACCTTACCAACTGACAAATATGGGAAAGGATATTCCATTATGCAAAAGATGGGCTATGAAAATGGTCCTATTGGAAAAAGAAAAGAAGGCGTAGTTGAGCCGATCCATCTTCCAAGGCTTGCTGCATATGATAAAACTGGACTAGGCTATGACGCTACCCCATCCAACCAATCACAGGGTAATTTTTTTACACTACAAGAAGGTTCTAATAAGAAAGAGGCATGTTTGGCATCAATCCTAAATTTCATAGAAAATAACTCTGATATAGATTCTGCTGAATATGAATGGGATACCATCCATGATGATAAATTTTGGAGATACAAAGAGGTAGATGTCATACACACGTATACACCCACTTTAATCAAAGGAGAAGGTTTAGGGTCCCAACCACAAGAATCTGAACTACAAAGCAACTATGAGTCTAGTGATACTGAGTCGGATTTTAACGAACAAGACTATCATGAGAATAGTACCATCATTGATCTACCTCATACCTCGGATCTTACCAATAACTTTGTTTTGACTCTAACCATCGCTGATTTCACATGACCAAATGACTTGTTACCTTTGATCCACCCTGATCTCATTGATTGGGATCTAACTGAACCTATTGATTTACCTATTTTTCCCAATGACGAAGCTATCATAAACTTCCTTTCCACAGATGATGTCAATGATTGTTCCACTAGTGATTTTTGGTACAAAGTCTTTAATCAGGAGAGTGTCAAGTCTCCTAGCTACAAAAATGAAAATAAAGAAAAATGATCTAGTGGTGAAAACTAGAATCTGGCAGTACTAGATCACATAAAAGATAAAATAAAGAGCGTATTAGATGGTGAAAACCTTTTCAAGGCACCAGCTGATGGGAAACTTGACACTCTCTCAGAGCACTATCATGAGCGATCGCCCATTTTGATCAAGCCTACAAAGGAAATCAATATTGAAACTACAGATAATCCAAAGATTCTACAGGTAGCTGAATCAATGACAGATAATGAAATCCCAAGGTTCATGAAATTTCTCAAAGAAAATCAAGTCAATTTTTCTTGGTCATATACAGACATGCTAGGTCTTGATCCTGATCTCATAATGCATCATTTGTCTATTAAATCAGGAGCTAAACCAGTGAAACAAAAACTCAGAAAGATGCATCCTCATGTTGCACTACTGGTTAAAGAAGAACTCAAGAAACTCCTAGATGCAGGATTTATAAGGTCAATTGCCTATGCAGAATGGATCTCCAATATTGTCCCAGTAGCGAAGCTAGATAAACGCATTAGAATGTGCACTGATTTCAGAGATCTTAACAAAGCCTGCCCTAAGGATGACTTTCTGCTTCCAAGCATTGACACTATAGTGGATTTAACAGCTGGCCATGCTATGTATTCGTTAATGGATGGTTTCTCTGGTTACAACCAAATCAAGATTGCACCAGAAGACCAAGAGAAAACAGCTTTCACTTGTCCATGGGGAATGTACTGTTGGAATGTCATGCCTTTCGGTCTAAAGAATGCTGGGGCTACTTATCAAAGAGCTATGACTACGATCGTTCACAACATGATGCACACATTCATGGAAGATTATGTGGATGACATATTGGAAAAATCATACACCAGAGAAGGACACGTGGAGATACTATCTAAAATATTTACCAGATTAGAAAAATTCAAAGTTCACCTAAATCCCAAGAAATGTGTTTTTGGGGTCACATCTGGAAACTTTTAGTATATATTGTTTCAGAAAAGGGAATTGAAGTAGATCCTGCTAAAGTTTAGGCAATCATGGAGATGCCTCCCCCAAAGAACATCAGTCAATTGAGATCATTACAAGGGTGACTTCAGTCCATCAGAAGATTCATTATGCAATTGGCCGACAAAATTCTACCGTTCACACATCTCCTGCATAAGAACGTTCCTTTTCAGTGGGATGACAAATGTGAAATGGCATTTCAACAAATCAAGCAGTACCTGATGAACCCACCAGTTCTAGTACCACCAAATCTAGACAAACTATTGATCCTGTATATTGCCTCAACCGAGACATCTTTGGGGGCATTATTAGCACAAGAAGACCGTGAAGGGAAAGAACGTGCAATCTATTACATCAACAGAACAATAACAAGTCATGAACTTAACTACACTTTCATTGAGAAGGCTTGTTTAGCAGTAGTATTTGCTTCATAGAAATTTTGACATTACATGCTAACTCATACAATCAATCTAATTTCAAAAATTGATCCACTCAAATACCTACTCAGTAAAGCATCACTAACGGGAAGATTAGCAAAATGGGTTATGATTTTGAGTGAGTTTGACATCCACTATGTTGATTGCAAAGCAATCAAGGGACAAGTTATCGTTGATCAACTAGAAGATGCTCCCCTACAAGAAAAGTACCCCTTGCACATTGAATTTCCAGATGCCAATGTTGTCACTACAGAATCTAAGCAGCTATGGTCCTTATACTTTGATGGTTCTTTTACTCAACATGGATTGAGGGCAGGCATTCTCTTTGTCACCCCTCAAGGACATACTATTCCTCGGTCATATAGGCTAATGTTTCCATGCACCAATAACATAGCCGAATATGAAGCACTAATCACTAGACTAAAGACAGCATTGTAATGGAGGATTACCGAACTACAAGTTTATGGTGACTCACAACTAGTCATTAATCAAATCAATGATGATTATCAGACTAAAGATGACAAGTTGTTTCCATACAAAAAGATGATCGATGACTTCAAAAAGTACTTTGTGGACATTCAGTTCACACAAATTCCAAGGATTGATAACAAAGCAGCTGATGCTATGGCTACGATCACATCATTGGTACAACTCCCAGAAAAATAGACTCGCTATGAATTTCTGGTGGAACAATTATTTACACCTGCTTATGACACACCTGAAAGCCAAATTATCTGCCATTTGGTAGGATCCAATTCACCCTGGTATGGTAAGATTTATGCCTACCTAAAAGATGACATTTTACCACCTGACTTATCCCGTAACCAAAAACGTAACTTTATCCGACAATCTTCTCGCTATACCCTTATTGCTAATACCCTTTATCGCCATGGTCTTGATGGTACTCTACCTCGATGTCTTGAACATGATGAATCCGACAAAGCTTTAAAAGAAGTTCATGGGGGTATTTGTGGTACTCATTCGAATGGACTAACTTTATCCAAGAAATTGATTAGAATGGGTTACTATTGGCCTACAATGGAGAGGGAATCATTCACTTTTGTTAAAACATGCTCAAAATGTCAGATTCATGGGAATCTTATTCATGCTCTTGCACAAGAACTTCACTTGTTCACACCAACCTGGCCATTCTCTCAATGGGGGTTAGATCTAGTAGGAAAAATTCATCCTTCATCTTCAAATGGGCATAAGTTCATCATCACAGCAACAAAATATTTCACTAAGTGGATTGAGGTAGTATCTCTACCTAAAGTCACTGGAAAACAAATTTCATCCTTCATACTCAACTACATTATTTGTCAGTATGGTATTCCTACTGCCATTATTACAAATAATGTCGACCTTTCAAGAATCAGGATGTTGATGAACTTTTTGAAAGATTCCATATTCAGTATAGATATTCAACGCCATACTATCCACAAGGGAATGGCCAAGCAGAGGCCTCAAACAAGACTATACTAAAGATTTTGAAGAAGACCATAAATGATTCAGGAAAAGATTGGCATGTTCAACTAAATCCTGCCTTGTGGGCCTACA
>VDFB02252616.1:81274446-81287751 GCA_007258455.2 Sequoia sempervirens | reverse complement strand
ATCACAAGCTGACATTGAATTATAGATTTCAAATCATTAAAATACCACACAAACATATTTCAAAGAGGGGTCCTATGTCACACATGTAGGACACACTTCGAGCAATGTTAAATGATATGTAAAAATAGGGTCCTAGTACCTAGTGAGGACCCATTTGCCATGTGGCGAATGAGTCCTAGGTCACCTACCTAGGACACACACTTTCCAAAATTAAGTGTTATGTAATGGAATTTATGAATGTCAGCTTTTATCCCTTGGAATTTGCAATTAATTAGGCTTGGATTTGAATTAAAGGGGCCAATTAAGGAAAAGTAACCTTAATTAATTAATAAAACCCTAGATTAATGTGAAAGTGTAAAGATACACTTTACAACACCCTAAATAAGACACAATTAAGTCCATTTAGTTAAAAAGGGCCCTAAATTGAATGTGAATGTGTAAAACACATTACAAAACTAAATCAAGGCATAATTAAGCTCATTTTATTATTCCCAAATTAAGTGAGGAAAAGGGATACTTTTTCTATTAATACAAGTACTAAGAGGATTGTTGGTAAGGGAAAGGTGTATTTTTGTCTTAGTGATGGAAGAGTTGAAATTCTTGGTCATGGTTTTTATTTTATAGGTTTTGCAATAAATTTACTTTTTGTATCAAATTGAAATGATTCTATGGTACATTTGTCACTTCGAAATTTGGATTATAGGTTGGTAAGAGGGAACTTAGTGATTACTAGAAGATCTCAATGAATATAGATAACTTTTTTGGTATTTAATAACAATGGGGAATATTATTCTAGGGAATTTAACAAAAAAAAAGCATACAAGTATTGTTTAGTAGAAGAATATAATCTATAATCTTTAACAAAATGGGGTAATAGACAAGATTAATTAAAATTTAATGGAAAGATCTAGAAGTATGTTAAGTAGTACGAAGCTAGAATGGTTATTTTAGGAAAAATTTATAAGTATTTCTTGGTAGTATCTTAATCAATCCCCTTGTTCAACTTTTGTTGATAAAACCATTTATGAAGCATGGATAGGAAAAAATCCTTTAGTTTCACATTTAAGAATATTTGGATATGAGGCTTATGATTTTGTACCTCAAGAAAAGTAATCTAATTTATATAAAAAAGATAAAAATGCATCCTCATTGGTTATAGTGAGAATGTTAAAGGTTATAAGCTTTGTAGACATCTAACCTAGAAAATAATTTATTTGAGAGATGTGATTTTTAAGGATTTAAGATTTTACTCAAGTGAACAACAACCAAAGTAAAAGGAAAGAATTAAAATAATAGAGTTCAAACCAAAATAAAAAATTAATTAGATACACATATGGAAGAATGGCTAGATGGATCAAAGGATGGAGAAGAAAAAGAGGGTTTAGAAGAGATTTCATATAATGAGAATGTATAGGATAAGAACATAAAAGAATAGGTATAAACATTATTTCTACCGATAGCCCACCATATTTTTAATGTGTATTTTCTTTATTGAGTGTGAACTTAGATCTATTAGGTAGGATCTCCATTTATAGTATCTAATGAGTCTAGGATGTAATCCATGTAGAAGTAGATGATGGAGCTAGATAGTATTGATACATTGGTATATGGTTAGTTTTAAGGGAAGAAAGCTTGTTGGTTGAAAGTGGGTGTATAAAAATAAATTTAGTTCATATGTCTAGTTAGATTTGTACAAGACTATCCTAGTAGCCAAGGGTTACTCCTAAATATAGGGAATTGATATTGGTGAAATTTTCTCTCTTTTTACTATTTTATTTTCTATTAGATTCCTTTGATCTATAATTTATTATGTTTTTTAGTTTGAGAGAGTAGATGTTGAAACTAATTTCTTGCATGGAAATCTTTAGGAGGTGATTTATATGCACTACAATAATGGTTTTATAGTAAAAAAAGGAATAATTGGTTTACAGTTGAAATGATCATTGTATGGTCTAAAATAATCATGGAAGATATGGTACCAGAAGTTTCATTCCTTTGCAAATTAAAATTTGGTTTTACTATGTTACTTGGATTTTGGGCCCCTCTTGTAAACCGACACCCCCATGTTAAAATATTGGTTAAGTCCTAACCTAGGTGGTGTTTCCATTAGTTCATTTCACTTCCCACTTTTCCATCCAAGTTCTTTACTTGTTTTCTTAAACCTAGTGGTGTTTTGATGTCTTGTTGGAACTTCCTGCATATTTTAATTCATTCTTTCAAAAAGCTAGTGGTCTGTACTTAGGGTTCATGAACTTATTAAAAATATTTCTAGTCACATTTCTCAAAGTTTTGCAAAGCTAGGTAGGGATTGAAGTGGTTTCTATAACTACAGTGGTGACTTTTTCAATTTTATGAACTCCCCTCATTATTGCCAAAACATAATTTTTAAATGAATCAAAGAAGTCACACCACAATTTGTTTTATTGAGGTTCATTTCAAATAAAAAATGCTACTTGTGTAAAAATGAATAAAGAGATGCCATCCAGATACAAAAAAATTAAACCAAATATTAGAGATAGAATTGCTCATAATGTAGAGAATCAACACCATAATTATAAAACAAATATTATATATATATATATATATATATATATATATATATGTACTGGTGGAAATACAATTTTTTTTGTCGATTATAAAATGGGAAGGTTAGAGAGTATTAAAATGATGATATCTTCATGCACAAAGGGAGAACATCATCACACAAATCGCTTCTACCACCACTTGGAGGCACTATATCTGAGGAAGTAATAGCAGGTTCTCATGAGATTGTAGAAACTGGGCAAATAGCCCCATGTTGTTCCTCACCAACCCAACATGGAGGAGGGTCACTACTTCAATGGCTTCATTCTAGGCTATAGTCACAATGAAAATAGTGTTGCCCACCGGTCCACTTTTTGGGTAGTTGCTAAGGAGAATGATGGCTACATTCACTCGGTGAAGAAACTCTGGTCAAACCAATTGCTCTACTACCCTCATTCCCTAGTCATGATTCATGGAGGTGTGGATTATAGTGTACAAAACATGATCTAAGAGCATTGTGTTGTGCACATGTACCTGATTCAAAAATGCCTCTCCTAATATGTTATGCAACACCTCCTCTTAAACCTCACTTTTGATCATGAAAACTTCTTTCAACTAGTCAAACAAACACTTGAAAAGAGGACTACATTCAATTTCTTCAATGATAGTGAAGTAATTCATGGACACTCCATCACTTTGAGCACTTACCATATTTGAAAATGTAGGTTGATGAAGTGAGGTAGTTCCTATTGAATTTATAGAAGGTTGTCAAGAAATTTGAGACAAGAATGATCGAGGTGATAGGATGGCAATACAGTTGGGATTAATTGTTGATATGATAGGAATTTAAGCTATATTCCCAATTGATCATTTTTCTAGACAACTTGCATGTGTGCTTCAATTGCACCATTGCGACAATTATTAATACTTTATTCGTAAAGCATGCAAAAACCACTCAAGAGTTTAAGGCCATGAGGCATGATTTTAATCAAGAAATGCTCAAAAATTGCTTAAAGTCCTATCATTAGCAGTGTAATCATTCTGACCATTTATTATTTCTTAACCATCACTTTCCAAGATGGACAGTTAGGCGGAAAGAAAGTGTTATCACAACTAATTGGTAACTATCAAGAGAGAAATGCAACCCCTATATATGGGTAAACAACCATTCAATGAGGGTCTGATTCTTGATGAATACATTATGTTGTAGTCGAGGGAGGAACATTAGATCTGCTTTAAATTTCATTTAATTCCTGATTATAATAGCTTTCAATCTATGAACTTTGTGAGTTGAAATGTAATGTTGATTGTACTGACCTATGAGTCATGTGCATAAATAGAATACATTTTCTATATGAAATCTATTCAACTGGATTTATTTCATCTATTTCAATTGTGACTTGTCACTCATTTTAATTACATTTTCTTTCGTCATTAGTCAGTATGGTCTATGAACTAGTCGGCTAATGATACTTTAGAATTCATTTCACATTAGCTACATTTTTATGGGTTCATGTCTATTGCCTTTATTTCTTTTTGGTTAAAATCACATTTATTTCACATTTAAATCATACGAGGGAGTTGCACCTCTCAATTTAGAGGAAAGCCACAAATGCAATTGTGGCCTTTTCAGAGCTATTAGCGGATTGGTACTAGTGCTTGTCGAGCAAGAGAGTCATTTATTATAAGGACATTTATCAGGGGAAAATTCATTCACTAACATACTAAAAGTGAGAAATATCATTGTGTTTATATTATGATTATTGATGATTTGATATAAATCATTTCCTTGCATGTGGATGATATGTTTTTTATTCATATCAATAAGAATATGATCATGGATCTCAAATCTCAACTTTCTAGATCTTTCAACATGAAGTACTTTTGGGGTGCAAAATAGATTTTGGGATGGGGATCAAGAAGGATAGAGTACACATAAAGATTTGATTGATTCAAAGTAATTTTTTGGAAGTAAAGGAGGGGATTTGTTACTCTTGAGACTCAATACAAATAGATTATGTGTAAACCCTAACCTTGGTACCTGTAAAACGAAGAGAATAAACACCTCAAGTTAGATATTGCAAGCCAAAACAAGGATTCCCCATGAAATCCATTTACAACCTCAAAATAGGAATGAAAATAACAAAGAACACAATGAAAATGATAAAACAAAGATTAAATCCTAATTAGATGTGCAAACTCATGATCCCATGGGGGAATTGGTGCCAATTTGATGTGAAAATTGGCCCTTTCCCAATTCCTATGATGAAATCTTGACATGTTGAAGATGATATTGGTCCACTTTGATGAAAGATGAGAACTCCAAGCCAAATTTGCAAAAAGCCTAGCTAAGAATTTAATGATGGATGGAAATGGCTAAATATTTTAGCATAATAACTTTGCAATGTTTGTGGATGATCAAATGAGGATATGAGCTCTTTATTTATAGCATTTCAAGATGGATGAATGTCCAAATTTTAGAAATGTGGGACTAACATTCATCCAATGATATGATGCCACTTGTCAAGCTATGAATGGATGATGGATGTGCAAGATTTGGGGTTTGTGCCAATAAATGCAAATATTTGAAATTCAAATTTGTTGAAATGACATGCAAGAGGGAAGGGAAAATGCAATAAATGCCACTTGGCTCAAGGCAAAGGACATGTAAGATGAAGTTATTGCTTTGTTGGATGTACATGTTGACTTGGAATTTTTGAATTCAAATTGAGAGAATATTCCAAAAGATGCCTTGTGAGGAAAATAGAGATTTAATAAATGAATTAAATCTATTTTCATGTGCAACTTGCATTATCTAGAGGATGTGACATGAGATGAGATTAAATTAATCAAGGGTTAATTAATTTAACAGGAGATTTGATGATGTGACTTATTTGACTTAGGTTTATGGGTTTATTTAAATCAAATAAGAGGGGAATATGATAAGAGGCTAATTAAATAAGGATTTTGATTTATTTAATTAAAAGGGATGGTGTTAGATTAAATCAAATAAGGTTTTAATTTATTTAATTTAATGGATAGACTTTAGAGATTTAATCAAATAAATTGATTATTTAATTAAATAGGGATAATTAGATCAGATGGATTGATTTAATTAACAAAAGAGATGACTTGATTAGATAAAATAATTTATTTAATCACGAGTGGAATATTGATGAATTTAATCAGATAGGGGAATTTGATTAAATGGTTAGACCGAGGGATGATTCAGGAAGAAACGATGTTAGTAAGTCAGGATCAAATGCACGATGTCAATCAGTATATTTTACGTGTCTATAGATTCTATGAAGAGAAAATATCCCTTTGTTATCTCAAAGTACAAAGTTGGGGCAACAAGGATAGAGAACAAATAATATTTACACAACTTGATTAAATGAAAGCTAATCTACTAATGATGAAATGATAAGATTGATTAATAACAAAAAATGATGATAAGATTAAAACCTATAGATTATAGAAATAGAGACCTTAAAACTTACAAATTCTACCCCCAAGAGGATTAAGCCTCAGCCATAGACAACAACACGTCATAGGGACATCTATGCCTTGCGCTATCATCCCTATAAAAATAAAGAGTAAAATCATTAAATCTACAACACCCAATTCTTCAAACCTATACATCTGCACAAAAGACAAAGAGGGAAAAATGTTGGGGATATTGTAGGGCTTGCCTTAGTCAAACCCTCATTTTTGTGTTTCCACCTCCATAGGTTGTTAGATAGATAGAGATAGATAAAAAATCATGAAATATAAATATGTGTCATAGAAACAAACCCCACTATGGAGGAGAGCCCCTATCATGAATGCAATAGAAAAGACAAATAGCCAAGAGGGTGTTAGCAATAGTTTATGGGTCCCCTCTTGGCTTGATAGACATGAAATGCTAGTTTTCAAGAGAGCCTTGAGTGCTATTTTGATGGAAATCTAATAGATCTTTGCTAGAGAGAATGAGAAAGAATAGAAGAATGAAGTAGAACAAAAGATCAAATGAGAGTGAAAATGAATACAAATGAGATTGAAAGAGGATTTTTGTGAGCATGAGCATGAAGAGCTATTACACTAGTGTTCTTGCTACAATGACATGTGTCACAAGAAAATGATGTGATATTATCCCATTTGAATCTCAAATTTTTTGGGGATGCTAGCACATCGCAAGAAAATTTGTACATCACACAAACATCCTGCTCAAAACTTTGCAAGAATGAGACATCCAGGCTACTAACACTTCATCATTGTCCCCTATGGAGTTGGAATCAAGAAATTATGACTCATAGGTTTTTTCATTAATATGGTGGGTTGTTATAAATGCAACAAGCTAGATGCATACATGTGAATTTGTCACAAGTGCAATTTTATGACACGACACTTTTCCCCCACTTTAGTGAGTTGAATTTTTGAAGAAACTTAGCTATGCTAAAGTAGTTAAGAAGACATGGATGTGAAATTGAAATTTTAAAAAAATTATTGATTTCTATAAAAAAGGATGCTATAGAGGCCACAGAGTTTGAGTAGGTAGATATTTTTTATGCACCCAACATTTGATCTCAATGAGAAACTACAACATCTAACATGAAATTTTATTCAGCAAAACTCAAAATTGGGTTATTTTCAAAATCAAAAGAATCTACCATGGCAAGAAGAATGCTTAAGAAAATATTGATGATTCAAAAGAAAAATAGGATAAAGAGGTGAATATATGCCCCCTCCTATTTTTTCCCCCAACTAGGTGGGGTGAAAAGAGGAAGGATGGAAGGATCACTTTCACGATAAAAAAATGGGCAAAAATGAGCCTCTATATATTCGGGTAGGCCCATGAAAGGGTCATTTTCACTATTCACGGCAAGGACTTTATTGAATTTTTGAGAGAGTTGTCAAAAAATTCCTTGCAAATGCAATTGCACACATTTGTGGATTGACCATCTATGTGTCACTATGGCGAGAGGCAACCCACCTAACGAGGTATGCATAAATTTTAACCCTTGTCATTTATGTCAATTTTTTAGCTTTTTAGTTTTCTCAAGCAGTGCATGTGTCCAACCAACATAAAGGCATTCAAATGACATGTTGTCATCACAATGATGTGTCAGCATCCTTCAAACACACGGGCATCTATCTAATGTGCTATCATTGGATTTTATTTAGCCTCGAATGCTTCCGAGGTGTGTTGTATTCCTAGAGGCAAACTTAGGAAAATTTGAAAGTTTTTGATGATGTAAAATTAGAAGATGATGTAGATTTGTGTTGAAATGAGACTTTATGCTTTTATAGGAGTGGCTCGAGATCTAAGAGCATGTCAGTGGGTTGATTTTGACATTTTCATGTGGCTGTAGCAGTGACATTGGTGTAGATGACTATGGATTACTATAACATGTTAGGATCTGGTGGGTGTACACCATGCCAAAGATCTACTTTCACACACCCATGCTCATGGCCCTGATGGAGTGATGGGATGTGGAGACTTTGGCACTTCATCCCCCTATTGGGGAGACGATGGTGACCTAGGAAGGCATATATTGGATCCTTCAGCTACCCATCCATAGAGAGTGGGTGACAGATGATGAGGCTAGGATGACCAAGGATGCTCAGGACACACAACTATACTACCTTGAGTGCATAGTCTTGGAGGACGTGATTGGGAATATCTACATGCACTAGTTAGATCGGGGGAAAGTGGTGATGCCACTAGTTTGACATGTTATTATTGTGATTATACTACTATGAGTTGTGATAGATGGGAGGGGCTATCACCTTCACGAGGGCCTCATCCATTACATCTATGTAATGGAGGAGCATGGGATACTATATGGCTTGTGTCAGAGTATTCCCATACACCTCTATCATGACCTCAGGAAATACATTCACTATGAGTATCACACCCTTACTATTTGCATGCTACTTTAGGTTTGGGAATTTGAGCACATCCACTACACAAATTCATCTAGGTATCCCTTGGGTATATTGCATGGGACACCTTGAGTGCATGTGTACCCCCTAATATGCGATTGGAAGTATGGTGATTTTTAGTTTTTGCAACAATAGATAGATACATTGCAAGCACAATCTATTAAATGGTGCCCATATAGGTATATGGGGGCCTAGTCATCCAGCAAGAGGTAGTTATGGATGATGTAATGTGGTATCAAATCCTATCTGGACAGTTAGATCATATTATAGTCCCATACCACTAGCACCGGGTTACCTGTCAATTCGAGTAGGTGCAAGTGATCCCCCTTGGCGACTCTTATGTATATACAATCACATAGGAGCATGGATTGAGTAGGGGACTAGTACCATCCCACCATCATGGACATAAAACTTAGTAGCAATGATGGTTTAGATTATGAGGACTAGCTTAAGGCCCTCACAATTGATGATATTGGCATCACAATCAGCTTTGCTGATTGGTGGCTAAAAGTAGGTCTCACCCTAATTTTCCCAGTAGGCACCCCCATGGGTGATGTTGGTGCTCAAGGGTTAGGAGGTGGGGATCTCAACAATACTACTGAGGATGATGAGGTAGACGTGAGAAAATCATGAGAGAGACCAAGGTGGCGATGACATGTGGCATCACTAGTATGCACGACACCCATCTCATTAGTACCACCTACCATCTAGGAAATTATTCCTCCCTCGGAGGTAGTGGTAGGGTTGAGTGTAGCTCGACCCCTAGATCCTCACTGGTAGACTAGAAACCCAAGTATGAGTATGATACATGTTTCATTTCAATTAATTTCATTTCATACTTTCTTGTATATATATGTGTTTATTATGATGATACAATATTGATATCAACTATTGTATCTATGGCTGTAGTGCTCACATATGAATGGCTTGATTTCATTAAGTGATATATCTTAGAGGTGGCTCCAACTATCCAGATCCATGGGTTAGTCCTCAATGCCTATAGGCCTCCTTTAGTAGGGTGTCATTCCCACCTATTCAAGCTTGTAGCAATCTAAGGATGACCTATGAGGAGACATTGGTAGAGGTAGTCCAACAGACCATCGAGCTGACTACATAGCAAGACTATCTAGTTGTAAAGATCATTATTGATCTATCTGAATGATATCAAGCCATGGCACAAGATGAGAGTTTCGTACAATTATGTGACTCCTTGCAGAGCCTAGTCGATGACCTTCAGAGGTAGCTAGAGGCAGCGAGGATAGCACCCTAGATAGTCCTAAGGATTCTCAGTTGGAGCATCTCAGAGATGAGCTACAACAAGCCCATGAGTGGGAGGCTTCTCTATAAGAGCTTTCCATATAAATGTTGGAGGATGTGGTAGGGCTTCAAGGAGATTTTTGAGGACTACGATCTCATATCATGTTTGTGTCACAATCATATCAATTGCACTCCTATGTGTTGATCCAACGCCCTCCTTTGCCACACACCTAAGGGTTGAGAGCCATATTTTGTATATCATATCATTTATGATGTATATAATTTTTGATGTATAGTTCCATATACAAATATATACACACCACATTTTGTCACAGTGGTGTGATACATGTACATGACATTTTTGATATATATATATATGAGATTTTGAAGCAACATTGTGATGTTGTTTATGTGTAATTTTATTTAATGTATGATTATGCGATGGATGTATGTTTATAGATGTATGTTTAGGTTAGATGTTATCATAATTTAATAAATAGATATTGGATGTATGCTTTATTGAACTCAATGATCTTCAATCTAATGCCTGACCAAAATAGTTAATCAAACATAATGCATGGATACACAACATAATAATAAAAACACATATATAATTCCTAATTAAAAAATTTAACCATATACACATGTTCACATCATAACAAAAACTAAGAAAATAATGTGTTAATGAGGAAATTCCATAGCACAACAAACTATGATCCTTGAGGAAGGATGAGTGTTACGCACATGTCACATAGACCTTATCCATAGTATTGATTAAGATTCATTGTATTGATCAATTTTTTTATAGGTGTACCATCCATAGATGATAGTCCATATGCACCAAAACCATACACAGAGATGATTATGTAAGGGCACTAACCAATTAGGGTTGCACTTCCCCTTTTGAACAAGTAACACATTTACATTTCTATGATTCTCATAGAGAATGTGATCACCTACCTTGACTGTGCAAGAAAGAACACCTTGATTGTAATTGTGTACCTCAGAATTTTACCCTACTCTAATGTGAAAAATAACTAAAAATGTAAGTGGAAAAATACTAAGAACATTTCAAAGATTAGCCTAAAGAGTGATAAAACAAGGAAAAAAGATTAAATACAAATGTAAATTGATCATACCTTCCTTGCTGTTGAGAACTCCTTGGTTGGCCCTTGATTTGGATGATTTTGTGTGCTCCTTGGATGGCTTTTGATGTAGCTAAATGCAAGATTGAATGTGCAAGATGATCAAAGTGGATAGCTAAATGATAGTGAATACTTGAGAATGCAAATTGACAGCATGAGGTTACTCAAATGGAAAGTGTTGAAAATGCCCTTGAGGAGGGGGTATTTATAGAAGAATTTGAATTCTCTAGAGAATTCAACGGTTGAGATTCATCCAACAAGGTCAAGATGAAGGGCTATGGTGGGTTGAGAACCCACAAGCCCTCACATCGTGACATGTGGATGGTAAAGTGGCTAAGAGGAGATGAGGTGTAAGTGAGGTGGCCAAAAGGTACATGAGGTGGAGGAAGGACAAGTACCTTCCAAGTACATTGGGAGATGGGAAGAATCTTGAGTGAATAAAAGTGAATTTTAAATTCACAATGATTGGAAGAATCTAGTGGATAAGACAATGTTCCCAAAAGGTGGGAGTTTGTCACATGTGACTTGATGTGACAAGTCAAAGGTTCTAGAAGATGCATGGGAAAAGGGGATTCTTGGAGGAATAAAAAGGAATTAAAAATTCCTTGGGGATGGAGAGAGTTGACCAAGGTACTGATTAAGATTAATTAATCAGTAATTAGAAGATAAATAAGGATTAGAAACCAACTTGCAAAAGTTGGAGGATGTGATACATCCTAATCAAGGATTAGGCATGTGCACATCCTTAATGAATAAATTAGGAGATGGATTAGGATTAGATGAAAATGACATGTGAGGAATTAAATAAATGTATTATTTATTTAATTTATTTGATGAAAGGAGGATTACAAAAGTAAAATATTTAATTATTAATTAAATACCTTAGGGATTTAGCGAATTAAAGGGTATTAATTAAATAATAGTAATATTACTTAATTAACTCAGATAAGAGGATGTTTAGATGAAAAGTGATAAATTTGGATAAATTAAGTGTCCAAATTTGCATGTCTACATTTTGCCCCTCTTTGGGATGGTGCTATGAAGTAGCATCATTTCAAAGAATATTAAAATATAGAACCTAGAAGAAGATGGTTAGATTGGGAAAGATGTCCCAGTCATCAAAGGATTGATTGAGAAAAAAGATGATGGGGGTGAAGATGAAGATGAGGGATTGAGGATGCCCCCTCGAGAGGACATGCGGGTTGAAGAGAACATGGGTGTGCTCTCGAAATAGATGAGATGAGGGAGATGATGCGAAGTGATGGACAAGAGAGAAGGAGAAGCAATAGGAGATGGATGAAGCACAAATGGATTTTAGGACAAAAGGTGATGTTGCCCCAGTCAAGGTACAAGCCAAAATGGGTTGATGATGGATGGAGTGTTGTCAATGAGGAATAAGGAAAAACAACACGAGGATATGGAAGGATACATCCCACTGAGTGGTATTGATGAGGGAAGGATACATCCCAAAACACCACTAAAGGATAGGGAAGAATACCTCTCGATGATGATGATGAAAGTGTTGTTGATGAGGGAAGGATACATCCCAAAACAACACCAAAGGGATAGGGAAGGATACTAATGGATGATGATAATGATGGGTCAAGGCTGGTAACGAGACTGGGGACAAGACCAAGGATTTGATTAGGTGATTTGTGCAAGATTAAACAGA
Organism: Sequoia sempervirens; assembly: GCA_007258455.2. Lineage (NCBI taxonomy): Eukaryota > Viridiplantae > Streptophyta > Pinopsida > Cupressales > Cupressaceae > Sequoia > Sequoia sempervirens. The sequence goes on along the minus strand of VDFB02252616.1, from coordinate 81,275,229 downwards.
TGAGGAGAAGATTGATATGTGAGATGGAGAGAAGGATCTTAAGATTTGGTTTGATATCCAAAGATTTGGACTGCAGATGGACTAAAGCTCAGATTAGGTTTTGGTTAAGCTCATATTGGGATTAAATTGAAGATCAGATTAGGATTGGATTGAAGACTAGAATGATTGAAGGATATGATTGGATTTATTCTACACTGAGTTCCGGGGTTTAAAAGGCGTAAAGTGTTGACAATCAGATTTTTCCTAATTTGGTAATTTTCAAAAATTGTCAAATTTTGCCGTTTTAGGAAACCCCATGGATATACTTTTGGGAGTCCAAATGTTTTCAAAGAAATACCCAATATTGAGATAGGATGAATTTCCAACTAACATCCCAAATTTGAGATATGCATTTCGAGTTATGAGCGAAAACAATTTTTCAAAATGTTGGAAAAAAATACTAAATTGGGATTTTGAGGGTCAAGATGAAAGTTTGAGGCCCTAAAAATGTGGCAAAATGGGTTCCAATGGCCTTCAAGAAGCCGGTTGGAAATCCACTTGTTATCTCATAATGCAACCACCCATCAAATTTCAGCTCAAACGGATACCTGAGTCAAAAGTTATGGCCTCCGGAAGTTTCGGTGTAAAAATCAAAACCTTCAAAAATATGTTTTTTTGATAAATTTTGAAAATTTCAACAAATGGGTTTTGATGGTGGGGGGGTTTAGAAAAATGGGTTGGGATTAATTTTTTGAAAAAGATGGTAAAAATGTGAATTTGTGGGGGGGGCAAAGGATGGCGGGA
>VDFB02252616.1:81251088-81270609 GCA_007258455.2 Sequoia sempervirens | reverse complement strand
GGATCATGGGATGGAATGGATGGGGGACTGTGATCTTGAGGTGGACTAGATGGGATGGTAAGATCTTGATCTGGAGAAGGGGATATGTTGGCATGCTTTGGATTAGACTCTTGGCATGACTCATCTTGTGTGGATGGAAAGATGATAGAGTGGTGGAGGGACTGTTTAAGTGGGGGAGATGGGAGTATGGAGGATTCATGAGGTTCATTGGAATGGGTTTTGATGCTACTAGGGGTAGGAGGAGTGGATTGGATTTGGGTGGATTTAGGGTAGAGGGAGTAGATTGGGTGGGTGTCTTCAATGGATTGGTTGGAGTAGGATGAGGGTTCAAGCTGGATTTAGTAGGTTCAGTGGTTTCAATGGTTTGAGCAGTACTAGGGGTGGTAACATCAATAATAGGTGTGGTATGGAGAAGGGTCTCATCACTAGTGACCGTGGATGATGGATTAGGATGGCATGGTTCCATGACTTCAAGATGTGGAGTTGGGGATGGCTTCTTTGTAATGAGTCCTTGGAGAACTTCTGAAATGAGAGACTTGCATATGGTTGGCTTGGCTAGGGTGGTAGAAATGGATGAGGGATTATGGATTGGTGGACTAGGGTTAGATGGAGAAATGGGATTGAATGTAGGACTATGAGTAGACAGGGGATTAGGATTGGATGGAGGACTAGGAGTAGATGGATGAATGGGATTGGATGGAGGACTAGGAGTAGATGGAGGACTAGGATTGGATGGAGAGTTAAGGTAAGGATATTGGAGTGGTGAATTAAGATATAGGGGGACATGGATTGTGGATTAGGACAAGAGGATTTTAAGGTAGTGTAGTGGGACAAGAGGATGTGGGGATGGATTATAATAGGGTATTGGATGGGTGGATTACGGATGAGGATATGTGGATGTAGGATTAAGGTAAGGGTGTGGATGGGATTGGTATGGGAAGATTGGGAAGAGGATTACGATGAGGGGGACATGGACCAGGGAATTGTAATGAAGATGATATTAGGGTGGAAAATTAGGATAAGAGGATGTAGATGTTCTAAAGGATGATGTAGATGAAGGACATGACAAATATGGGGATGAAGAAGATACTGGATATCCATTGTCAAAGGTGGCATAAGGAGCATGATTAGGCATGGATGAAGACATAACAGGATAGCTCATAGGAGTAATTGGATTTGGGAAAGTGGGTGGAGAAAGCTTACTAGATATGATAGTGTCAAGGGGATCTATGTTGTATACCTCTTGATCGACAAGACTTTCGTTATTGTCGTCAACGTAATTAGGGTTTCCCTTGGCCACTATTGATGGAGGATAAGGACCCATGATGGTGAAAGGATAAAGAGGATGGATAAAATATTTTGGATGGGAATGAATTTTGATTGGCTAGATTGGATTTTGATTGAATTGGATTGGATTCTTAAGATCCATAGGATAGCATTGGTTGAACAGATGTGATTTGGTTGATTGGGTAATTTGATCGAATGATTGGTTTTGATAGATTTGGATTATTGGAAGGGTATGATTGGATGATGAAAGATATGAGAGAGACCTTGAGTTTAATCAAAGGAGGTTACCCTTAGTGACCTAGAGCTTTGATTGATTAAGAGGATGATTAAGGCATTGAATCCACCTTAGGAATGGATTGATTTGGCTAAGGATGATAACTTATGACACCGAATTCACCTCAAGATGGAAGCGAATTGATTGGGGTCAAAGTTAAAGACTAATAATCAAATTCAAGTGCTATGGTCAATTTGGGTAACCACTTTGTAATACAAGGTCCAAGGCAGTTTGGTTATGAGTGGTGTTTGGTGATGTAAACAGTAAAATTATGATGTTCGCTAAGTGATGGTATGGACTTTTGAATGGAATATGAGGAAATTAAAATGAGAGTGGATTAAAGATGATTGTGGAGAATGAGTGGGGATTTAGAATGGTTAAACAAAGATTTGGAATGATAAGATGGAGGTTTGAACTGATCAAATGGAGGTTTTGGGAGACTTAGAGTGATGAAACAGAGGCTTGGGATGATGAGAAAATGGTTGGGAATGATTAAATGATGGTTTAGAGGCTAAACGGATCTAAATGGGGTGATTTCGGGTGTTCAAGAGGGCAAAATGTGCCCCTCTGCAGTAAATCAGGGGCGTTGACAGCTTTCTGCAGTAAATTAGGGGTGTTGACAGCTTTCTGTAGTAAATAAGGGGCATTGACAGCTTTCTGCAGGGCGCTTCCGCCTTTCTACAGCAAAACAGGGGGCGCTTCCACCTTTCTACAGCAAGACAGAGCTTGGTTTTGATGGAAATGGCTATGGAAAGGACTCAAAATGATAAAGTAAGGCTAATGTATCAAATATTTCACAAGTTTCTCACAAGAGAACATTTCAAGCAAGCACAATCCTATGATTAATGTTAAGGGTATGGCCAGGAAAGGTCTTAATCTAGGATGCACAAGGCTTCTAGGGAGTCCTCGATATACTCTCGGTACGTGAGGCACAACTGTGAATACTATCCCATCACAAGTGTGAGTTGAGAACCCTAGCAAGATACTGAAAGGATCAGACCAACCCTTCGTGTCTATCTAGGTATCACCCTAGCTTCGACACTCTGCCAATTACGACGTGACTGGATTGGGGTACAACTTTCATTCTCCCCCCTTTATATACCCCGCCGGTATGCATGGTTGGAATTGTCCCTTGGGGTGATGAAATCCCCAAGCAGGTCCCGCTAGAAAGAAGACACTAACCATTTCTAACTACTCCCCAGGCTCACACGAAGTGCAAGGGGAAAGTGAAAACAAATTAATGCCCCCTTGGGTGATACAATAATAAACAAGCACAATAAGCAATAAAGGTTACTTCCCCCTAATTAGACTATGTTAAACAACCAGGATAATTTTTTCAAAAAATTGATCAAATAGATGGCCCTGCAAGCAAACGTTAGCTATCTTATCTTTCGTTCTTGGTCAATTATGCCATAATATGCTGCAGAACATTAGCAAAAAACACCAATATCCTTGCCAAAACAATGTTAGAGGGTTATTACTTGAAGATAGCTAAAAACGAGAGAAAAAATGAAGCTAAAATGACTGTTTTACCTTCCAAACTATGCTGTTTTGGGGCGCTTCCGCCTTTCTATAGCAAAATAGGGGCACTTCCACCTTTCTGTAGTAGGAAAGAGGGTGCTTCCACCTTTCTGCAGTAGGACAGAGGGCACTTCTACCTTTTTGCAGCAAAACAGGGGCGCTTCCACTTTTCTGCAGCAAAAATAGGGGCGCTTCCGCCTTTCTGCAGCAAAACAGAGGGCGCTTCCGCCTTTCTGCAGCAAAATAGGGGAGTGCTTTCGCCTTTCTGCAGAAAAATGTTAGAGGAAAAGAGCCCTTCAAAAATAAAAGGGCATATCCACCCCTCTGCAGGAAACTTTATCAGATTTTGGAAAAAGAAAAAGAAAAGTTGTATGCCCTACTATAAGAAAGTGTTAAAAAAGATCCTCTAAGCAAAATGATGTATATGCCTAACTGCAGCAAACTCTTAGCAAAAACTCAAATTTTTAAATATAGGGCGTGACCGCCTTTCTGCAGCAAACAAGAGGGCGCTTCCGCCTTTCTACAACAAAACAAAGGGTGCTTCCGCCTTTCTGCAGCAAAAGACAGGGCGCTTCCACCTTTCTACAGTAAAATAGGGGGCACTTCCACCTTTCTGCAGCAAAAACAGAGGGCACTTCCGCCCTTCTGCAACCTTTTTCTGCAAAATACTTTTCACAAATGAAGGCTAAATGCAAGAACCCATTTGTGGGTCCCACCGGGCATGCCAAAAATGTGTACCTTAGAATTTTACCCTACTCTAATGTGCAAAATAACTAAAAATGCAAGTGGAAGAATACTAAGAACACTTCAAAAATTAGCCTAAAGAGTGATAAAACAAGGAAAATAGATGAAATACAAATGTAAATCGATTATACCTTCCTTGTTGTTGAGAACTCCTTGGTTGGCCCTTGATTTGGATGATTTTGTGTGCTCCTTGGATGGATTTTGATGTAGCTAGATGCAAGATTGAATGTGCAAGATGATCAAAGTGGATAGCTAAATGATAGTGAATACTTGAGAATGCAAATTGACAGCATGAGGTTACTCAAATGAAAAGTGTTGAAAATGACCTTGAGGAGGGGGTATTTATAGAAGAATTTGAATTCTCTAGGGAATTCAACGGTTGAGATTCATCCAACAAGGTCAAGATGAAGGGCTATGGTGGGTTGAGAACCCACAAGCCCTCACATTTTGACATGTGGATGGTGAAGTGGCTAAGAGGAGATGAGGTGTAAGTGAGGTGGCCAAAAGGTACATGAGGTGGAGGAAGGACAAGTACCTTCCAAGTACATTGGGAGATGGGAAGAATCTTGAGTGAATAAAAGTGAATTTTAAATTCACAATAATTGGAAGAATCTAGTGGATAAGACAATGTTCCCAAAAGGTGGGAGTTTGTCACATGTGACTTGATGTGACAAGTCAAAGGTTCTAGAAGATGCATGGGAAAAGGGGATTCTTGGAGGAATAAAAATGAATTAAAAATTTGATTCCTTGGGGGATGGAGAGAGAGTTGACCAAGGTCTTGATTAAGATTAATTAATCAATAATTAGAAATAAATGAGTTAAGCCAACTTTCAAAATTTGGAGGATGTGATACACATCCTAATCAGGGATTGAACATGTGCATCTTAATGAAAGAAATTAGGAGATGGATTAGGATTAGATGAAAATGACATGTGAGGAATTAAATAAATGTATTATTTATTTAATTTATTTGATGAAAGGAGGATTAAAAAAGTAAAGTATTTAATTATTAATTAAATACCTTAGGGATTTGGCATAATTAAGGGTATTAATTAAATAATAGTAATATTACTTAATTAACTCAGATAAGAGGATGTTTAAATGAAAAGTGATAAATTTAGATAAATTAAGTGTCCAAATTTGGATGTCTACAGTAATGTTTGGAAATAGATATTTGATAAGCTTGGAGATGTTTCAGGGCCTACAATCAATGCTCATTGAGCAACTCAAGTTGGTTCAAATGTTCAATATAGTAAGTGTCATCATCACTTAACCCTTTAATGGAAACTTCTAAAGATGGAATTTCCAACTCTAAAGGTATGATAGCCTTGGTACCATACATGAGGTTTTATGGGGTTTCACCAGTAGTTATACAATAGGCCTATAAGGAATACATCAATTGAGTATGCTAGTATTTATTGTGCTTATTTACTATTCTCTGAAGAATTGGCTCAATAATTTTATTAGATGCTTCAACTTAGCCATTAAATTAAGGATAACATGGTGTAGAAAATCTATGTTCAATATGAAATATTTTTGAGAATTTCTTCACCTCTTTATTCTTAAATGAAGTACCATTGTCAAAAACAAGGGCATAAGGCAATTCAAAATGAGCAATGATATTGTTTAGAAGAAACCTATAGATCTCTTTAGCATTAGTGGATCAAAGTGGAATAGATTCAACCCACTTCATAAAGAAATCAATAGTTGTAATGATGAAGGTATATCCTTTAGAATAAGGAGCTGATATTTTACAGATAATATATAACCCCCATTTCATGAATGGTCAAGGAGAGGTTTGATTTTGAAGCTCTTGTGTAGGTACTTGGATAAGATTACTATGTTGTTGACACTAAGGACATTTCTTGACAAAGGTAGAGGAATCTTGTTGCATTTTTTGCCAATAATATCCCATATGAATTAGTTTATGTACTAGGGATTTTCCACCAAAATATCCACCACCAGAGCCTGAATGAGATTCTTGAAGGGAAAGGGGTATTTCAACCTTAGTGAGATATTGAAGAAGAAGACCATTATAATATTTTCGATAAAGAACATATAAGATAATATATTGAGTTGAAAGCTTTCATATTTGAGTATGAGTGTTTTTAGTCACATCATCAGGAACATTTCCAATCTTCAAATAATTATAAATGTGATAATTTACCATTCCCCTGAGTCTACATGAGCACACACAAGACTATTAGGTTCAGGTCTATCTAAGATAGCAGGAGAGTAGAGAATCTGAACCAAAAAATGTTACTCTTCTACACCATCATTTGAGGGTATAAGGGATGCTTCACTTGTCATTGTATCCACATGGCAATTTTCTCTCCTAAGAGCACTATCTATCATGAAGGAGGAGAAATGATCAAATAAGGAAAAATTCATATCCTGATATTGAGATAGCTTATCCTTCTTAGCTTGATACGTTCCTGTGATTTGATTTACAATAAAATTAGAATCACCATGAATGTGAATATGCTTAATGTTTAATTCCATAAGGAATATTCCATATCCAAAAGTAAGGGCTTTGTAATTAGCGATATTATTGGTACAATGCAATTCTAATTGAAAGGATAGAGGAATCAATTTACCCTTGAGGGGGATTATAACCACACCTACCCCATAGTCAATTTGACATATCGATCCATCAAAATACATCTCCTAGATAGGTTAATGATCCAATGAAAATAATTTTTTATCTAAAAATAGATCCAAATTAGGGAAGGAGTAGGATGAGATAACTTACATCAATTGATTAATGATAGCTCTTTCCCTTTAATTGATTTTTGAGTTAAGAACTTGATTTCAAACTCAGAGAGAAAGAATACCCATTTCACCAATATGCCCGAGAGATTGGTTCTAGTAAATAAATGTTTAAATAGATCACATTTTACAATTACATGGGTTTCAAGATGGAGAAGATAGTTTCGTAACTTCTGCATTACAAAATGAGTGTGAGACATTGTTTTTCCATGGCAGAATATCAAGTTTCATAATCAACTAGAATATGACTAATTTAGTAGGCCACTCTTTCTTTGGAATCATCATGATGTTGAGCTCTAATAAAGTTGCTAAAGCATGAGGTGATGGAGATATGTAAAGTAAAAAGGGTCTATCCTACATATACAACACCAAGATAGGAGGATTGGCCAAATAAATTTTGATTGACTCAAAATATTTTTTGCACACATCATCCCATTTAAACATACATTTTTCTTCAACAAACATGTGAATGAAAGTGTATTATCAACCAATTGAAATACAAATCTACAAATTGCTTGAATCTTCCCTTGTAAACTACGTAGTTGAGAGAATTTTTTTTGGTGGGGAATGTTAAAAATTGCATCAATTTTATTTGTATCAACTTCAATTCCATAATTAGAGATGATAAATCCTAAAATTTTGTTAACATCCATGCCAAAGACATACTTAAGAGAATTGAACCTCATCTTATAGAGATTAGAGTCTTTCAAAGATAAGATGAAGATTCTTGGCGTGATCTTGATGAGTTGTAGACTTAGCCAAGATGTCAATGACATAATCTTCTAGAATCTTGTGAATGAAATCATGAAAGATGAAAGTCATTACCTATTGGTAAGTTTTTCCAGTATTCTTTAACCCAAATGGCATGACTACATAGCAGAAGGTACCCTAAGGGGTAGGGAAGGTTTTCTTATACTAATATTTTGGGTTAATACAAATCTGATTGTAGCCCGAGAAGCCATCTATAAAGGACAATAAGGGATGGCCTATAGTCAAGTCTACAATCATGTTGATAATAGGAAAAAAAATCATCCTTAAGAGAAGCCTTATTAACCTCACAAAAAGTATATGTAAATACGAATACGGCCATCAGGTTTACTAATAGTTACTATATTCAATAATCAAGGTGAATAGTCAATGGGACAATTAAAACCAACTTTTAGAAGCTTTTCTATCTCATTCTTGACTAATCAAGCAGCGTTGGGATTCATCTTATGGATCTTTTTCTTAATGGGATTGGCATTAGGACATAAGACAATATTTTGAACCACCACAGACTTATCAATACCTAGCATATCCGCATATGACCAACCAAAAATATTAGGATGAGAATGTAATAAATCAACATGTTGTTTAGACTCTTTCGAAGAAAGACATTTTATAATATTAATTATTTTTTGAGGAGATTTACAATCCACGAAACATCAGAAGTATCCCCTATAAGGAGAGTACTATGGTCTTTAGGATGAGGTGTAGGAGAGTTATCATCCCTATTAGATGAAGGGGCCTTCTAATCAATACTCATAACATATTCTCTAAAATATGCCTATTTGTTTAAGCAATACGAGAATCATTGTTTATGATGAAAAAAAGGTAAGCGCTCAGAGTAGGAACCTAAGAATTGTTCTAGCACTTCCTTTGAAGAGAAAATATCTAGAAGGACTTCATTAAAGCTACCTTACTTTCAATGAGTTCGAGATGGACTAATTCAAGAGAAATGGGTTTGTTAGAATTCATGTTGATATTCAACCATGGTTTCCTCTTATACTTTGTGTGATGGTATCTAAGTCCAATCTTATACCCATGAGAATCAAATTCTATGGTAAATTTAATACCTTGTTCATTGTGACCACAACCTTTACCTCCATAATCATATTTAGACAAGAGATTGGAACCTAGACCATAATGTGTTTGCAATTCATAGGAAGGAGGAGAATTAATGTAAAGAGCAAGATACCAAATATGAGTATCACACTCCTTTACAAGGACATAATCATCCTTCTTAATGGGAATGTAAAAACTAGCCTCAACACAAGTGTGATTATCCTCCTTAGCCAAAGGAAAATCAACTTTTGTAACAGAGGTACGTATGAGATTGTTAGAATGTCTAGGTGGATAGGATCTACTTTATACTTCTCGATATAGGACTTAGTAAAGTCTAAGGATCCCCAATCACCAAGACACACATTCCATTCAAAAGAAGAACTAGAAGGGGTAGAATCAAGACTTTCTACTTTGGGATGATCTTCCTTCAGGACATGCGTCTCAAGAGTATCCTTTGAAATGTGCATTATCAAAGTATATGTTAATGTATTATGAGATAACAAACAGATACAAATTTTAAGAGTAGATGCAATAAAGGCTTGCCCAGTAGCTATCATTTCACAAAAGTGTATAGCATGAAGGCCGACCTTGACTATGATTACTTCGTTATTAGAAACAAATTTCATAGAATATTGTAAGGTAATGGTCTTGGCATAATGTATACCAGGGCAGGCATAGTAATGGGTCCTAACCTCAAAGGAAAGATTATCATGACTAAGGCTTGTCAACATACATTATCCAATTTCAATGAATATACAAAGAAGAATAAGTAGAGAAGATAAATCAATTTTAATTTTAGGTAATAAATTGATTCTATATACATTCAACACCGAGCTAGTGTCAATGAGAGCACACCTAGTGGGTATATGCAGGATCATCATGGAAAAAATAGGCCCTTAAGTGGCAAAAAATTTAGAAAAATTAGAGTTAGGCAAATTGACTTAAAAATTTGAATAAGTTATCTATATTATTTCAAAAATATGTAAGAATAGAATCTGTAGAAAATTGAATGTAGTTTCTAAACTACTACGTTTGTTTAAAAAAATCTATTTGGTGGTGAAATTTCAATGAAATTGGTACTTAAATTTCGAGAAAAATAAGAAGTAGGTGTTTAATAGAGCCACCTAACCACAATTAAATGATAATATTTTTATAATTTTTGAATATATAAGTAGGGACTCTGACGATGTGATGCATATTTTTTCTAATTTTTCCAAGTAAATATTTAATTATGATTTTTTAATTTTGTTTTTAAAAAAATATAAAAAGCTTCGTATATTAGAGGCCACCTTAACTTGGTCAAAATTCATGAAATTCAATTTTTATTTTTAATCCAATATTGTGCAAAGCATAGAATCAAAACTTATGTTTAGATTCAAAAATGTGATACCATTTGAAAGCTAGATGTTTTCAATCAGCTATCAATAGGACTTTAGTTGTAATTTGAATGAAAATGAATAATAATTACTTATTAAATTCAAAGTAAAGCATAATTTATATTGGTGGAAAGTTGAGAATATCCTTTAAAAATCCTTTTCGTTTCATCAATTTTGGGTAAAAAAATAGTCATCAGCCACACCCACGATATTGCTACTTTTTGGCCCATCATGATCCTGCACATACCCTAGTACTAATATTATTAATGTTAATTATTATCAGTAGAGGATGCACTTGCTTTTGTACTTCTAGAGGTGGGATTTCATGTAGATAGAATGTAATATTTTATGAATCCACATGAATATGATATATCATTTAGCATTAACATCTATTAGCATAGTTGAAGAAGGAAAGAGGATCTTTTTCAAGGCTTCCTAAAGCATACCTTGGTAAAATGAAGTAGTCTAAAGTACAAATCCCAAAGTAAGATCTTGACAAGAGTAATGTGAAGTTTCTCGACAAGATCATATTCACTAGGTGTCTTAGTTGTAGGTTTAGGTACTTAAGGAAGGCTTGGTTGAGAAGGTGGTAGAGAAGTAGATTGATTAAAATTTTATTTATTCCTCCTATTATGGTAAGTATGGAATACTGCTCTATAAGAGGGAGCCTTAGATTGTATAAACCTCATGGAAAGGTATGACGTGTCATTAGCGATAAGAACCTAACAAATAAAATTAATTATTTTAGGAGATAGGCTAGTCAAGTCATGTAAATTACTATTCTCTTAGGCCTTTGAGGGGCAACAAAGACTACAAAAACATTCATAGACTCTTTGAATTGTGAAGAAGAGGAAAGTTTTGATGAAGAATTTTGTTTATCAAATTTATGGACAAAAGGGGATGCCTCTAAGAAATCATCTAGGGAATCATCCAACATATCAAAATCTTGTTTAGAAAAAGCATTATCAAAGGTATTAAAATTTTGAAGAAAAATATCTCACATTACTTGATTCATGTCAAGTTCACCAAAAATGTAAAGAAGGGGATTCACTACTCTCAAGACTCAAGACAAACAAAGTCTACAAGGAGAAAATAGCCCTCAGTTACCTCAAAGTACAAAGCTCAGGTGACAAGGATAAAAAATAAATAATATTTACAAAACTTAATTAAATGAAAGCTAAACTACTAATGATGAAATGATAAGATTAAGTAGATATAATTTATAAAAAATGATAAATATTTTAAATGGTTAAGTTTCTTTTGATGCCCACAAGTTCCACCATTTGAAAATAATAAGAATAGGGGTTTTGGTAATAAAATTTTCTAGTTGATAACACATATATGAAGTAGAATTCATTTAAATGTTGAATGAACAAAGTCATCCATCTAGTTATTTGAATATGGTAGTATTTTATTGAACATAGCTCATTGTTTTTTTTTTTTTTTTTTTTTTGTAACAAGGGGAATAGGGTGCAGCACGGCCCCCCATATAACCCCCCACTGCTGGTAAACTTTTTACCATGACCGGCAGTGCTGGCGGGACACACCAACTGGTACCATGGGAGCACCAGAGAGTCGAACCCATGGTGGGCGCCCTACGATAGGGAACACCTTAACCAACAGGGATGGGACCGGCGCCCCAACATAGCTCACTACTGACAAAGACATGATAGAGTGCATCTTTTCCTATTCAAATCCTTTAATAGAACATCATTTGGTTCTCTTTAGCTAGTAAATATTTTTTATATTCATAAAATAACTTATAAATGTAGGCATTTCCCTAGAGACCAAGGGTTTACTTTAGCCCAAAATGTGTTTTGTGTTCACATATGTGTCTATGTGTGTTGAATTGTAGGGCTCCTAAATTTTCATTCTCCCATCATCTAATTATGCATACCACTTATATGCAAAGGATAATTTAATGCACAAACAAAGGAATTTTCACTATGAGCTAATTGAGAGAGTTGAAGTGATGTATGCTAATTGGGTACAAGAAAATTATGTGTGTTCCATGTGCATTTGCATGTTACTTGGATATCCTACTATATAATACATTTGAGAAATGTGGCATTTACAAGATGAATCAAGGGGAAATTTGAATTATTATAAATACGTTACAATTTTATCATGATAATAAATATTTTATAAAAAATTGGATTGATATATTGTATTTGGCCTTCTCAAAATCTATACAGGTTCCCTCTGGCTTAGGATATTCTTAGGTATAAAAACTACATTCTCATTTCCATATTATCATATACATATATTGTAAATCTTAAGAAACTATATTCTAGTAGAATCCATCCCATAGTTAGGTATCTTCTATATTGAATGAAATGTCTCATAGGATCATATATGTGCCTCTAAAGTCATAGTTGTTAACATTTTTTTGTTATATATTAGTTGGTTTTGTAGCACGATAAAGCCATTACTAAGCCTTTGTAATGATATTTTCCTTAATGTACATATGGATTTTTTTAGCAGTTATGGATATTTAAATTATGTTTTATTAGTTGAAGATTGTTAATCTTATGCATTATATTTAGATGATAAGTTGTAATTTTGGTTCTAAATTTTATACTTGTGCATTAACATTTACATTCTTATTAGGCCTAGATTCTATCACCCAATAAACTAAGGCACTAGTCCTTTTGTTAACATAACTAATCCTTTTATTTAAATACCATCATTGTTCACACATGTATAGTAAATTTAGTATAGGTTCCAATATAGATAGTTCAACATTATAAATTATTTGAAACCTTTTGTGAACCCAAATTAGATACACACTTAGAGAATTATGCATGCATGAAATTCTACTAATATAAATACCTTAGTGATCCTAACTATGTCATATCTTTTGTGAGACCTTGTTTGATATAACATTGGAGAGCTATGTTTTTTATATTCTAGATCATATAAGTTGTAAGTGAGGTTAAGGGGATTCATTTGAAGGAATATAACTTTGTTTTACATATGGAGTATATATAATCTATTGTTTTATTTTACTAATAGAGGTTTATATGTCTTGTATTAGTAGTCAATATGATGTAAGATTATTGAGAAATATTTAGGGCTTATAAATAGGTTATGACTTACTAAAATATATTGTGTTATATTAGTATAACTATAATTATCTTATTTAGACCTCTTAGATCACCCTCCATGGTTTTCTGAAGGAAAAAGTGTAGAGGAGCAATCCCATTCTTCTTAATTGACCTATTATTACCTATAGCCTAATGATAAGTCTTATCCCTTATATATTGATCAACACACATCCTTGAGTCTAAGTCTTGTTGGCATTCTTAAGGATTATCAAGTATATATAGTTTTATGTGTCAAGACTACCTGTAACCCATAAATCAAATACTACCATTTATATGATCTTGGTCTAGGCCAACCCATATTCACATTCATTTACCACCTTGGATTAGACCACATGTCATGACCCAATCTATGGACTATGACCTACAATGCTGCTTAGTCCACCTATTTCAAGATTCAAACTTCTTTGTTGAAATCCATATATCTTTGGAACCACCAAAATGGGGTGAAGCTACAATAGTGGTTTACAGTTTGATGGAGGAAGGAAAATTGATAAAAAATGACCCCATGGCAAAAAAATTGGTTTTAGGGGTTTGAATGAACCTACAAGTTTGACCGAACCAAAAAGGGGTTCGACCAAACTAATGACTGTGAACCATTATTCTGAGCCCATTTTACTGCCCAAAACAAAGAAAAATGCACATATTGAAGGGGGTTGAATGAACCTTGGTTATAGACACAGGGTTCTTTAGAACCCCCTTTCCTTGATTTTGAAATTATTCAAAAACCTATTTTTACGCTTGAAGCTTTCGAGTTGAGGATGAAATGGAGTCTTAGAAAAACTAAGCCCCAATCAAGTGAATTCTTTGGGCAGGCTATCCAATGAATATAATTTTTAATATGTTTTATTTTATTATGTGTTGTTTTTAGTTTTTATTAAACATGGGTTTTCATCGAAAATGAAGGTCTGATGCACATGTTAAATAGCAAATTATAAAAAAAAAATTAGAAAAATATGAGAATTTTAGGATATTGAAGTCCTTGACTAACACAAAATAAAATAAAATTTGATATATAGAAAAAAAGTTACGCATTAGACAGTCACGCTATGTTTGAATTGTAATTGGTTTGACTTCGAAACTTGATTAAAGAAAAAATATTCAATAAAAACTATCTAACCAAGTGAAAGCACTAGATATCGGAGTTACAAATCTAAATCCAAAAGAATTAGAATTTTATCCTTTATTGAAAAAAAGTTATGTGTTATACGGTGTGCATCACTTTTTAAAAATGTTGTTTTCTGAAAAAGCCAATTTTCTTGGGAGATGGAAAAAAAAGTGCAAACTGATTCCAAAAATTTTGAATAAAATATTTTTAGAATCTACAAATAAAATGTGACAAGACTCTGGTTTTCGTCATCTTCAAATTCCTCACGGTTTAGCCGCTATAGATTCCCAAATGTGAAGATTTAGTTAAAAATAATAATTTAAGTGTCCAGTTTGGACAAAAATTGTAAACCACTATTGTGGGATCACCCAATGATTTAATTATGTGACTATGGACAAGTATTTAAAGACATACCTAGGTCATTAACATCAAATTGAGAATCAATTGAAAAAGGAAGTTGGAAATTGAATGATCATTTAATTTAAGAGAATTCTAAAAGCATATTCTAAACTTAAGTATTTCAAAAGTTCACAAGGACATTAGACCTTGCATCAATATCACATGGATGACATGATTGCAACATTGTATTCCCTCTCATTGAATTAACTACTACTAATAAATGCTAAATATTTTTCTTCTCATCTTGAAGCAAGCTCCATTATGTTTCTAAACATAACCCTATTTAGAAAAAAGGTGTGTAAATTTGGAATGCACACTAGAAAAAAGACAAATTATATGACTTAAACTAATTCACATGACTATGGTCTAGTAATGGACTAGATTACATGATATAGCCTTGTCCACAACATTACATATCTTAATATAATTCTATTACATCTTCCTAATCATTAATTCATATTTAAATTCTTGACTATAAATCATTATTCTAACACATAAATCAATCATTAACAAAATCAAAACCAGCACTATTCCCAAAAAAAACACATGAAATCTCGTATCTTATTAACTGCATTGAATCTTTTATTTACATCCAATTAAATATTAATTAGATTTCATCGTTTCAATTACATCATGATTAGTCTAAGAACATTCTAAAATTAAAGACCGATTTTATTTCTATACAAAAGTGATAGTAATAATGAATTTAGTGTCATGGAGTGTTACTAGCTACATGGGAAACGTGATATTTAAATTTTAAGGGAATGATGAAAAACTTCAACCGAACTTTATGAAATGGTAGTGGGTTAGGCCAATCTCCACTAAGACTAATGGACAAATGAGTTGCACGGCAAAGCGAAAAAAGTATTCCATTTAAGCTTTTGCATGTGTTGGAAAAAAAATACGAGGAAAAGTACACCGAAAGTTTAATATAAAATATTTATTTTTATTAAAGATTCTAATATAGTGGGTTCAATATAATTGATGGGTGTGATAGATATAATATTTAATTAGATTATTATCCATATTTAAAATTTATTGTATATGTTAGAACGATTTTAACGGAATAGATCCTTCCAATCCTTTATTTTTTAGCGAGAAAGATATTAAGTTTGAAAGATTTTAAACTTACAATTTAAGTACAACCTGCCCGATGGTTAAACCCAACCTTCAAAATATTGAGGGTGCTACTTCCTATGCTGAGAATGTTAAAAGCTGGAAGGTTAGATCGTTAGATGTTCAGAGGAAAAATATGTTGATGAGGCAACTTTGGGCTTTGATAAGCCTGCTTGCAGTTTTTATTTGGGCTGCACAGCAGTCCAATGGCAACATCACTAATTTTCAGTTTGCCAACTTTACCCATAACAACAGCCAGCAGCTGATATACATGGGGGACGCTTCCTTTTCGGCTCAGCATGATTGTATCGATCTCACACCCGATACAAACGCCACTACAAACATTTCTTCTTCGGACGAAATGCCTCCAAATGTTAGCCACTACATCGGACGGGTTCTCCACCGCCAGCAGATCACGTTGTGGCCGGCAAGTTTCACCACCATCTTCACCATCTTCGTGAAAAGCACCACCCTTAATGGCGATGGCATGTCCTTCGTCATCGTTACTGACAACGAAAGTTTTTTAGCAAATAGCAACAGGGGCTCCCTCAGCCGCTTCGACCACTCCACGGAGAGAAACATGACCGGCCAGCTTGCAATCGAATTCGACACGTTACAGAACGAGTTCGATCCGGACAGCAATCATGTGGGCATCGACATTCAGAGTATCATATGCAATGTGACCGCTGGTATGGGTGTGCACGGCATGGATATCAACGCTGGGCGACCTATACAAGTGCGGATCGGCTACGACGGGTGGGCTAAATACCTGCAAATCGACGCGCGCTATGCAGACAATACTTCGGCCTACACGAGCCTTTTCAACCGCACGGTGGCGCTCGAAAAGTTTGTTCCAAGCACGGCGTACGTGGGATTTTCTGCGACAGCAGGGAAGCCATTAGAGATACACAGAATTCTCGATTGGAGTTTCAGTTCCGTGCTGTTGCCGGAGTCTTCTCTGAATTTCTCACCGATGGGAACGGGAACAGCAACGCCGGGGAGATCGGGCAACGGAGTCAGAGTCCTCGTCTTGGTGGGCTCCAATACAGGCGGATTAATTATTGTGGGACTGTTATTCACCTGGTTCGTGGTTAGCAGAATGAAAAGCAAAATGCGGGCTACTTCAACTCTTGGGCAAGGAAGCTTAGTCGGAGAGCTGGGAATGATCCAAAACGCGCCTCACTGGTTCTCTTACAAGGAACTAGCTGCCGCCACCAACAACTTCAGCGAAACAGAGCTTCTAGGAACCGGCGGGTTCGGAAGCGTGTACAGAGGAAAGCTCAACGCCGGAGGCAACGAAAAGGTAGCGTTGGTTGCGGTGAAGAGAATTTCTGCCCGGTCAAAACAGGGGGAAAGGGAGTTCATGCAAAATGTGCCGTGACGTCTCGCCTGGTGGCTGAATGATCCTTTATTGAGGCTGGACAGACAGGTGGTTTGGCTCAGATGAACAGTCAGTTAAGCAGGGACTAGATGATAGGTGGTTGGGTGAGGTGTTCAAATAAGGCCACAGAATCAGATGTCTTCAGTTTTGGGGTCGTGCTATTGGAGGTGGCCACGGGTAGGCGGGTGGTAGAGCGCAAGTGTTCATTGGCTGAAGGGAATTTGGTGGACTGGGTTTGGGGGCTTTACAGCCAAGGGAGAGTTATGGAGTGTGTGGATCCCAAATTAGAAGGGTCTGATTACGAGGAAGAGGAGATACGGAGGGTGTTGATCTTGGGACTTGCCTGCTCTAATCCCGATCCACAGCTACGCCCCTCTGTCAGGCAAGTCATTCAAGTGCTCATAAATCCTAATGAGGAGCTGCCGCAGATGCCTTCCACCAGGCCACTAGCGATCTATGTTGTTTTGCCAACGGTTGGAGCAGTGCATTCTCAGTCAACCTTACCTTCGAATATGGGTGGATGTGTGGCACCGTATGGTCTCATGAGAGCGTGTAGCAGGGGGTCCATTACTTCTTCCATACTACATTATGGCAGATAGAGTTGCACACGTGTTCTCATACTTTATTGTGTCTCTCTTTTCATTTGTCATGCCATGTTGAATGAGCAGCTTCTTTTTTCATGTGTTGAATAAGCTGCTTCTTTTTTCAATGTGTTAATAAGTGTTACATAGTATCTAGTATCTATTTTAGGCCTCAAATCGCATTGTAGTAAAAAATAGTTCGAATACATAATTATAGAAACATAGTTGTAACAATAACGATAAAGATAGGTGACTGTATGACTATAATTATATGTAGTAAATATTAATAGATTTTCTTAGTTTATGTAGAATAAAACAATTTTGTTATTTAGAATATTTTGAGGGTGAGGTAATAGTAAATGCAAAGATGGTTATAAATGTAGATGAAGCAATTGACCTTATTGTTTGATTTGTTTGGTTGGATGACAATTGAAATTTGCATCATAAGAATGACCATGTTTGTGAGTTAATCCTTTTGTAAAAAGTCACATTTTAAATATGCCTACAATGAATATCTCAAATTAGTAACTAATCTAGCAATATATTTTATAATGTACAATTTTTAAAGAAAATAAAATTCTATGTAATGAATGGAGTGTTTATACAAGTATCACATAAAATATAGAATTTAATTATGTATTTTGTTTGTTATATTTTTTAATGATAATGTTGTTATATATTTAGTATATGTAACTATTGTCGCCTTCATTTGCACACTTTATTGAACCTATTGTTGGACAATCTAGTGGCATAATATGAATTATCTTAAGGTGTGGGACTTTGTAGATCAGATTAGAGCCCCAAAGAAATTTATTTCCTTTGCTAAATCTAGATGTATGTTTTTGGTAAAAAAAATTCACTATGAAGTTTAACTAACTTGCCTAATGGGCAATGACAAATTGCATAAAAAATAAGAGAAATTGTTATTAGACTAATGATTCTCCTTTGTGTTTGAGAGGGGCACCTCCCTCAAATGATAGAATTTAATATTTTCAAGTATTTTTAATCAAAAAGTATGAAAAGGAAAATAAGAAAAAATAAAAGAAATCTAATTACAAACATAAGACCAAAATTTCTTTTGAAAAAAAGTTACATCAAATATAGAAGCACAAAGACATCCAAATAGCTACACACCAAGAATGAAGGGTGAGGAAATAAGTGTAAAAAAAAAATAATTAAACATCAGAATAATCATCCTTAGAAAGAAATATTTGACATTAAAAATATTTCTTTATTAAAACTAAACGAGCACATAGACTCTAGTTTTCCCCTGTACATAGCTCTCAATTGTAGAGTAACAAAAAGATCCTCCATTTTTAACAATGAAAACTTTATTTTATAGCCATTTCCTGCTCACATCTCGTGTAGTTGTCTCTTTAAATTATTTCTTTTTCTTTAATTTTGAAAGACATTTTTTTTAATTTCATGATAGTACTTTTGATATAATTCCAATCTTCTCTTCCAACCATGACCTTTGACTTCCCATTTTCTTGATATGATCATGAGTATGGAATCATTTTGAACTTATTTCTATTCAAGAATTTAGGAAGAAATTTGATTATTTTTCCGTAAGAAATTCTTTAAGGTTTTGTTCCTATATTGCCTCAATCTATCCTAAATTTGCACTAGTTGTAGAAATTAGTTCCAATATAACATCGCATTAGTCTTCTCTGTAGGCAACACTCTATGGACTACAAGTCTTCATGGTAGTACTCATATACACTAATATTATTCTCTACTCTTGATAAAACTGAAATAATCTTTTGAGGGAATGTCTACACAACCTTGAAGATCACTTGAAAGGAAACATATAGACACCAAGGACATGGTGTTCACTATTTAAGACATAATTTTCCAATTTATGCATGCTTAGTTATCAATATGTGGATGGATCAAAACATGCTATTGAAACCAACACAACCTACCACTACTTTAGAAGGTTTTACCAACATTCCTAGCATTTTAGGAGTCTTCATGAATCCATTCTGTATGTTTAGATGGTGTATTTTATATTTAAATCAATTGATGGCACCTCCA
>VDFB02252616.1:81183701-81250988 GCA_007258455.2 Sequoia sempervirens | reverse complement strand
AAACACTGTTGTAACATTAAAGATAGGCGATTTTATAAATGGATGAGTTTATTTTTAAAGATTGAATAAGTATTTTAGAAATTACAAATTATTGTCAAGTACATTTACATATAGCAAATATTAGGCCTAATGTTTTTTTAGTTTATGAAGAACAAAGTAATTTTGTTATCTAGTATATTTTATAATTGTAATGTAGAGATATGTTCTTTTTACATGGTAATGTAATATAAGATTATAGTAGCATGTATATATGATTAGAATTAATCATCTAGAAATGACAAAGAAGTAGATGAAATAGTGGTGATTGTAAATGGTTGATTGTAATGTCTATTTTATTTTTTATTATATTAGGGTGAGGTAATAGTAAATGCATAGATGGTCGTAACAGTAGATGAAGTGGTTGATCTTATAGAAGATTGTTTGATTTATTTGTTTCATTTTTACTATGTTAAGGTGAGGTAAGAATAAATGTAAAAGTGATACATGTATTTGTTGGATGACAATTGGAGTTTGCATGATAAGAATAACCATGTCGTGAGTTAATTAATTTATTAAAGATCATCTTTTAGATATTCTATTGAATATCTTAAATTAGTAAATAATCTAGCAATATATTTACTAATATAATATTTTTTAAAGAAAATAAAATTGAATGTAATGAAATGAGTGTTTATACAAGTATCACATAAAATGTAGAATCTAACTATGATTTTATTGATTATATTCTTTTTAAGGGTAATGAAGTTATATCCTTTGTATATGTAACCCTTTTAATTTAGAAGAACAAAAGGATTACATATATATAACTCTATAAATTGAGACATTTACAACTACAATGACCTCATGATATTCAAAGGGGGCAGGGAGTTGTAGTAACCTTAATACAAATTTTAACTTTGGTTCTATGTTACAATTTACAAATTTAAAACACTAGACTAGAATAAACCATAATCATACAAATATTGGGACATAAATTAAGATAGACGAAGAAGAAATACCCTAAAGAAGAGTTCTTAGGTTGTCAACATAATCAATAGAGAATTAATGATTAACTAGGAATTTATTGGTGATGCACTTGTTCATGTCATATTTCATCAATGACACTTGGGGTTGTTGATTCAAGTACATATAGTCATAATTTGATTCAAGGTAAACTTATATATGTCAATAGTGCACAAATTAAATGTAACATTGTTAGCAATACATGTGGGAATAATAGTACTAGCCATTTATGAAAGGATAATAACATACATAGTTAATGTTGTTGTCATTGATTTTATTATTGTTACAATTGAGGCTAGATGGAGAAAGAAAATTCTTGATTATCTAATCCAACAAACCAAAATCTATATTGGAACTTCCTTTAGTAGCATTTGAATGTTGAATCTGAATGCTTTTTCATGGAAATGGGTTGCAAATATTGTATGAGGTTATAGTATCACTCTATTCCAAGAAACTAACAAGATAATGGATTTTAATTTTTTATAGAAAATTGGATGTAACAAGATTAGCCATGGGGATTGTATTGAGAAACATGGTGGTTGTAAAAGAATGTTGAACAATACAGTTGAAAGAGGGATAAAAGTATGTAAATAAATATTGAAAGATAATGTAATGCCTCAAATTCTATATAAGAATAATAGTAGAAAAACATGGAAAATGATTTTTTACATGGGTTGATAGTTGAGTCAAAATCAAGGATAACCTATGGTCTATCTCTTCTATATAAATGAGATAAGAAGATAGTGCTCTAGCTAAAGACTTAAAAATTAAGGGTTTATAGGTTTATTTTTAGAATAGCTAAAGAAACTATATCCCTTATTATAAATACACTAATTCTTTCCATCCTTTAAGAGCTATAGAAATAGTCTATTTGCATCTCACCTAAAAATTTATCCTAAAGCCTCAAGGAAGGAAACAAGATCCATATATCATGGTGATATGGTGATCCATTTAAGATTTACTAAGTACTAGTATTAACTTACTTAATAGCTTAAATCTAATTATTTAAATCTACTTTTGCTTACTTATTTTTATAGTTCTATTTAAGCTTAGATTCTCCACTCACTAACCTCTCAAATTTATGTTTGGAAATATTCTTCATTCCATAAATTTCGTACACATCTATTTTTAATAAAATCATGGTACATATAGTTCTATCATTTATGAAATATAAAAAATATTCGTAGTCCTTTATAGATTCTTGTTTACCCAAATAATTTATTATGGACTACCACCAATTTTTACTAAAACATCGACATATAATATTTTTGGGTGTGTGCACAACTTTAGGTTCAAATTTTTCTTTGATTAAATACGTCATTTAAGCACACATTTTCATCAGTAAAAGAAATCCCAATAATGTTCATCTTTTGATTGTCAACCTATTGTTAATTAGGTTTCCATGAATTTATTTATGTGCTAAACTAGTAATAAGTTACCATGCTATTAAAATTTTAAGGCCTTTACTTATCTTTTCTAATTTTCTAATTATTTATAGTATTACTTGAAAGATCTTAAGAAATTCAAATTGGAAACCACTTCCCAAATTGGATTTGTTGGCAATATTACATTGTTAACAAATTAGTCATGGTGGTTGCGTCTATGGTAGTTATGCAGTTCCATCTGCATCTATAGAAGTTACTGGTTCTCCCATACTTCTCGTTTATATTGTATCTATTCCTATAATGTTTGCATTACATTGAATACAATCAATCAAGCATTCATTAACATATGGTATCAGAGCAGGTTACCATTGAATACAATCAATCAAGCATTCATTAACATATGGTATCAGAGTAGGTTACAAACCCTATACCTGCGCGTTGAAGTATGTAGAGCAATATGTGATGCGTGGTGTAGAAAACATGGCGATGTCATCTGGGTTGCAACAAGATTCGATTATGGAT
The DNA here is from genome assembly GCA_007258455.2 of Sequoia sempervirens. Classification (NCBI taxonomy): domain Eukaryota; kingdom Viridiplantae; phylum Streptophyta; class Pinopsida; order Cupressales; family Cupressaceae; genus Sequoia; species Sequoia sempervirens. Next base: position 81,248,079 of record VDFB02252616.1, on the reverse strand, counting down.
CGATTGTTTGAAAGATGTTTGCAGATGTTGCATCATTACTATGCATAGATAAGAAGGCGTCATAGTTTGCAGACATTATGTCATTTCATTGATGGATGTGAAGGCTTGAATAAAGGTACAAAAATAAAAGAACAAGTTTAGTGCTCAATTTCCTATTCTCATTGTTCGATCACTCAAATATGTTAACGAGCTAGTGCAGTGTGCGATATCGAGGGCCCTTGTTTGATGTGCCTAGCAAGATAAGGGTTTTTATATTGACACTAAAGAGTGGCATAGTGGAATCATGGTTGGACCGACATTCTCACTGTAGTTCTTTCACTATTTTTCAACAAGACATAAGCAATTGGCATAAGGCATGAAGATGTCATGGAAATTCAGTAAGGTAGAATGGATGCATAAGGTGTTTGATCTCAAAATTTAAAAGTTTTTCATCTCTTCAATTGTTATGAGAGTAAGAAAAAGTGATAATTAAAATACTTTGAAAATTGTTGACATGTGATATATTGTGGTTTTATTTTTCATATTCACACAAAAGAGAAAGTGGAGTAGTCTAGTTGGTTAGAGTTTGGGGATTTTTGCAATTAGATTTTCAAGAATATAAGTACAGTCTCATATTAATAACAAGCAATTCATGTGACATGCAGGAGATGTGTTTTGGCTAAGTATAAGAACGTGAATCAAAAGGGTGAAATTTTAGTTTTTTTTTATAGAACAAAAGTTAGAGGTTTTTACGAATTGGAGATAAGCTGATCATATATGAATGTGAAAGGGAGCACAAGTAATTCATTGACCATAAAATTTCTCTAAGAAATTTAGGGAGCATAATATTCAATGTGGAGGACTAAATCCAGAGGTTAGGAAATGTGGACCCACTAAATGATCCAATCAAGAAGGGGACAACCATTCATTTGTTTGAAACATATGAGGATTCTTGGTCATTTGCATGCATTACTTATTACTTGTAATATGGAGTATCTTGTAGATGATTTTATCAATGTTGCAAATAGATCTTCAAATAGTTATGCTTGGACTTTTGAGGTCATCTTTGCTATTACCAATGAGGCCTCCAAAGACTCATCCAAGACATCAGGTGGATAAAGTGTAACAAGGTCGTATTGGACAAGCTGGTGGCACCAAAGGATGGAGTAATTTTCATCATCTCAATTCATCTTCTCACTTTGAGATGATGCTTTGCATGAGAAGTGTTTTTGGCTTTAATTTTTTGTTTTTCCTTCTTGTTATTGACATATTTGAAGAATACATATATTGTGAAGTTTGGTTTTTGGAGACAAGTAAGGGGTTTGATAAAGAGCTCATTATGGATTGTTGCCCAGAGTTCACGAGACTATGACCAAGGATTATACCTTTATGAGGGTCAAGGAGACAACTTGGAGGATGGTTTTCCAATAATTATGGTCAAGACAAAAGTTATACCTTTACGAGGGTTGAGGAGACAACTTGGAGGGTGGTTGTCCAATAATTATGGTATGATTTGGGAGTTCATGAGAGGATGAACTCGAGAATTCAACTTGGAGCTATACCTTTTCGAAGTTTAGGAGGTAACTTGGAGGAGTTCCACTTGATTCAAGATTTGTTTCTTCAAAAGTAAAATATTCTCAAAGATGTATGTAGTCACCAATTATTTCATTCTTCTAGGCTCTTTAGGTTTATGAATCAACCAATTGATGGCCCACATGCTATTCAATTTTATGTATTATCTCTTATATTAGGGTTTTTTATAATAATGATGGTGAAACTAGTGTATAATAAAGATGCTAATGAATCTAATTTTCTTTCTTTCCAAGATTCACCTTGTTAAGGGTTCATTATGACCTATATTTATTATTATTCTTAGTTCTTAAACACTTATTACTACATAAATAAAAAGTTTCAATTAGATCCTTTTAACCCTATTTTTGAATGTGTGAAGTTAATTACTGTCAAATATTCAACTTAGTCTTCTATGGATTCAATTTTAACTCTATAAGTACTATAAAACATATTAGATATATTTAAACAAGATTACATAGTCCTCCTAAGGTCTATCATATTCATTTTATTCATTTAGTTGATTAAAATAGTTATTGATTTTTTGTTCGTGGATTAAACTTGCAAACTTAAAATCCTACATTCATTATACAAAATTTGTTAGTGTGAATGGGGATATTCTCTAGCTAGAAATTAGTAAGTACCTATTCACATCATTAATAAGTTTACTTAGGAGTTAGTTCCCTAGCTGGCATTCTAGAAGCTAGTATTTAATGGGACCATATCTCATTAATAGCTATGTAGTTATCTAGGCATGTAATATTTCTCTCATGCACTTATAATTGTGCATTACGAATTTAATGTTTGTAACTAAGGTGGTTATCCAACTGTTGTGTGGTCTCACAACACGCCCCATTTTACCCCTTGGAAAAATTTGGACACCCTTTTTTTTCCTTTTTCCTTATGTTCCCTTTCACTTTTTTTTGCTTTGGCATCATTCTACAGTAAATGGTTGGTTGTTGATCTCATTTTCAATTTCGCTTAGCTTTTTGTTTTATCCTTTTTTTTCCCTGATTTGGTGTTTCAATCTTTTCATAAAAGTTTAATATATTACTAAAAATTGGAACTCTGATCCAAATTTTCATCAAAGTGAGTCCTAGTAATATCCTTTTTTATTGGAGTCCAGTACCTTTTTATTATTTCCTTTTCTTTTCCTTATTCAGAAGTCAAAAACTAGAGAGTTGTTTTGAAATTTGTTAATCTCTCTTGATCTCGGTTCCTGGTATTTCCTTTTGTTCCAGTTTTCTCTTTCTGAAGCTTAGAGGTAAATACACAGATCCCGGTGTTTCTTTTCAAAGTCAATGCCAGAAAGTCTCAATCCTGTTGATCATAAATTGATCATGTATCTTTAACGACCTATACCTTATAGAGAATTAGTGTGACATCTGATTGCCACTTATGATCATCGCATCATCTTACTCCTCTAGTAGCAAGCCTACCTAGAAATCTAGGTGTTCATAACTTGAACACTAATAGGTAATGATTGCACCTTTATTCGAGGAATTAATGCGAAATAACAGTCAATTAATGAAGGTGGAAAACTACCTATGTACCTGGCAGCACCTCAAGCATGTAGTTGCTTTTGTAACACTCCACTTCACATCATGTTGTAACTTTGCAAAGGACATTGAAAGAACAGAGCAACACTGGTGCACAAGGAGAGGTAAATTTTGAGAAATCAAGAACACAACTACCAAGGGTTTTGATGTTGCATTCTGAAATAATATTATCATCAACCATAACCAGGTATGTTTCGGATAACTGACACTTTGTTAGTGATTTTAGGCTGGAATAGTCTTGAAAATGGTATTTCCCTTTAGAAATTGAAATGTTGATTATTATTTGATTTTTTTTGAATTTAACTGAAGGACATGAATTGAAAATTTCATAAACTATAAGTTTTGGTTAAATTTATCCCTAACTTGCACACAAGACACACATTTTGAAAATTGTAGAACACACAAGAGAAAATGAGTACTTCTGACGCAAGGGCAGGAGATGAATTCAAATACTGCAATTCACAAGCCATACCAATCAATGTGGTGGTTATAGAAACTCATATGGGATTGTCTTCTGATATTGAAATCCATTCACAAGTATTACAAGAAAATGCCTCTCAATGTACCAAAAATGTTGCAGCAAATGGGTTACTTTTAGTAGGAGGGTTTCTGCCAGTAATGGAGGCCCCTAAATTGGTTATACAATGTATGAATTACTACAACCCAACCAAAAGAGTCATTGAGAAGGAAGGGAAAATTTATGCAGACCTCTCACAGAAAGGAATTAAATATACATTTGGGCTCCCTATTTACACACAAATGTACAATGTTGATATGAAGGCAAAGGGAAAAATGTATCTGAATACTAAAGCCCATAATAGAGAAACTATGAGTACCCAATGGTGCCAAGAGCCGATTACACCATAGACCAAAGCAATTTAGAGGTCTATGTTCAACCAAGAAATGCAATACATTATAACTTTGCTGACCAGGGTAGCTCGTTTAAGAGACGCAAGCAAATTTGAACCCTGGATGTTTGTAATAATATCCAATTTGGTGAGAATGTTGTACAACTACATTGGGGAAAGTTTATAAGTGAAAAATTATATGAATAGATAACAACATTTCCCAAAACTAGGTTCTTTTATATGTCTTCATATGTTATTTAGTCCTATGCCATGAGATCCAACAAGCAAGGGTTGAAATAGATTGGTACTCTAGGCATGAAGGTAGGAAATAGTTTGATATATACTCATTTACCCTAGATCACCATCCATGGATATAAAGATAATTATAGGAAATTCAATGATTTTTTGTCCATGAAACTAGTCAAAATGATGGAAGGTGATAAAGCCAAAAGATTGTCCTTGGAAGCATAAAGTGTCATTCGACCAATGGGAGGCTGGTACATTCAGTTCCCTACTTACTCCTACATTAGGATGGAAGGATTTGATGGGCATTCATTCATGCTGCCCAGTACCCAATAGACAAAATTGTTTTATTAGAATTGGTGAGACAGTTGAAACCATTTCAGGTTCTTTATAGCCATGCTTGCAACAAGGCCTCTTTCAAATTTCACATTGTGATATGAAATTATAAGTGTAATGCAATCAGAGTGACTGACTTGTGTGAAGAAGAATTAAGAACATATAATTTTGAAGATTTCCGACTTTAGATAATATATTATGAAATTGAGGGAAATATTTCCAAGAATATAGCTGGTTATCATGCTCATGTACCGCACAAAAGATTATTGGATTAATTGTGAAAACGAGCACAAAGTAAGAGTAAGAAAATATGAAAGATTGTCTCTAAAATCTTCTCGAATTCTCAAGCTTCATGACATTCTAGATCAATTGGAAGAGGATGATGGCCAAGTGTTGAATAAAGACTACAACAAAGATAGGGTATATGATGAACCCATCCCAGACCCAAGTTATGATGATGAAGACATGACATCAATTGATGAGTTCTCTAGACCAGTTTTAGTATATAATAAACACTAGATTGATGATTTTTTTAAAGATTTGAGAGAAAGAGGAATTGAGCCCACATTCTCACAAGACAAAAGAAAAAAACAAAGAGATGAAAAAAAAATTGAGAGTGGAGAGCCAACTAAGAAGAGAAGGAAAATTAGTAAGGCTGCTCCTGGTATAAGAATTGAAGAAAGAACCCCTAAAATTTCAAGACAAGAAATTCCTTTTAAGCCATCTAATAAGTAGAAAGATGCATAAATAGGTAAAGATAAATCAAAATTAAGACCTAAAGGTGCATCTTCCTCTATAGCGAAGCCAAGAACTAAACTGGTTATTGATGAAGAAGCAGGAGTAACAGAAAATATTGGCACACAAACTAGGTCTATGTCTCAAAGGGTTGTAACACTATTTACTTCTCCTCCTTATGTTAGCATGGCTAGTATTAAACAGACACTAGGAGGAACTCCTATGGTTTTGGAGGAAATTTCCAAGGAAGATGAAGCCAGAATCAAAGAACAGATGGATAGATGGGGTACCATGTGGGAGAAAGTGAAAGAAAAGAAGTCTAAAGATAAACCTATGGTACACCCAATGATCGAAGAGAATTAGGATATAGGTTCTAATCCTATAAATGTTGAAGAAGAAGAGTTTATACAAGGAACACTCACCTTAGAGGTGGGAAACCCTAATATCCTTGGGATGGAAACAGGGGAGACTACAAAGCAAAACCCTATTGATGAAATAATTTTTGAAGATACTTTTGATTCCTAGCCTTTGCTCAGGAATGTTCCAAATGTTAATGAATAGTCACATGTCTTTGAAGAACCAGTGAAAGGCCATGTTGAAATTGAAATTGAAATTGAGAAGGAAGAAGCTACACGATTTTTAGGTGATGGAATTGAAAATGAGGAAAACCTTGATGTAGTAGAGAATAAAGAAAGTAATGTCCAAAGAGATGATGTTGATCATCTAGATAGACAAGAAAATATAAGTCTTCAAATAGAGGAGATAGTGCCAAACCCTACTAATCCCAAATCTATGCCAGAAATTACCAAGGAAATTCCCATTTCAGCAGACATGATAGATAAAAGAGAAGAAGTTCATGAATCAATTCGAAACTAGGAACAAACAAATGTTACAGAGGTAGTGCAAGATGATGATACACCTGATTGGTTGATCAGGGAACTAGCTTCCCCAATGGAAGTAGAAGTATTGCATTTGAATCTTAATAGTTTTATACAAGTAGATACTCCTAAGCTTATGTGCAGAGCAAAAGCAAAACATGTCATACAAAGAAATGCAGATGGTGACAGAACCATCCGTATAGCTACTCCAACAGTTGATAAAGAAATAAATGAAATAACGCCTGAGGAGTACAAGATAACGAGTATTAATCTTGGAAACTCCTCCTAGAGGAAAGATTTAGAAGAAATAAAAGTGAATTTGGATGTTATTGGTTGCCAGGGTGCAAAAATACAAATAGAAGAAAAGAGAATTGAAAGAATGGGTTGCTACCTTGGAGCATTTTATAAAGTCATTAACTTTATTTGGTCAAGCACAAGCTAAATTTCCCCAACACCTAGTATTGATGTCACAAGAATAGGTGGATGTAATCACAATAGTTCACCACAAAATGAATATATTTGAAGAATGGATTGAGTACTGGGTAAACTAGGGGGAAAGAATTCATTATAGATTCCATAGGGAAGCACAAGGAAGCATACCACAAGTTAGAGAAATCTAAGAGATTTGAAAGTGAATGCAAATTTCACCAAGAGAAAGTTATTGAAGAAAGGCGAAATATTGAAACTCTCATGCAAGTAAATATCAAAGAAATTAATACAGTGAAATGTAATCTCAGAACAAGAACTTTCATTTCCAGAAAAATAGAAGAAATAATTGAAATGGGATGGTGACATGTTAATGCAATTCATTGAAGGATTTGAAAAGATCACCATGGAATGTAGAAAATTGATTGAAAAAGATTGAGAGTTTATTGCAATGCTAGCAGGTCAAGGTTGTGATACCCAAACATTAGGACAGGAGGGTAAATAATCAAAACTCTTCAAGGAATGGATTGAAAGAATAAAAAAAGATACTGATCAATTGTTAAAGAGGAAGGTCATTGATGAAATTTTACAATGCATGAACACTATAGTTAAATATGAAGCAAATAAAGTGCAGAGGAGGGTATGTGCAGGATCATCATGGAAAAAATAGGCCCTTAAGTGGCAAAAAATTCAGAAAAAACAGAGTTAGACAACTTGATGTAAAAATTTGAATAAGTTATGTATATTATTTCAAAAATATGTAAGAATAAAATTTGTAGAAAATTGAACGTAGTTTCTAAACTACTAGGTTTATTTATTTTTTCTAAAAATCTATTTGGTGAAAATTTGAAATTTCAATGCAATAGTACATAAATTTCAGGGAAAAAATAAGAAGTATGTGTCTGTTTGACCACCTTAACCACAATAAAATGATAATTTTTTTTATAATATTTTAGATATAAGTAGAGGACTCATGTCTCGATGTGATGCATACTTTTTTGTAATTTTTTTCCAAGTAAATAATTAATTATTATTTTTTTAATACAACTTTTAAAAAATATAAAAACTCGCACCACCTTAACTTGGTCAAAACTTCATGAAATTCATTTTTTTTTTAATCCTATAGTGTACGAAGCATAGAATGTGACGCATGTTTCGGATTCAAAAAATGTGATACCGTTTGAAAGCTATAGATGTTTTTCAATCAACTTATCAATCAGGACTTTAGTCGTAATTCAAATAAAAAATGAATAATAATAATTTATTAAATTCAAAGTAAAACATAATTTATATTCCAGTGGAAAGCTGAAAATCTCCTTTAAAAACCCTTTTCCTTTCATTAATTTTAGGTAAAAAAAAGTTATCAGCCACATACCCTACAAATACCCATCATATCGCCACTTTTTGGCCCATCATGATCCTGTACATACCCAGGCATGGTATTATACTCCAGGTATCTGAAGAATATACTAAGCTCAAACTCACTTGGAGAGCAGTACAAGGGATTTCAAAAGAACATATGAATCAAGTATTAAACACTTTCCAAGAGTACCAGTTGAAGGACCTGAAGAAGAGTTCCTGAAACCTGAGCCTTGAGTGATAAGATGAAGAACCGGATACCAGACATCGAAATTGTGATGGAGGTTTTTTTTGTGTTTACAATTTTGAGTTTACAGGTTGATCCTTGTCTCGGTGGATATCCTCCATTCCAGTATTCTGGAAATAAGCTGATAGCCCTGATATATGCAAAGTGTTTAGTGTTGGAGTATGAAGTGAAAGTGTTGCTGATGATGAAGTCAAAGCTTTGACTTGATCTAGAATATTCTAATGATAGTTGGCATATGCCATGTGCTACATTTTAATTTACTATTTATGATTCTCTGGATATACTTTAAGTTGAGCTATTGAGGCCTTTTTCCTATAAAAGGTTGTTTCTTGCTTTATTATAATTTTAAGTTAACAATTTGTGGATGTCGGAAGAGCGTGAAATTTTTTCAAGTTTTGTACCTTTTTCCTATTTTATGAATCATTCTAGTGTAAAACTTTGTATCCATGTAGACATTGATTAATATCATAGGAAATTAGATAGCTACCTATCTCATGCATCTTTTGTAGTTGGTTTTATTAGTTCAACCGAACAAGATTGTATGTTGCACCGTTTAAGGGTGCATACAGACCCTACTCGGTGTCCAAAAATGAAACCACTATCTTTAAAAGCTCACACCATTTTATATGTAGCTGTGAAACAATCTAGTGAAGTATAAAGTAGTTTGCTTTGTTTTAATTGATTCTTTGTGGGCATGCATGGAGAATAACTAGGAGAAATTTTAATTTTCAGTATTTTTATGCTTTATTTTAGAGTAGATGTTTAAATTCTTGAAAATGTTCCAAAATTTAAATGAATGGATGGAATTTTATTAAAAATATTTCATTTTCTACGAAATTATTGAATGCTTAATGCTAAATCTACTTAAGTGATAGAAAAGAATTTGTGATGTTCATGAAATATTATTGTAAATCTTTCGATTTCATGATTTTATTTTATGAATGAAGTGGAAATTTTGTGTGAAATGCTTATGATTCTTAACGAAACAAGAAATAATCGTAGTCCCTTTGAGATTAACAACAATATCACATCAAACCCGAGAGCGACCCTAGTGCAATCATGACCTGTTTATTAGAGACTTGGGATTGAACTAAAGCCAATATTTTCTTGTTAAAGAAGAATTCCCCTTTACGTTGTCTTTGTTCCATATCTTTCAAGAAGGATAGGCTCTTTGTGGTCTTGTCTGTGAAGAATTTATTCGTCTTGTTTGTTGTGAGTAAAATTTTCATCAACAGGAACTAGTGCTAGGAGGGCCTATTGTTATCATTTTTGGCTTTATTAAGTTTTAAACTGGATTTCCATAGTCACTAGATCTCGATCTGGTGATCCTTGTGTGACTTTAGTCGAGCTTAGTCATTGAACATTGTCTAGATCTAAAAAAGTCTAGAAGTTTAAGTGCAAGTTCAAAGATTTTGACTGTTGTTGTACCAGCACCCCCATAGTGATGGCATTCTTAAATGTGGAGTCATCGATTCAATTTGTTGTGTACAATGATTTACAAAAGAACCCTGACAAGTTGTGTCCTAAATATTATTTCCACAAAGATGCGGAAGAATTATTAGTATATTAGATGTCTTCAAGGATACATGCTTTAGAGCGAGGATTCAACATGAAGGTGTCGTATGCAGGTTGTTCCCATACACCTTAAGCGATGAAGTTTACCAATGGTATATCAACCTACCTCATAATTCTATCAGATCCTAGGTAGACATGGAAACTCAATTCTTAGATTTAGAACACCTATTGACTTTGTTATATCATCAATTTTCTCAAATTAAGAGGTTTGAAGGAGAACCTATAATTGTTTTTTGTGCGAACCCCAATCCTAATACCTACAAAACAATGAGAATAAACTCATTAGATTGTTAATTGCAAGCAAGAACAAGGATTCCCTATGAAATCAATTCACAAAGCTCAAACTAGGAAAAATAATGAAGAACATAATGAAAACAACAAAATAAAGATTAAATCCTAATTAAGCTAGAAAACTCATGATCCCATGGGGGAATTGGTGCCAATTTGATGTGAAAATTGGCCCTTTTCCAACTCCTATGATGCAAGATTGATGTATGTTGATGAGAATTGATGAGTGATCCAATTTTTTGATGCTTGATGAGAGCTCCAAGCTAAAAACTTGCATAACCTCGCTAAGATTCAATGGTGATGGATGGAATTTGATAGATATTTGAGCATGGTAACTTTGCATAATTTGTGGATGATCAAATGAGGAGATGAGCTCTTCATTTATAGATGAGATTGAAGGATGAATGTTTGAAATTGAGCAATGTGTGACTAACATTCATCCAATGGCAAGATGCCACTTGTCAACCTATGAGTGGATGGAGGATGTGCATGTTTTGAGGATTGTGCCAATAAATGCTTATTTTTGAATTTTGAATTTTGTTGAAATGACTTGCAAGAGGGAAGAAAGAAAGCATTAAATCCCACTTGGCTCAAGGCAAAGGACATGTAAGATGGAGTTAAATTCCTTGTTGGATGTACATGTCAACTTGGATTTTTGAATTCAAACTTGGAGAATATTCCAAAAGATGCCTTGTGAGGAAAATAGGGATTTAATAAATCAATTAAATCAATTTTCATGTGCAAGTGGTAAATGGTAGAGGATGGGACATGATATGAGATCAAGGTTAATTAATTTAATGAAGGGGATTAGATGATGTGACAAATTTGACTTAGATTTGTGGATTTATTTAAATCAAATATGAGAAGAATATGATAAAGGCTTAATTAAATAAAGATTTTGATTTATTTAATTAAAAGAAATGATGTTAGATTAAACTAAATAAGGTTTTAATTTATTAAATTTAATAGGCAGACTTTAGAGATTTAATTAAATAAAATTGACTATTTAATTAAATAGGGATAATTAGATCAAAATGATTGGTTTAATTAACAAAAAGGATGACTTAATTAAATAAAATGATTTATTTAATTAAGAGAGGAATATTGATGAATTTAATCACAGAAGGGGATTTGATTAAATGGTTAAACCAAAGGATGATTTAGGATGAAACAATGTTAGTAGTTGGGATCAGATGCACAATGCCAATCAGTACATTTTATGTGTCTACACTTTTAATGACAGGTTTCAAAAGGCTTATTCTAGATTGCAAGCACCTTACATAGTAGATAATTTTTCTACTATCGCAGTTTATTATACAACAGTAGATCCTTTAACTACTATGTTTGTGAAGCGAAGAGAAAATCCTCCTACTACTTTACTAGATGCTTATGTCGAAGCCGTGAGTGTAAATGTAGAGATGAAACATCTCATAAATGGATCGTCCTCAAATGGAAAAAATGGATTAAATAATTATCCTAACCCGAGCATTAATGGAGTCCCTATAGGTCATCCTATAGCTCCTAATGTTTATCCTTCAGTGGTCGAGAATGGGACATTTCCTCAAAATACTTTCTTTCAACCAAGAAATAGTCAAGCTTTAGTCCCTCACCTTGGTCCAGCTATTACAGAGCTACGTCCTAACAAATTTTTTTTTCTTGCAAACTCAAGAAAATGAAAATATCAAGATTTCAGAGGAAAAGGAAGATATGAAAGAATTTATAGCTCAACTCAAACGATTAACCATAGAGGTCACAAAATTAAGAAATCAAAATTTTTATGCTCAAAATAACAACCAAAACTCAAAAAATTGGATGTATAATGCTCCTACGCCACATAGACCTTGAAATACACAACCTAATAATGGAGGAGTGTCAACACCTTTAGACAATATTGATCTTATTAATGAAAGGTCCACATCAAAAGTGAATTTAGTTGATCTTGTGATGAAAAATTGGTGTAGGATTCATAATACAAATGCTCATGTTGAAGTAGACTATTCACAATTCAAAATTGCTTCAGATGTTTTTCTAGCCACTACACATTATAACAAACATTGTGACTCTCATCCTCCTAAAGGAAATGAGTTAGTCCTGGGTAGTAGGATATGACTCTTCATTAGTCCTTGAAAGTTATGAACATTTCAAATCACCTGTTATTATCACAAGTCACACTCATGAATATGAAAGAGATAATTTGGCTGACTCTGGAAACGTATACTTTTCCCTATCAAGATGAAAATGAACCTCAGGAAGAAATTGACGAAATTCATGCCTTTCAACAATATCAGAAAGGACATAATTAAATATGAGGAATAACGCCAATAGTGGAAGTAAATTCAATGGGCCATTAACAATGTCTATCCCACCTAATAACTTAAATACTTCACTTGATGATAAATCAAGCAATAGCCAAGGGTTTCCCAAGGTAACCTCTCACTACAATTCATCAAATGCTTCAAAAGGTGAAAAGATAGCTAATTATTTAGCGCAAGAAATAAAAAAGGTAAAGATTAGCCTCTCTATCAGAGTTGCTCAAAACACCTATGATCAAGAAAGATTTCTTAAATATACTCTAGAGTATTTTCCAAAAGAAAGAAAGTTTAAGGATGTTTAGGTGAAAGATAGTCAGGCTAAAACGAAAGACAAGAACATTATTCCCATAGTAGATACACAAGTAGCCTATCACAAAGGAAAATTGGATTCTCCACCATTTTTACTCACTTTGAGAATATTTGGTAAAAATATTTATAATTGTTTAGTAGACTATGGAGTGTCTACTAACGTGATGCCTTTATCCATATGTCAAATGCTAGGGTTAACTCTGGAAAGTTCTTTAAATAAGGTCACTCAAATTGATAAAAAAAAAAGTAAATGAAGTCAAATAATTCACTAATATTCACACGCAATTAGCCTCAGACCCTAGAATCCAATATTCAATAGACATTCAAGTCATTGAGATACCTGATACTTATGGTATGCTTTTGAGTAGAGATTGGTCTAAAACCTTGAATGGATATATGGGTACTGATTTCTCACATATGTGATTACCATGGAAGGGAGTTCCTAACCAAATTAGAATCAAAAGAGAACCACACATGAAATATATGATCATTGATTATAATCAGAGAAATGAAGTTCTATACATTGATGTAGAAACAAGAGTTTACAAAATAGTTCAAAATACGAAGTTCAGGAGTGAAAATAGAAGTATTTACGTGTGATACTAAGAAACCTTATCAATTGACTCCTAGGATAGATATTTTAATTGAATCAGATTTTGATTCTTTTGAAGAAGAGAATAGTCCTTATGATAAATTTCAGAAGAATATTATTACAAAAGCTCAAGAGAGTGATAAAATCAAAATTTCATTAAAAAGTTTGTTGTTGCAGGATTGGTGTAGGTTGCATAATGTTGCACACTTGGAAAATAACTATATGATGTCTCTAGAGATAATTCATAGAATTGAGAACCAGTATTGTCCAGAACATGACAAGGTCAAAAGAACTGGATCAGGAATACATAAAGACAAAGTTCAAGTCATACAAACTAAAAATATTAATTCAATGATACTGAAGAATGGTAAAGTACAAGCTACAGATGATCAAGCCTAGATTCTTAAATTTGATGGATCTAAATCAAAACAAGGGATTGGAATCAGAGTTGAACTTATCAACCTGCAAGGTAAATATTATCTTGGCACATATCGGTTACAATTTCAATGTACTAACAACATGGAAGAATATGAATCTATTATACATGGTCTGATTCTCACAATTAAGAAGAAAGTTAGAATCCTTAAAGTGTTTGGTAATTCAGGATTAGTGGTTAGACAAGTTCGAAAGAAGTATATCTACCACTACAAGCGATTGTCCAATTATCGACATAGAGTATGGGATTTAATAAAAGATTTTAATGCATTCAACATTACTCATATCCCTAGAAGATTTAATCAAAGAGTTGATGCTTTGGCAACTGCTACTAGTACTCTAGAGCCTTTAGATGCCTTTGATCTGAAGAGATTTATAGTTGAGTTGGTATAGTTACATTCAATTCCCAATAATGTTACTAATTTGTAGGTATTCAAAGATGACTGACATATATTGGAGTTCATCACTAATTTCGGTATTTTTGAAGCGCAATTAATCGAAGAGATAGATCGCCCTGACGACAAAATTCAAGATGAATAATTAGCTCAAGAAAGAGATAATAGCATTCTAAAAGGAATAATTGAGTTAGAAAGATTATTTGACATTGATCAGATAGTCAAACATAAATATTTTCCTCAAAGCGATGGAGGGAAATCTGAATTATATAATTTGCATACTAAGGAAGATCCTAAGAATATGTTCTTAGGAAAGGTTTCTACTGAAGAAGAGAAACAAAATATTGCTTAGGCACTTCAAGACTATTGGAAGGTTATAGCTTGGACATATGAAGATTTGATGACTTATGATACTTCCATTATTACTCATACAATACCATTAAAGCCTGATGCGAAGCCTTTTCAGTAGAAACAATGACCAATAAATGCACTCTTAGAGCCTTTAATTCAAAAGAAAGCTCAAAAAAATTATTAGCAAAAATATTTTTTCCTATTAGACATTCTACTTAGGTGGAAAACTTGATCCCCGTAAGAAAGAAAAATGGAGATATATGATTGTGTGTAGATTTCTGGAATCTTAACAAGGTGTCTGAGAAAGACAATTATCCACTACCCTCACTTGAAGAAGTGCTACAAATAGTCAATGGTTCACAAATAATGTCCTTTTTGGACGGATTCTCTGGATATAACCAAGTAATGGTAGCAAGGGAAGATTAGATGAAAATAACTTTCACCATGAAGTGGGGAACTATTGCCTATAGAAGGATGTCATTCAGATTGATAAAAGTCAAAGCTACATTCCAGAGAGCCATGGACTATGCTTTTCGTGAGTTGATCGAAAAATGCATCATTATTTACATGGAAAACCTTACAATATTTTTGACAGATAGAAGAGATCATGGTCGAGATCTCAAAGCGATATTACAGAAGTGTGAAACTTACAGAGTTTCATTAAATCCTAAAAAGTGTATCTTTGAGGTAACTGAAGGAAAGTTACCAAGACACATCATTTCTGAATGAGGTATTTCAATAGATCTAGACAGAGTGAGTGCACTACTCAAGCTACAGCTACTGAGAAGCAGAAAAGAATTGAAGTCATTTTGGTAAGATTAATTTTGTTAAAAAATTTATTACCAGATTCGCCGAAATAGTGAAACCACTCAATGATATGTTAAAGAAAGATGCCAAAATAGAGTGGAAAAATGAAGCTAAGATTTCCTTTGAGAATAGAAAGATTGTAATCACACAAGCATTGGTATTGGTAAACTTGTCTAGATTATGTTAAGCCTGTTTACATTTATTCTTTCGCTTCTAGTCACACTTGTGCAACAATATTAACACAGAAGGGTGAAAATAAAGAAGAAAAACCAAATTGTTTTTATGAGCGCTCCATTCAAAGAAGGAGAGCTGAGATATACAGATATTGTAAAACAAGCCTTTGCTTTGGTCAAAGTAGTATGTAAGTTTAGACATTACATTCTCAGGAGTATAGTTAAAGCTATTGTTATAGATTCTACAGTCAAAATGTTGTTAACATAGAGTGAGCTCAGAGAAAAAAGATCCAAATGGGCCACAATCCTACAAGAATTTGATCTAGAAATCATACCCATGAGATTGGTTCGGGGACAAGCTTTGGTCAAATCTATTGCAGAAATAGATCCACAAATTTCAAGTCAACAATATACTTTGGATGTAGAAGACCAAGAAGGATGGTATTCATATATATGGCATTATCTAGTTAGCAATACTTGCCCTGATCATATGCAAAGAAATCAAAGAAGATCCCTTAAGATAAAATCACAAAGTTACATGATCAAAGGAGGAGCTCTATTTAAGAAAAACCATGAAGGAATCTATTTAAGATGCTTAAATAGAGCAGAAGAAAATAAAGTGTTGTTGGAACTACACAATAATTTTGGAACAGCTTGTGGAGCACCTTTAGTCACTGCACACCTCATTCTAAGAGTCGATTACTATTGGCCAACAATTTTTAAAGATACATATGAACATGTTAAACACTACTATACATGTCAAACTGCATCAGATAAAGGAATATTCAATGCTCAACCACTACAACAAGTGATGGAGATGTGTCCCTTTTCACAATGGGAACTATACTTTATTAGAACCATTAATTCTCCATCCTCTGCTATCCATAGATTTATATTAACTACTACAGATTACTGCACCAGATGGATAGAGGCGTGTCCCAACAAACAATGCACTACCGAAGTGGTCATCAAATTCTTGGAAGAGAATATCATCACCAAGTTTGGAACACCATATGCATTGGTATGTGATAATTGCCCTACATTTGCTTCATTGAAATTTTAAAATTGGGCATTTGAATATGGAATAATGCTAAAATTCTCTTCCAACTATTATCTGTAGGGAAATGGATTAGTTGAATCATCAAATAAAAATCTGCTAGATATAATTAAAAAAATGATTGAAAAGAATCCTAGGGAATGGCATTCTTTGCTAAAATTCTCCCTTTGGGTAGATCGTACTAGGATGAAAGCTGCATTAGGGAATTCTCCTTATCCCTTAGTCTACGAGGTAGATCATATACTACCAATAAATTTAAAAATCCCTACTTGGAGGTTTACACAAGAATATATTGGATTAGATGATCAAACATAAGCTCGATTGTTGCAACTAATGCATTTAGATGAAAAACATACTTGAGCTATATATCATTTTGCTAGACATCAATCTGTGGTTAAAAGATGGTTTGATAAGAGAACTAGATTAAAGACTTTTAGAATAGTTGATTTGGTCTTGTATTGGAATAAAGCCCATGAACGAAAAGGTGAGCATGGTAAATTTGACAAGTTATGGATAGGCTCATATCAAATTTCTGAAATCTTGGGTAACAACACATATAGGTTGAAGTCTTTGACTAGTGAAGATATCCCATTTCCTGTCAATGGGAAGTTCCTAAAGCATTATTTCCAGTCATAAGTAAATAGTTTTTAAGTAAATAGATTTTCTGTAATTTTTTTTTTTGTAAATAGTTGTTTTGTTGTTGTTTTTGTAAATAGTCATTTTTTGCTTTTTTTTCTTTTTTTTGGGTGTCACATCATTTGACTTTACAATGACTAGAAAATTTGAAGGTGAACAGGTTAATAGAACATCAACTCTAGAATTTTGATCTATGTCCTGATCGGAAATATTCCTTTACTTACAATTTGTCTAAGAATTATTCAATTATTTATATTCTAGTTAGCATAAATCATTCAGTTGATGTTGAGCTACAAATGAATACATTTAAATCATTCTACTAAAATTTAGGATAGTAGTTGTTTACATTAATTGAAAAATCAAAAGACTACCTTTGCTACCACTATAATTCCCAACCTAATAGCAGGCTTCATTTCTTGCAAGTTGATAAAAGAGCTATCATTGAAATATCAAAAGAGAAAAATGAGCTATCATTTCTATATCTTATTTTTTTTCTTTTTAAAAAAAATCAACTCTTTAAGCTATCCAAATAACTCTACCGGGGCTATAGATGTCTGCCTAGTAGTAGAGCCATGTTTGGGGGGAATTACGGAGATAACTTTGTTAGGGCTATGACACTTGACTAGAAACAAGGATCTATCCCTAGTTGGCTTAAAATGAATTGTCATATTATGTAGGTTAATGCAAATATTTACTATTTCTAAGTTTATTGTGGTGGAAATAATCAATTTCACATATGTGAGCTCAATAATACTTAATCTTGCATGCTAACTAGAGTGAAATTTGAATGTCGGAATAAGAACCCAATGATTTATAATTAGAAGACTAAAGAAATTTGGTACATTGATGTTAGATCTGAAATTGACTTTCTATTATTTTGTTTAGTTTTGTTGGTTGCTAGTTGTTGTGTGGTATCACAACACGCCCCATTTTTCCCCTTGGCAAAATGTGGACCCCCTTTTTTTTCTTTTGTCCGTAATTGTTCCCTTTCACTTTTGTTTACTTTGGCGTCATTCTATAGCTTGGTTGGTTGTTGATTGCATTTCCAATTTTGCTTGTAACATCTTTTTGTTTTATCCTTTTCTTTCCCAGATTTAGTGTTTCGATCATCTTTTCAAGAAAGTTTAATATATTGCCAAAAGCTGAAACCCTAGAGTCTTGCATTTGCATCAAGACAAATTGTATCTTCATTTGGTCCTAGCTCCGCCCGATATTTCATTGACGGAAATATGTCAATCCCAGTAATATCCTTTTTTATTAGAGTTTGGTACCTTTTTAGTATTTCCTTTTCTTTTCCTTATTCGGAAGTCAGAAACCAGAGAGTCTTTTTTGAAATTTGTTAAACTCTCTTGATCCCAGTTCTCAGTATTTCTTTTCATTTCGATTTTCTCTTTCTAAATCTTAGAAGTAAATTCCTGAATATCGGTGTTTCTTTTCAAAGTCAATATAAAAAAGTCTCAATCATGGTGATCATAAATTGATCACATATCTTTAATGACCTATACCTTACATAGAATTAGTGTGACATCTAATTTCCATATATGATCATCGCGTCATCTTTCTCCTCTAGTAGCGAGCTTGTGAAAGAATATTATCATCAACTAGAACTAGGTATGTTTCGGATAACTGACACTCTGTTCAGGGATTTTCAAGCTGAAAAAGTCTCGAAAATGGTATTTCCCTTTAGAAATCGAAATGCTGATTATTCCTTTATTTTTTTTTGAATTTAACCGAACGATGAACTGCAATTCGCAAGCCATACCAATCATTGTGGTCGATATAGACACTCATATGTGATGGTCTTTTGATATTGAAACATATTCATGGGTATTACAAGAAAATGCCTCTCAATGTACCAAAAATGTTATGGCAAATGGGTTACTTTTAGCAGGAGGGTTTTTGCTAGCAATGGAGACCCCTGAATTGGTTATGCAATGTATGAATTACTACAACTGAGTCAAAAAAGTCCTTGAGAAAGAAGGGATAATTTAGGTAGACCTCTCACATAAAGGAATTACATATACATTTGGGCTCCCTATTTACACACAAATGTACAATGATGATATGAAAGCAAAGGAAAAAAATTATCTTAATGCTGAAGCCCATAACAGAGAAATTATGAATACCCAATGGTGCTAAGAGTTGATTACACCACAGACCAAAGTAATTCAGAGGTCTATGTTCAACCAAGAAATGCAATAGATTATAACTCTATTGAGTAGGGTAGCTGGTTTAAGAGATGCAAGCAAATTTGAACCCTAGATGTTTGTAATAATATCCAGTTTGATGGAGAATCATGTACAACTGCATTGGGGAAAGTTTATAAGTGACAATTTATATGAATAGATAACAACAATTCCCAAAACTAGTTGCTTTTATATGTCTTCATATGTTATTTACTCATGTGCCATGAGAGCCAACAAGCAAGAGTTGAAATAGATTGGTACTCTGGGAACGAAGGTAGGAAACCATTTGATATATGCTCATTTACCCTAGATCGCCATCCATGGATATAAAGATAATTACATGAAATTCAATGATTTTTTCTCCATGAAACTAGTTAGAATGATGGAAGGTGATAAAGCCAAAAGATTGTCCTTGGAAGCACAAAGTGTCATTCGACCAATGGGAGGATGGTACATTCAATTCCTTACTTACTCCTACATTAGGATGGAAGGATTTGATGGACATCCGTTCATGTTGCCCAAGTACCCAACAAAAAAAATTGTTTCATTAGAATTGGTGAGATAGTTGAAACTGTCTCATGCTCTTTATAGCCATGCTCGCAAGAAGGCCTCTTTCAAATTTCCCATTGTGATAGGAAATTATAAGTGTAATGCAATCAAAGTGACTAACTTGTGTGAAGAAGAATTAAGAACATATAATTTTGAAGATTTCCAACTTCAGAGAATATATTATGACATTGAGGGAAATATTGCCAAGAATATAGCTAGTTATCGTGCTCATATACTACACTTAGAAAATTATTGGCTTAATTGTGAAGACAAGCAGAAAGTAAGAATAAGAAAATATGAAAGATTATCTTTAAAATCTTCCCAAATTTTCAAGCTTCATGACATTCTAGATCAATTGGAAGAGGATGATGGCCAACTATTGAATAAAGTCTACAACAAAGAAAGGGTATATGATGAACCCATCCTAGACCTAGGTTATGATGATGAAGACATGACATCAATTGATGAGTTATCTAGACTAGTTTTATTATATACTGAACACTAGATTGATGATTTTTGTAAAGATTTGAGAGAAAGAGGAATTGAGCCCACATTCTCATAAGACAAAAGGAGAAAACAAAGAGATGAAATAGAATTTGAGAGTGGAGAGCCTAGTAAGAAAAGAATAAAAAATAGTAAGGTTTCTTCTGGTATAAGAATTGAAGAAAGAACCCCTAAAATTTCAAGGAAAGAAATTCCTATATGCAGAAACAGGTAAAGATAAATAAAAAATAAGACCTAAAGGTGCATCTTCCTCTATAGTGAATCTAAGAACTAAATCAGTTATTGATGAAGAAGCAGGAGTAATAGAAAATATTGGCACACAAACTAGGTCTATGTCTCAAAGGGTTGCCACACTATTTACTTTTCCTCCTACTATTAACATGGCTAGTATGAAGAGAAAGACTAGAAGGAACTCATGTGGTTTTGGAGGAAATTTTTGAGGAAGATGAATCCAAAATCAAATAATAGATGGACATATGGGGTGCCATGTGGGAGAAAGTGAAATAAAAGAAGTCTAAAGATAAACCTATGGTGCATTCAATGATAAAAGAGATTTAGGATATAGGTTATAATTCTATAAATGTTGAAGAAGAAGAGTTTATACAAGGAAGAATCACCTCAGAGGTGGGAAACCCTAATATCCTTGAAAGGAAATAGGAAAGAGAAATGAAAATTACTAATGAATGAGAAATTGTTTGAAGGAAAGAGATTACCAAATAAATTTAAGTAGCCACACCAAGCATCACCAAAGCAAGAGAGATACAAGAATTTGTTAAGGGGAAAAAACAAGAAAAAACCCCAATATTATGAATGGAGGAAAAATTCCTAAAGAATAATACAAAGAGAGAGCTTTAGCATTAGCTTGCTTGCTTGAATCTTGAAGAATAAGAGGATAGGCACCTCAATAAGTAGAGGTGAGAAGGAGGAGTTAGAATGTAACTCCCAACTCAATGAATACCACCATTCATATATGTGTGTGTGCAAAGTGTCACCTCTTAAGGAGGTGGGTACAAATATTCCTTAATAAAGGAATTAAAAAAAAGTCATCCTCACACATGTGTGACATGACAAAAAAGACAAAAGACTTGTAGGGATTCCTTTGGAATATTCCTACAAGTTAATAAATATTTACAATTAAAGAATAACCTTTACCAAGTAAAGATTAATCTTCTAACAATCCTTGAGATGGAAACAAGGGAGATTGCAGATCATAACCCTATTGATGAAATACTTATTGAAGATACTTTTGATTCCCATCCTTCACTTGGGAATGTTCCAAATGTTAATGAACAGTCATAAGTCTTTGAAGAACTAGTGAAAGGCCATGTTGAAATTGAAATTGAAATTGCGAAGGAAGAAGCTACACAGTTTTTAGGTGATGGAATTGAAAATAAGGAAAACCCTAATGTAGCAGAGAATAAAGAAAGTAATGTCCAGGGAGATGATGTTGAAAATATGGATAGATAGGAAAATATAAGTCTTCAAATAGAGAAGACAGTTCCAAAACCTACTAATCCAAAATATCTTCCAAAAATTATTGAGGAAATTTCCATTTTGGAAGACATGATGGATAAAAGAGAAGTTCTTGAATCAAGTGAAAACCAAGAACAAAGAAATGTTATAGAGGTATAGAAAGATGATGATACACCTGATTGGTTGATTAGGGAATTGGCTTCCCCAATGGAAGTAGAATTATTGCCTTTGAATCTTAATAGTTTTATACAGGAAGTAGATACTCCTAAGCCTAGGCACAAAGCAAAAGTGAAACATGTCATACATTGAATGCAAATGGTAACAAAACCATCCATATAGCTACTCCAACAACTGATAAAGACATACATGAAATAACACCTAAGGAGTACAAGATGTAGACACTTAAAAATGACCTAGGCCTGCAAGCTCTATTTTTACTACTTTCGTCCTAGCATAATTATGACATTTAATTATGTCCTTGGTCTACATTCGACTATTGATTAAATAATGCATAGTTGTTTAATTAATTCATGTCCTTTTATTCTTCCTGATTATTAAATAAATGAATTTCATTTATTTATTTAATATGTCACTAATTCTCATAATTAAATGAATTTATGGATTTATTTAATTAATTAATCATATCTTCTAAATTAAATAATTATCTTTAATTATTTAATTGTTGAAATTAATATTCCTCTCATTTTAAATAAATGAAATTATTTAAAATGTCATCACAATCTTAACTGACAGTCCATTTTGGTAAATAATCTGAAAATTGATTATTAAATCCATATTCTGAATTAATTTAATTCAAAATGGTATTATTCTGCCAAAAAATCAAGTAATCAGGCAGATTCTTGATTTTTCAAATCTGATCTTCAGTTCAACTCTTATCTTCTTGATTTTTCGAATCTCACAAATTAGGCAGTCTTTATCTTCTTGATTTTCAAAAATCTTTATTTTCTAATTAATTATCTCATTTATTCTCCACCGCCGATTCGATCTTCTTAGATGACATCTCGACCACTCGTTTAAGGATTTTTTCCTAACCCTGATTATGGATTATCAAATTTAATCTCGTCCTCTGATTTTAGGTCTCTATCAAAAGTCGATCTCTTCCATCCATGTAAAATGGAATTTTCTATAAAATGCTATTTTGCTCTCATTTTTAGATTACACACTGACATACTTAGATATTTCATAGAGATTGTTGCATTTATTTATCTTATTCCACTTAGTCTTGGCATATTTTGGGCATAGGCATTTCGATCATATTGTCATAGGCATAGGTATTTTAGAAGAAAATCCTTCAAATCTTGTGTAGGACTTCGTCAAGGATTGCTCGCACGTTTGATCTGAGGGCAACACAAATCAACAAGTTAGAAGGTGTAATGGAGATCAACCATGGAGAATGAAAACATTGGGTGAGATTTTTCTATTTTATATGTTTTCATTTATTGTTCCTTTGCACTTCATTATTTCTTTGGGTTTATACTTTCAATTCATTTGATAAACTAAACTTAAAATTAACCCTTAGATACACAAGATAACGAGTATTAATCTTGGACACTCATCTTGGACATAATACTTAGAAGAAATAAAAGTGAAATTGGATGCTATTGTTGCCAGAGTGTAGAAATATAAACAAAATAAAAGAGAATTGAAAGATTGGGTTGCTACCTTGGAGAATTTTATAAATTCATTAACTTTATTTGGTTAAGAAAAAGATGAATTTCCCCTACATCCAATATTGATGTCACAAGAATAGGTGGATGTAATCACAATAGTTCACCACAAAATGAATATATTTGAAGAATGGTTTGAGTACTGGGTAAAGCAGGGGGAAAGAATTCATTACAAATGCCATAGGGAAGCACAAGGATGTATACCACAAATTAGAGAAATCTAAGAGATTTGAAAGTGAATGTAGATTTCTCCACAAGCAAGTTATTGAAGAAAGGTGAAATATTGAAATTCTCATGCAAGTAAATATCCAAGAATTAATACAAGGAAATGTAATCTTAGAACAAGAACTTCCATTGCCAAAAAAATGGAAGAAACAATTGAAATGGGAAGGTGACATGTTAATGCAATGCATTGAAGGATTTGAAAAGGTCACCATGGAATGTAGAAAATTGATTGAAAAAGATTGATAGTTTATTAAAATGCTAGCACATCAAGGTTTTGATCCCCAGACATTAGGAAAGGAGGGTAAAGAAGCTAAAGCCTTTGAGGAATGTATTGAAAGACTAAATAGAGATCATGTTCAAGTATTAACGAGGGAATTCATTGATGAAATTATACAATGCAAGAACACTATAGTTAAATATAAAGAAGATAAAGTGCAGAGGAATGGTATTATACTCCGGGTATTTGAAGAATATACTAAGCTCAAAATCACTTGGAGGGTAGTACAAGGTATTTCGAAGGAACATATGCATCAAGTATTGAACGCTTTCCAAGAGTACCAGTTAAAGAAGGGTGAAGAAAATATCCTGAAACCCAAGCCTTGAGTGATAAGATGAAGAAATGAATATCAGACACCAAAAGTGTGATGGAGATTTTTGTTGTGTTTGTAATTTTTAGTTTGTAGGTTGATCCCAATCCCAGTGGATATCCTCCATTCTGGTATGTTGGAAAGAAGCTGATAGCCCCGATATATGTGAAGTGTTTAGTGCTGGAGTATGAAGTGAAAGTGTTGCTACTAATGAAGTCAAAGCTTTGACTTGATCTAGAATATTTTGATGATAGTTGGCGTATGCCACATGCTACATTTTAATTTTCTATTTATGATTCTCTAGATATACTTTAAGTTGAATTTTTGAGGCCTTGTTCCTATAAAAGCTTGATTCCTACTTTATTTGAATCATTTTATGTTCAGAATTTGTGGATGTTAGAAGAGCATAAATTTTTTTCAAGTTTTGTTCTTTTTTCCTATTTTCTAAATCATTCTGGTGTAAAAATGTGTATGCATGTAGACATTGATTAATATCAGATCCAATTAGATAGCTACCTATCTCATGAATCTTTTGTAGCAGGTTTTGTTAGTTCAACTGAACAAGACTGTATGTTGCACTGTTTAAGGGTGCATATAGAACCTACTCGATGTCCAGAAATGAAACCCCTCTCTTTAAAGGCTCACACCATTTTATGTGGAGCTGTGAAGAAATTTGGTGAAGTATAAAGCAGTTTGCTTTGTTTTAATTGATTCTTTGGGGCATGCATAGAGAATAACTAGGAGAAATTTTAATTTTTTAGTATTTTTTATTCTTTATTTTAGAGTAGATGTTTAAATTCTTGAAAATGTTCCAAAATTTAAATGAATGGATGAAAATATTTTGGTTTCTACAAAATTGTTAAATGCTTAATGCTAAATCTACTTAAGTGATAACAAAGAATTTGTGATGTTCATGAAATATTATTGTAAATATTTTGATTTCATGATGTTATTTTATGAATGAAGTGGAAATTTTATGTGAAATGATTATGATTCTTAACAAAACTAGAAATAACTGTAGTCCCTTTGAGATTAACAACAATATCACATCAAACCCGAGAGCGACCCTAGTGCAATGATGACTTGGTTATCGAAGACTTGGGATTGAAATAAAGCCAATATTTTCCTATTAAAGTAGAATTCCCTTTTAGGTTGTCTTTGTTCCATATCTTTCAAGAAGAATAGGCTCTTTGTAGTCTTGTCTATGAAGAATTTATTCACCCTGTTTGTTGCAAGTAAAATCGTCATCAACACCAACCTCCTCTCACCTTGCCTATATAAGCAAGGCTCTTGTACATTTATAAATCATCTCAAATATTCTAGATCAATTCATCCTAGATAATCATTTGATCAAGTTGTATTCTTGCTCATGCTACAACACTTTCTTATTCATGTGGATGGTATTCTTCTTGGTTGATCCTTTGAAGTGTGTGCAACTTCAAGTGGGTTATTGCTCATATTTCCAACATGGTATTAGAGCATAGGACATAGAAGATCCATCTCATATTGGGAAGTTGAGCTAAGGAGATTATTTCAGGTTGGAGGGTTTACATTTTGGGCTAGTTTCCATCATCTGGGAGATAGCTGATTTTTGGAGTAGATTGGATCAGATTCGACCCTTCCATTGTGTACGGTAGCCCCAAAACCCCTATTTTCATATAAAATACTTAATATTCTGAGGTAAATTTACTTTTTGGTGATTTTAAAAAAATAATTGGTGACTATCTTAAATTTTACAACCAAATGATCGTCATGGAAGCCCCATCATGTCTTAATTAGGAAGTTTTCTTAAAATCACCATAACTTTTGACTCGGGCATTAGATTTTTTGTAAACATGATATTGTTGGAGAGCTTGTTCCAAGCACTTTCAAGTGGTGCAAGAATTATTATCATATTTTATTCCTATAATATTTAATCATATCTTGAAGTGAGTGCTTCCTTTTGGACTCCTGAGTTCATATCTTTTCACTAGTTTGTCAGATTTTGGAGATTCCAATGGCATTGCAAAGTTGATTTAGAGCTCTATCATTTTTTAAATCTACTTTTTTCAGATTCAATCCCAAGTGCACTCTATTAAGTTTTTTCAATTTGAGGAATTTTTTTGATATCCTAGACATACTACAATTTGGAGAAGGTTCATTTACATTGTGAGGCTTCATTTATAGTTGCACATCAGTTTCTACTAGCTGTTAAAGGATAGTGTCTTTGTATTTTTGGAGATCCATCATAATTAATTATGGTATTTTCATTTCATCCCTCTTTGATTATGTTGAAAAAGGGAAACTATAGATGATAGCCATTGCACACCTATTGTCAAACCATCATTGTCTTTAGATATTGTTCAACATTAGTTTCCACATAGTCTTGGTTAGTCACCTTCTTTGTTGATTGGGAATGTACCTAATTTTATTGTGGCATCTCCATCTTCCTTGGGCAAGGAGACACATGAAATTTTTTTAGAGACATCAACAACATTCATTTTTCCTTTCTTCAATTCCTATTAGGAATGGGAAGCATCCCTGCATGTTGTATTTTGTTTTGTTTCCTCCGAAAGGGAGACAAGTTGTTTGTTGACATTGGATCATGTTTTTTCTTTAGGAACTTACTATTTTTGTAGGTGATTACATATTGTGGGGAGGGGCTACATAGTCTCTTTATTTCCCTCTTATGGGGGGCTATTGATTATTGTACTCTTGTGATGGATGTAGCTCTTGGGGGCTATTGATTTTGAGACTTCCATACATCACTTCCATTACATGTACATGATTAACATTAGAATTTGCATAACATCTTTTTTTGGGGAGGAGTTTTATCCTAAGAGGTTTACTCCTTTTCTCCATTTGTAAGAGATTGAATTTTCATTTTTACATGGGTACCTAGGTAACATGGCGTAGTAGCCGAAACCCATCATATTGCATCATTTGCATTATAACTACACTCCCAAGTTGCTTATGGGGGGGTGTTAGTGTGAATGGGGATATTTCCTATCTAGATATTAGTGAGTTCCTATTCGCATCATAATAAGTTTACTTAGGAGTTAATTTCCTAGGTGTCATTCTAGAAACTAGTATTTAGTGGGACCATATCTCATTAGTAGGCATTTAGTTATCTAGGCATTTAATATTTTTCTCATGAATTTATAATTATGCATTATGAAATTAATGTTTGTAACTAAGGTGGTTATCCAACCTCCTCTCACCTTGCCTATATAAGCAAGGATCTTGTACATTTGTAAATCGTCTCAGAGATTCTAGATCAATTCATCATAGATCATCATTTAATCAAGTTGTCTTCTTGCTCATGTTGCAACACTGTACCCTGGGATGAGGAGGTTGTCATGATCTCAATCTGCTGTCTGCGGCCTAGCTCTATAGCTGCCTGTAGCTCTACAACCTGTCTCTGCTGCACAGCCTAATCCCTCTCGGCTCTGAGCTACTCTCTCTCATCCCTAGCCTGGTCTCGCTCTGCTATCACTGCCTTAACTTGGGCCTGCAACTATAAAATCAAGGCATCCTGTGCGTTTGCCTACCCTACTGGCTGTGCCCATGGCTACACATGAACCTGATCCTCACCCTCGGCTCGTGGTGGTGGGACTAGCGGATCCTGTTGCTGGTCCTACATAGGGACATCTCTCTAACCTCTAGATCCTCACCTAGAATGGTCAACCGAAGAGGAGGTCTGAACCAGTCTCTGTAGGCCTATGTGGTCACTAGATTTGCCAAGCCCTAATCATAGGCCCATAGTCAGGCTACCAACTGCCGAAAGCTATCAACCACATCCGCAGTAGGAATGCCAGGCCCCCATGCTATCTGTGTCATACTGCATGCAAAGACGGCTACATAACCATCATCGGGTCGATCCTGTGGCTCTCCAAACTGACGTTGTACGTGCCCGAGTAGGTATCTCTCAATCATGGTGTGCTCCTGGCCCTGCATGCATCGATCCTAGCGGCAGTAGAAGAGCTGAGTAGCATCGTCGGCCCATCCAGGCCGACCAAGGTATGGACGCCAAGTAAAGACAAGCATCTCATCTAGGACCTACCTCCAGTAGCGGATCCTATGCTCACCAGTGTGTGTGAAGGACACACTGCCTCTGTATAGTGCCATGAGGACATCTTCTGCCCCCATCAGAACTGGAACAACCCATGGACGTAGCACAAAACTGTGCTCCGACGCCCAAACATGAAGAAGAGTCACTCCACCTCACAGTGCTCTATCGTCCATGTACACATACTCATGGAGATCCTTGTAAAGTGAAGCCAAAAGGACGGGTCCCCATGCAAACCAAACTGGCCTGTCTTAGACCATCCTCTCCTAGCAGTATCCCCAACCTGGACTGAAATATCGCCCTCGTCGGTCAGGGGCAACAAGACCTGAAATGATCGCTGCAATCACCCAGCGGAAGGAGGTGCTATAACTCTATATCTCTCCAGCTCAATCTGACCCTCACAATAGATAATGTCTCATGTAGCAAGGACTTTGACACAACACCCACATCCCTCGTCCATGTCATAGATCACCCGACGGCCATGAATGGGCAATTGTAGAATGCACCAGATGTCCTCTAGGGTGATGGTTGCCTCGCCAATGGGAAGATGAAACGACGATGTCTCAATGTGCCACCTCTCGGCCAGCGCTGATAGCATCTCTAGGTGTGCACGCATGAGCGCCATGTATGCAATATGCCATAAGCCAACAACTCACAATTGGTCCTGGTCTCTGTCGCTCAAGTCCCATAGGACGCTCGCCAAATCTCGCGACCGGTGCTCCCGAGAGTAGAGCTCCCTCGGTCCATCCTACATCAAGGAAAGTCAGCATATTAAAATTTTTGGAAAAAACCTGGCCCAACACTCCAAACTTGCATCCAGTGGTGTAGTTTGTGATGGCATCGCAGTTTGAGTTTCCTCAAACTCCGACACTGGACCCCTAAATTGAGCCAAATAGAGCCGTCGCGGCACTTTGTCCCCCATGTCGCAATTTTAATGAAAAGGGTGCCATCACGATGCACTTTAACCAAACCGGCCCGCCGAGCCCGAGCCCAGTGACGGAGTTTCTAAACTCCAAATTGCACCGCTGCGGTGCAAAAAGGCAATTAGCGGTGCAGTTCAAATGCCAAGCAGCACTATAATAGTGGCGCTAGAGGTGAGCTCATCTTTAAAGGGATAATAAATGCATCTAATGAGAAAACAAAGCTTAGGTAAGGGTCACATACCAGGGCCCCAATGCCAGGTGGCGCTGGTAGGTCCGAACTTGGTCCGAAATGTGCAGGGGAAGCTATCGTTGCACCATATCACCAGAGGCTCAGAGCTTAAATCCCAAAGTTTGCTAGTGGAGGTGTGTGAAAATGACTTGAAACTGACCCCTTGGGCCCCTTTTAAGCCTAAAAATTAAGGTTTTTTAACCCTAATTGGTTGTCCTGCTAGGGTTTTGGACCCCCAAACCTGTTTTTGTCCGTTTGAGGCTTGTTTTTCATCGTTTTATTGCATTTAGACATGTTTTTAGCCTCATGGACCCCTTTTGGCGGGTACTTGTCATCTTTTTTTCGTGAGATCACCCAAAAAGTTAAAATTTTCATCTGATCTCTCGAGGGGGCATTATATTGGCATGTTTTCTCTTGCCATGCAGTAGTGGGGCAAGTTTTTAATATCAAATTTTTTTTGGCTTTGATCGAGATCATTTATTCTTTGAACCAACACAACGAGTGCATTGCTTTAAAGAGGGGCAAAATCTAGACACGTAAAATATATTGATTGACATTGTGCATCTGATCCTAACTTACTAACATTGCTTCTTCTCGAATCATCCCTCGGTCTAACCATTTAATCAAATTCCCCTATCTGATTAAATTCATCAATAGTCATCTCTTAATTAAATAAATCATTTTATATGATTAAGTCAATTCCTTCTATTAATTAAATCAAGCCATCTAATCTAATTATCCCTATTGAATTAAATAATCAATTTATTTGATTAAATCTCTAAATTCTATCCATTAAATTAAATAAATTAAAACCATATTTGATTTAATCTAACACCATCCCTTTTAATTAAATAAATCAAAATCCTTATTTAATTAATCTCTTGTCATATTCCTCTCTTATTTTATTTAAATAAACCCATAAATCTAAGTCAAATAAGTCACATCATCTAATCTCTTGTTAAATTAATTAACCATTCATTAATTTAATCTAATCTCATGTCCCATCCTCTAGATAATGCAAGTTGCACATGAAAATAGATTTAATTCATTTATTAAATCCCTATTTTCCCTCACATGGCATCTTTTGGAATATTCCCTCAATTTGAATTCAAAAATTCCAAGTCAACATGTACATCCAACAAGGCAATAAATTCATCTTACATGTCCTTTGCCTTGAGCCAAGTGGCATTTATTGCATTTTCCCTTCCCTCTTGCATGTCATTTCAACAAATTTGAATTTCAAATATTGGCATTTATTGGCACAAACCCCAAATCTTGCACATCCATCATCCATTCATAGCTTGACAAGTGGCGCCATATCATTGGATGAATGTTAGTCCCACATTGCTCAAATTTGGACTTTCATCCATCTTGAAATCCTATAAGTAAAGAGCTCATATCTTCATTTGATCATCCATAATCCAAGCAAAGTTACCATGCTAAAATACTTAGCCATTTCCATTCATCAATCTTGAGTTCTTAGCTAGGTTATTGCAGATTTTGGCTTGGAGCTCTCACCATTCATCATCAAAAGTGGATAAAATCTCTTCATCAAGTCAACATATCAAAGCTTACAATCATAGGAATTGGGAAAGGGCCAATTTTCACATCAAATTGGCACCAATTCCCCAATGGGACCAAGAGTTTTCTTTTCTAATTAGGATTCAATCTTTGTTTTGTCATTTGCTTTGTGTTCTTCAATATTTTCTTCCTAATTTGAATGTTGCAAATGGATTTCATGGGGAATCTTCATTTTGGCTTGCAATCACTTGTCTAACTCATTTATTCTTGTTGTTTTGTAGGTATCAAGGCTTGGGTTCACATAGGATCAGGTTTGACCCTTGACATATTTGGAGTCAGTGTAGGCTTATAGTTAGCCATGCAAAATATGGAGAGCATGTCAAGTGCATACTTGGGTTATCTAAGGAAGATACCTGGAGATGACTGAGTGATCTCAATCCCTAAGAAATAATGCAAAAGAACCAAGTCTGACATCAAAAATCTATCATGTAGAGTAGTTTTCACCACCTTGATGGTGGATGAGTGACTCCAAGTGATCAACAAGTCATCAACATATAGAATAAAAAATGTGAGTGTCATCTTGCTAGAGAATTTAGACGTTCATATTAGAATGGCATCGAGTGAACTCAACTCTTAGAAGGAAGGATTCCATCTTGGCATACCAAGCTCAAGGAGCTTTTTTAAGGCCATAGCGAGACATCCAAAGATGACACACAAGTGAAGGATCTTGGACAAATACCTGTGGCTACTCCACGTGGATTTCCTCCTGAAGGTCACCACAAAGAAAGGAACTCTTCACATCCATCTGATGAACTTCCTAGTGATGGGTTGTGGCTATAGCAAGGACAAGTAGGATGGAATTCATCTTAGCAATTGGTGCAAAAGTCTCAGAGTAGTCAATCTCGAGAACCTAGGAGAATCCTTTTGTAACCGAGCGAGCCTTATGTTTGTAAACCAACCCATTTACTACAAATTTTTTCTAATAGATCCACTTGCATCAAATTTTTTTCCTTCCTTTAGGAAGAGGGACTAGATCCCATGTGTGATTCCTACCTAAGGAATTGAACTCTTCATGCATTGCAGCATCCCACTCAGGAATACCTAAAGCTTCTAAAAAAAATTATGGATCAAAAGTTGAAGCAACAAAGAGATGAGGAGCCTGCTAAAACTATGACCTAGTTCTTCTAGTATCCGATGGATTACCAACCCAATCACCTGTTGATTCCAATGTTTGACCATCCCACAAAGGTTCAAGGGATGGAGAGTTTGGAGGAGAATCATCGCCCTCTGAATGATGACTAGGAGAAGAATGTGAATCCACATCATTATTGTCACCATATAAAGTGGAAGAAGAGGACTCCTTATCACGATTAGGAGGATTAAGATCCTTTGAAGAACTATGATCATGATGCATAGAATCCAATCTGATAGTGGAGGGAGAAGTGGTAAGAGAAGAAATCTAAGGGCTCTCCTCAAAATGAACAACTCATGAGTGGTAGGATGGAGAATCCTATATCCTTTGACATCATTTGGATACCCAACAAATATGCAAGGCTTGCTCTATGGATCCATAGCCTTGCATTTCTCTACCGAAATGTGGGCGCATGCAAGAGAGCCAAATGCTCTAAAGTGCTTAACTGTGGGTTTCTTACTAGTCCAAGATTGCAAAGGAGTTACCCCCTTCACAGATTTGTGAGGAACTTTATTCTAGATGTAACACACATAGTTGATGGTCTTTGCCTAGTATTGAGGTGCCAAAGATTTGGAGTGAATCTTAAAATTAGACATCTCTTTTAAGGACCTATTCTTGCATTTTGTGACACCATTCTGTTGAGGACTGTATGAACTTCCCAAACTATTTCTCTGTAAAAGCTTTGAAATCCTAATAAATGCTCAAAGACCTTAGACTTCTGTTTGAGAAAGTAAACCCAAGTGTATCTAGAAAAGTCATCAATAAATGTCAACACATATCTAGCCCTGCTAAAAGATGGTTGTGGAAATGGTCATGACAAGTCACTATGTATCAAATCCAATAGTTGTGTAGCTCTCCATGCTTTACCTTCATCATATTTCTCCTTAGGATGCTTACCAAGAACACATCCTTGAAAACACCATCAAAAAACTGAATAGTAGGCAACCCTATAACCATATCCTACTAACTAAGATGCTGCAAGTAACAATAGTTCAAGTGGCCAACCATTGATGCCACAAACAACTCACCTCATTTGCATGAGTGATTAAGGATGTCAAAGGAGAGTCAGGAAAAAGTGAGAAAACTGATATAGTCTAGACTAATGATCTGCTTTTCCCATGGCAACTATAGATCCATTATGCATTTCACTAATTACCACTGTATATGGAGTGAACTCAACTCACTTGCCAGAACCAGTGTGAGTGATCTGATAAACAAATAGGAGATTAGTTGAAAAAGATAGAACACAAAGAACATCCTCAAATGTATCTTCACCCACATCAATAGACCCTCTCCCATGTACTTCAACAAAAGTTTCATCACCCATTAATATGGTAGGCATAGAACATGGCTCCAAAGAGGTAAAATCATCCTTTGATCAGGCCATGTGGTGCAAAGCACCTAAGTCAATGATCCAAGACTCTGGTTGTGAACACCAGTAAATAGGGCCTTTCCCTTTCCTTTCCCCTTACTTTTGTATGTGTCCTTAGAAGACCCTTTTGATGAACTCTATTTGACTGAATCAGGCACCTTGATATTGTTCTTTTCTAGAAGATGTGAAAGCCGATCAATTTGTTTCTTTAAACACTTGTGTTCATCATGGCCAAGCCTCTTACTGTAAGAACACTTGACCTTCTCCTTCTTAGGTTGATCACCTTTTGATGAAGAGGTCTGATTATCTACTTTTGAAGCAACAGGTTTCTGATCTTTCTTCTTCTCTCCTTGGTTCTTTTGTTTCTTATCCTTCTTGTTAGGCCCTTTCTATTCTTTTGTGCCCTGATTGACAGCTAAGGCATGTGACTTAAAGGGCTTAATTGAACCCATTAGAACCAATTTTTCCTTCTCCCTAGTGAGCTTTGCAATAAATTCATCTAGAGAAGGAATTTTCTAGGTTGAACCTAGGGAACATTTTGTAGGATATAATGTAGAAACAAATACAAAATAGTTAGGACCAAGCTTAGAAAGAATACTCAAGATCAATTGCTTATCATCCTTCTTGATTCCACACTGTTCTAACTACAATTTAATGGCTTTCAATTTTGTAAAGTCCTATATAGTGTCAAACTGCTAGGACTTAACCCTATGACTTCATTCTCCAATTGATGACCCCTTAACTCATCCTGCTTACCAAAGAGGCTTTCCAATTTAGTCCACACATCATTTGGTGTTTTAGCAAACTCAACATGAAAAATAAGGTCAAGAGAGATTGACATGCATAGAGTACCAAAGGCTTCATCACATTTATTGAACCATTTAATATTTTTTGCATCATCTTTTGGTTAAGTTTCAAGTCCCATTATTACATGATGATATCCATGTCTTTTTCAGATATATTATCATCTTAGATTTCCATTCAAAATAGTTATATGGAGTTAAAACTAGAAGTGTAGATGAATCCATGAGTGTAGAAAAGAAAATTGCAAAGCAGAACAAAAAGTGTGAAAAAGAAGAACACTAGACACCCCCCCTTTTCACTAGTTTATGAAATGACACCCCCCAGAAATTACAATGTTGGCACTTTATAATTAGTGTGATTTACATTGCAAATCTTCAAATTTTCAGACTCTTACAGGGCCCAAAATGGCCAAAACACTGAAACTACAGAGTATGTGTAGGATCATGGTGGGCCAAAAAGTGGCAATGAGGAAAAAAACATCTTTCATTGACCCAAAAACGTGAAAATACTGTGTTGAATTTTTTTAGGCTCGGGTGTTAGTACACACCACCAAAGCAAACACCAATCCTAGTTTTCCATATCGGATATCCGATTTGTAAAAAGCATATATATACAAAATTTGTCATTGTTTTAAAGTCATTTGACAGTCAACAACCTGTGGGCGCATAGTGAGGAGGTTCTTCGTGTAACGAATATCTGATTTCGCCAAAATATGATTTGAAAAGGTGAGATTTTTTATTTTTATTTGCTTTGATTCAATTTTGAATTAGATTGGGATAATTTCAAATAGTTTTTTGTGATTTTTTAAAAAAAATAGGGTTTTTGATTGAATTTTTATGAAAATTTTGAGTTTAGAATGGATTTTGATAAAAAAATGAATGTTTTTGTGGATTTTTTTCAAAATAGGGTTTTTGATTGAATTTTTATGAAAAATTGAATTTAGAATGGATTTTGATTAAAAAATGAATGTTTTTTGTGGATTTTTTTCAAAATAGGGTTTTTGATTGAATTTTTATGAAACAATTGAGTTTAGAATGGATTTTGATATAAAAATGAAAATTTTTTTATGGATTTTGATTTAAAAATAGTGTTGCTTATGTATTTGTATTAAAAATTAGAGAATTTTATAGATTTTTGTTAAAAAGTAGGGTTTTTTTTGGATTTTTTTAAAAAACTAGGGTATTTTTATTATATTTTCATTTATATTGTCTAATTTTAATTAGATTAATTATTTTTTAACTTTAATTAGGCATTATGGCTGTTGAGAATGAGAATGCACAAATTCCACCAGTTGAGAATGAAAATCCACTAGCTGAGAATCAAAATGCAGAAATTTCAAATGCTCCACCACCTCCGCAATCATCAATTGAACACTTAATGCATGAAAAATTGGAGCAATTGAGGGGAATTTTTGATGTTTATAATAAAATCCCTCGATTATCCTATATGTCAACCACATTGATAGGAATAATTACAAATGTAGAAACCCTCTCCACCTAACATAATTCCTTTCATTTGTGGCGAGAAACCATGAGGGAATATTATGCATGTGGATTGTCTTATGATTATGTGAAAAATCTCCAAATAACAAAATCCCAAATAGCCTCTTTATTTATTAACCCCAACACTGGTTTGCTAGTTAATGTTAACAAACCAAAACTTTCTATAAAATGGTGCGGATAGGGGCATAGTAGATAACTTTTGGGATCGTTGGTGTATGGTTTTTGATAAACCACCCAACAATAATCTTGATGTACCTTTTTTACTTTATTAAAAAATTATATGCTGAGTTTTTGTTAGGGCATCATGTCAATTACTTTGACATTAAACCCTTCTAGGGCGTTGGTGGAGGTATGCCCCAGGATAGGCCAGGGGTAGCTAGAGTAGTTAGGCGCCCACATGTTCCCTGTCCTCTCCTTCCTCCACCACCTCCAGTACAACATCCAGATATTACAGAGGATGCAGCCACACAAACTATCTAGGCCATTCACTCTTTGAGTGGTATTTTGGTTTCCCATGCTTCTTTAGTAGCTTAGCCACAGTCTGGTGATATTGGCGATGGATCCAGTGCTTTTGCATCATCCTCCTCGGGTCCACATATTTGTGTGCCACATATTTGCAATACGTGCTAGCAGATATGCTTGGGTCCTATTGTACAACCCCCTGAACATCCATTAGACACTTTTGATTATGACATCCAGGATGTGGAGATTATAGCAGATCACACGCAGGGGAGTGGAGCACACCCTATAGAGTCCTCTCCTACTAGAGAGGTGTACATTGGAATAGTTACAAAGGTAACATTTAAGGTGTAAATTCATAACTTGCATTTTTTTAAAAATGAATATTAATAAGAGATAGTATCAAGTACTAATATTTATTTACATGGTCTATTTAATAGTTAATGTCTAAGGAGGAGCTCACACGGGTGACTGATAGCACCCTTAGGGCCATTTCATTTGGCCTCAAGATGCACACAGTATGTATTTTCGCACTCACTCATTTACATTTTTTTACTGTATACTTGCTTGTCATTTGAATTGTCATTAATGAAATTAAATATTAACTTATATGTTTATCTTATTCTCTGCTTCTAGGAAACACCTAGTGCAAGCGAGGTGCGATGCTCTCTAGACTATGGAGGTACAATGTTAGCTAAGGGAAATGTAATTTAACTCAAATTTGATTGAATTAAGATTTATAAGATCTTTTATTGATTATGCATACATTGACATAGATTCGTAGTTTCATATATACTTGTCATTTTTATGTACAGGCGGTTGTGAGCTATACATCATTTTTGATAAGTGCCACAACATCTGAAGGAGTAGGTATTCGAACGCCTGAAGGAGGAGGTGTTGAAACACCTCAAGGAGGAGGTGTCGAAACACCTAAAGGAGATACATAAAAAGATTAGAATAAAGAGGTATGTGTTTATTTTATTTTGTGCTTGGTAAATATGTTCTTATTATCAAAAATTCTATGCTAACTTGGATCAATTTCATGTTGTTGTTCACATGTATAGATTGACATTACAAAAGTTGGTTTGGTTAATTATTTGAGAGGGGTATATTCTAGGACTCCTGACCCTTCGAAGAGACGTATATTTCAGGTAATCAAGATTTCAATTTTAGAGTTCAATTATAATTCAATGTGTATTGATTTTTATGTTAATTATTCAATTTTAAATTATATAGTATAACTAATCTCAATTGTGGTTTGACTTTTTCTTGTGCAACTACCTTCAGAGCCAATCGAGTGCTTCAAAGAGGCTCCATTTTGATGATCCACCAATAGTTTAGGATGAGATAGACATTTTTGCATGTAAATTTTGAATAGATACCGAGATGGCATATGCCACATATTGTAAAACTTTGTTTGAGTTGGCGTTGATGCCATTTTTGTATATGGAAATACACTTGATTATTGGATAATTTGATATATATAGAAGTTGACAATCAAAATTTAATTTCCTCCTCATGTGCATGATTAAACTCTTTGAAAATTTAATCAAGTGAGCAATGGTTAAATATCAATGTACAATAGGATAAAAAGAATGGTTAAATATTATGTAGTTTATATTCATATTGCTGATTACATTGCATTCTACATCTTTCAAACTCAAAGAATTACTTCACATTGCATAAGTAACAACTAGATATTGATAGATGAAAAAATTCAATAACAATATAGTTTTTACAAAGTCAACCTAAGCAGTTATGCAATTACTTCACATTACATAACTAATAACTAGGAGCAACTATCAATTGCATTAGCTTGTCATGGAATTCTATGAGACCACATTTCTTTGAGGAAACTTGGCACAAAACTCACAAAACATGAAAAGAAAGCACTCAAACAAACTTTAAAGGGGTCTCAGGCTTGCTGCCCCTCATTCCACATGCTATTTAGCCATTTACTTGTAGCATAGGGGCCGAACAATGGAAAAAACATGTAAAAATTATATATATATATATATATATATAGCCTAGAAGCATGAATTATGATTAGAATATCACATAACATCATATAAACAAAAAAACCACTATAAACTTGAATGTCATTTAAAACATGCATGATAAATATTCATCGTTGAAACTTGAATTGTGGTAGCTTGATATACATAGTCGATTGATGCCAGGTTTCAATTTGTATGATACTGAAAAAATAAGCCAATTGAGTAGAGTTATCAACATTCTTCAAAATCATAAGAATTATTTTAGTACACTAGCCATTTTGATGTCTTCTTGCAGTTTTAAACATTATTTTGTATCATTGTTACATTGGTCTTAGTTCAATGATGCTGAACAATTTTAGAAAAAAGAAAGTTGTGTCACGGTCCACATTCAATCCAACAAGTAAAAATGAAAGCTCAACCTCTTGGAATGAAAATTCTTGTTTACAAAACAAATGAATAAGAATGAGGTAGTTAAGGTGTTTGAAGTTATTTAGAGGTCACTTTTAGGGTGGAAGGCTTAAAAGTTCATTTTAAATGCACTCAAACAAACTTTAAAGGGATCTCAGGCTTGCTGCCCCCTCATTCCACATGCTATGCAGAAATTTACTTGCAGTGTAGGGGCCGAACAATGGATAAAACATGTAAAAATTATATATATAGATGTGCAGCCTAGAAGCATGAATTACGATTAGAATATCACATAACATCATATAAAAAAAAACCACCATAAACTTGAATTTCATTTAAAACATGCATGATAAATATTCATCGTTGAAACTTGAATTGTGGTAGCTTGATAAACAGAGTTGATTGATGCCAGGTTTCAATTTGTATGATATTGAAAAAATAAGCCAACTGAGTAGAGTTATAAGCATTCTTCAAAAATCATAAGAATTCTTTTAGTACACTAGCCATTTTGATGTCTTATTGTAGACTCAAACATTATTTTGTATCATTGATACATTGGTCTTAGTTCAATGATGATGAACAATTTTAGAAAAAAGAAAGTTGTGTCACGGTTCGCATTCAATCCAACAAGCAAAAATGAAAGCTCAACCTCTTGGAATGAAAATTCTTGTTTTCAAAACAAATGAATAAGAATGAGGTAGTTAAGGTGTTTGAAGTTATTTAGAGGTCACTTTTAGGGTGCAAGGCTTAAAAGTTCATTTTAAATGCACTCAAACAGACTTTAAAGGGATTTCAGGCCTGCTGCTCCCTCATTCCACACACTATGCAACAATTTACTTATGGTGTAGGGGCTGAACAATGGAGAAAACATGTAAAAATTATATATATATATATATATATATATATATATATATATATATATATATATATATATATATATATATATATATATATATATATATATATATATATATGTGCAGACTAGAAGCATGAATTACGATTAGAATATCACATAAAATCATATAAACAAAATAACCACCATAAAATTGAATGCCATTCAAAACATGCATGATAAATATTCATCATTGAAACTTGAATTAAATGGTAGTTTGATATACAAAGTCTATTGATGCCAGGGTTCAATTTGTATGATATTGAAAAAATAAGACAACTGAGTAGAGTTATCAACATTATTCAAAAATAATAAGAATTATTTTAGTACACTCAAAAGTTATCAGATGTCTTCTTGCAGTCTCAAAAGTTATTTTGTATCATTGTTACATTGGTCTTGAGAGTGGTAGCTTAATATAGGTTCATAATACAAAAATTGGTTTACCTATGTAATGTAACAATGGCATAGTAAGACTTTTCTTTGAAAGAAAAAATGAAAGCTCAACCTCTTGGAATGAAAATGCTTGTTTGCAAAAAAAATGAATAAGAATGAGGTAGTTAAGGTGTTTGAAGTGATTTAGAGGTCGCTTTTAGAGAAGAGAGATGTTGAATAGTACATCAAGTTAGTGAGAACCGAAGTGTAATGTGTTTTAGTTTGTATTACTCCTTTGTTTCTCTGCAGATGTGTGATAAATTCTTAGTTCAATGATGTTGAACAATTTTTGAAAAAAGAAAGTTGTGTCACTGTCCGCATTCAATCCAATAAGCAAAAATGAAAGCTCAGCCTCTTGGAATGAAAATGCTTGTTTGCAAAACAAATGAATAAGAATGAGGTAGTTAAGGTGTTTGAAGTTATTTAGAAGTCAATTTTAGGGTGGAAGGCTTAAAAATCCATTTTAAATGCACAAAAAAGAATGAAATTACTTTAAACCAAGTTTGTGAAGAAGTTAACTATGTTGCCCACTAGTTTCCCTTAAGAGTCCAAAGTGCTAAAAGGTAGCACTCTTTGAAGGGTTATTTCTCAGAAATCGTGATGCTTACAGACTCTCCATCTAAGACTATGGGATCATGTTGGGACCATCTACAAAAGCCTCTCTCAATTTTTGCTATCTTAGAGGCATTTTCTTGTGGTGATGAATTTTCAGTGGAGGAAAAAGTTGCCAGATGCAAGCAGTGTAAAGTTGCAAAGTGGTGAAACTTTCATTCCGCAACTCATACTACCAAACGGACTATTCCAACATGTCTGGATGGGTACGTTTACGCTAGGGATGGTCCTCTCTTGCACCCAAATACACTGAATCACTCTGAGCTACATTGGATCGATGATTTCCCTTAAGAGTCTAAAGTGCTAAAAGGCAACAATCTTTGAGGGTCTATTTATCAGAGACCGTGATGCTTTTAGACTCTCCATTTGAGGCTATGGGATTATTTTGGGACTATCTACAAAAACCTCTCTCGGTTTTTGCTATCTCAGAGGCGTTTTCTTATGGTGAGGACTTTTCAGTGGAGGGAAAAGTTGCCAGATGCAAGCAGTGTAAAGTTGCAAAGTGGTGCAACTTTCATTCTGAAACTCGTATGACTAAACAGACCATTCCAACATGTCTAGATGGGTATTTTTACATTAGGGATGGTCCTCTCTTGCACCGAAATACGCCAAGTCACTCTGAGCTACATTGGATCAATGATTTCCCTTAAGAGTCCAAAGTGCTAAAAGGAAGCAATCTTTGAAGGGCTATTTCTGGGAGACCATGATGCTTACAGAATATTTGTACAAGGCTATGGGATCGTGTTGGGACCATCTACAAAAACCTCTCTCGGTTTTTGCTATCTCGGAGGAATATTCCTGTGGTGATGACTTTTCAGTGGAGCGAAAAGTTGCCAGATGCAAGCAGTGTAAAGTTGCAAAGTGGTGCAACTTTCATTCCACAACTCGTACGACGAAACAGATTGTTCTAATATGTCCAGGTGGGTAGGTTTATGCTAGGGATGGTCCACTCTTGCACCCAAATACTCTGAATCACTCTGAGCTACATTGGACCGGCGATTTCCATTAAGAGTCCAAAGTGCTAAAAGGCAACAATCTTTGAAGGGATATTTCGTAGAGATCGTGATGCTTACAGACTCTCCGTCTGAGGCTATACGATCGTGTTGGGACCATCTACAAAAACCTCTCTAGTACACTCGAGAGTTATCAAATGTCTTCTTGCAGTCTCAAAAGTTATTTTGTATCATTTTTACATTGGTCTTGAGAGTGGTAGCTTAATATAGGTCCATAATACAAAAATTGGTTTACCTATGCAGTGTAACAATGGCATAGGAAGATTTTTCTTTGAAAGAAAAAATGAAAGCTCAACCTCTTGGAATGAAAATGGTTGTTTGCAAAACAAATGAATAAGAATGAGGTAGTTAAGGTGTTTGAAGTGATTTAGAGGTCATTTTTAGGGTCGCTTTTAGGGTAGTTAAGGTGTTTGAAGTGATTTAGATGTCGCTTTTAGAGAAGAGAGATGTTGAAGAGTACATAGTGTCAGTGAGAACCGAAGTGTAATGTGTTTTAGTTTGTAGTACTCCTTTGTTTCTCTGCAGATGTGTGATAAATTCTTAGTTCAGTGATGTTGAACAATTTTTGAAAAAATAAAGTTGTGTCACGGTCCACATTCAATCTAATAAGTAAAAATGAAAGCTCAGCCTCTTGGAATGAAAATGCTTGTTTGCAAAACAAATGAATAAGAATGAGGTAGTTAAGGCGCTTAAAGTTATTTAGAAGTCACTTTAGGGTGGAAGGCTTAAAAATCCATTTTAAATGCAAAAAAAAGAATGAAATTACTTCAAACCAAGTTTGTGAAGAAGTTAACTATGTTGCCCACTAGTTTCCCTTAAGAGTCCAAAGTGCTAAAAGGTAGCAATCTTTGAAGGGCTATTTCTCAGAAACTGTGATGCTTATAGACTCTCCGTCTGAGGCTATGGGATCATGTTGGGACCATCTACAAAAGCCTCTCTCGGTTTTTGCTATCTTAGAGGTATTTTCCTATGGTGATGACTTTTTAGTGGAGGGAAAAGTTGCCAGATGCAAGCAGTGTAAAGTTGCAAAGTGGTGCAACTTTCATTCAACAACTTGTACGACCAAACACACTATTCCAACACATCCAGATGGGTAAGTTTACGCTAGGGACGGTCCTCTCTTTCACCCAAATACACCGAATCACTCCAAGCTAAATTGGATCAGCAATTTCCCTTAAGAGTCCAAAGTGCTAAAAGGCAACAATCTTTGAAGGTCTATTTCTCGGAGATCATGATGCTTACAGAATCTCCATCTGAGGCTATGGGATTGTATTAGGACCATATACAAAAACCTCTCTCGGTTTTTGCTATCTCGAAGGTGTTTTCCTGTGGTGATGACTTTTCAGTGGAGGAAAAAGTTGCCAGATGCAAGCAGTGTAAAGTTGCAAAGTGGTGCAACTTTCATTCCGCAACTCGTATGACCAAACAAACTATTCCAACACATTTGGATGGGTATGTTTACACTTGGGATGGTCCTCTCTTGCACCCAAATACACCGAATCACTACGAGCTACATTGGATCGGTGATTTCCCTTAAGAGTCCAAAGTGCTAAAAGGCAGCAATCTTTGAAGGTCTATTTCTCAGAGACCGTGACGCTTTTAGACTCTCCATCTAAGGCTATTGGATCATTTTGGGACTATCTACAAAAACCCCTCTCAATTTTTTCTATCTCGGAGGCGTTTTCCTGTGGTGAGTACTTTTTAGTGGAGGGAAAAGTTGCCAGATGCAAGCAGTGTAAAGTTGCAAAGTGGTGCAACTTTCATTCTGAAACTTGTACGACTAAACAGACTATTCTAACATGTCCGGATGGGTACGTTTACACTAGGGATGGTCCTCTCTTGCACCCAAATACGCTGAATCACTCTGAGCTACATTGGATCAACTATTTCCCTTAAGAGTCCAAAGTGCTAAAAGAAAGCAATCTTTGAAGGGCTATTTCTGAGAGACCGTGATGCTTACAGACTCTCCTTCTAAGGTTATGGGATCATGTTGGGACCATCTACAAAAACCTTTCTCAGTTTTCGTTATCTCGAAGGCATTTTCCTGTGGTGATGACTTTTCTGTCGAGGGAAAAGTTGCCAGATTCAAGCAGTGTAAAGTTGCAAAGTGGTGCAACTTTCATTCCGCAACTCGTATGACCAAAAAAATTGTTCCAACACATCCGAATGGGTATTTTTACGCTAGGGATGGTCCTCTCTTGCACCCAAATACTGTGAATCACTCTGAGCTACATTCGACTGGCAATTTCCCTTAAGAGTCCAAAGTGTTAAAAGGCAACAATCTTTGAAGGGATATTTCACATAGACCGTGATGCTTACAGACTCTCCGTCTGAGGCTATGCGATCGTGTTGGGACCATCTACAAAAATCTCTCTAGTACACTCAAGAGTTATCATATGTTTTCTTGCAGTCTCAAAAGTTATTTTGTATCATTGTTACATTGGTGTTTAAAGTGATAGCTTAATATAGGTCCATAATACAAAAACTGGTTTACCTATGCAGTGTAACAGTGGCATAGGAAGATTTTTCTTTGAAAGCAAAAATGAAAGCTCAACCTCTTGGAATGAAAATGGTTGTTCGCAAAACAAATGAATAAGAATGAGGTAGTTAAGGTGTTTGAAGTGATTTAGAGGTCATTTTTAGGGTCACTTTTAGGGTAGTTAAGGTGTTTGAAGTGATTTAGAGGTCACTTTTAGAGAAGAGAGATATTGAAGAGTACATAGTGTCAGTGAGAACCGAAGTGTAATGTGTTTTAGTTTGTAGTACTCCTTTGTTTCTCTGCAGATGTGTGATAAATTCTTAGTTCAATGATGTTGAACAATTTTTGAAAAAAGAAAGTTGTGTCGCGATCCGCATTCAGTCTAATAAGCAAAAATTAGAGCTCAGCC
The DNA here is from genome assembly GCA_007258455.2 of Sequoia sempervirens. Lineage (NCBI taxonomy): Eukaryota > Viridiplantae > Streptophyta > Pinopsida > Cupressales > Cupressaceae > Sequoia > Sequoia sempervirens. The sequence goes on along the minus strand of VDFB02252616.1, from coordinate 81,203,466 downwards.
TCTTGGAATGAAAATGCTTGTTTGCAAAACAAATGAATAAGAATTAGGTAGTTAAGGTGTTTGAAGTTATTTAGAAGTCACTTTTAGGGTGGAAGGCTTAAAAATCCATTTTAAATGCACAAAAAACAATAAAATTACTTCAAACCAATTTTGTGAAAAAGTTAAATATCTTTCCCACTAGTTTCCCTTAAGAGTCCAAAGTGCTAAAAGGTAGCAATCTTTGAAGGGCTATTTCTCAGAAACTGTGATGCTTACAGATCTTTGTCTGACGCTATGGGATAGTGTTGGGACCATCTACAAAAGCATTTCTTGGTTTTTTCTATCTCATAGGTGTTTTCTTGTGGTGATGACTTTTTAGTGGAGGGAAAAGTTGCCAGATGGAAGTAGTGTAAAGTTGCAAAGTGGTGCAACTTTCATTCAGCAACTTGTATAACCAAATGAACTATTCCAACACATCCAGATGGGTAAGTTTACGCTAGGGATGGTCCTCTCTTGCACCCAAATACACCGAATCACTCTGAGCTAAATTGGAGCAGCAATTTCCCTTAAGAGTCCAAAGTGCTAAAAGGTAGCAATCTTTGAAGGTCTATTTCTTGGAGACCGTGATGCTTACAGAATCTCCGTACAAGGCTATATGATTGTGTTAGGACCATATAAAAAAATATCTCTCAGTTTGTGGTATCTCGAAGGCATTTTCCTGTGGTGATGAATTTTTAGTGGAGGGAAAAGTTGCCAGATGCAAGCAATGTAAAGTTGCAAAGTGGTGCAACTTTAATTCCGCAACTCGTACGACCAAACGGACTGTTCCAACACATCCAGATGGGTACGTTTACACTAGGGATGGTACTCTCTTGCTCCCAAATACACCGAATCACTCTAAGCTACATTGAATCGACAATTTCCCTTAAGAGTCCAAAGTGCTAAAAGGAAACAATCTTTGAAGGTCTATTTTTGAGAGACTGTGATGCTTATAAATTCTCCATTTGAGGCTATGGGATCATTTTGAGACTATCTAAAAAATATCTCTTGGTTTTTACTATATCGGAGGCATCTTCCTGTGGTGATGACTTTTCAGTGGAGGGAAAAGTTGCCAGATGCAAGCAGTGTAAAGTTGTAAAGTGGTGCAACTTTCATTCCGAAACTCGTACGACTAAATAGACTATTCCAACATGTCCGGATGGGTACGTTTACACTAGGGATGGTCCTCTCTTGCACCCAAATACGACGAATCACTCTGAGCTACATTGGATCAACGATTTCCCTTAAGAGTCCAAAGTGCTAAGAGGAAGCAGTCTTTGAAGGGCTATTTCAAAGAGACCGTGATGCTTACAGACTCTCCGTCTAAGGCTATGGGATCATGTTGGGACCATCTACAAAAACCGCTCTTAGTTTTTGCTATCTCGGAGGCATTTTCCTATGGTGATGACTTTTCAGTGGAGGGAAAAGTTGCCAGATGCAAGCAGTGTAATTTTGCAAAGTGGTGCAACTTTCATTTTGCAACTTGTACGACCAAACAGATTGTTCCAACACATCTGGATGGGTATGTTTACGCTAGGGATGGTCCTCTCTTGCACCCAAATACGCTGAATCACTCTGAGCTACATTAGACCGAGGATTTCCCTTAAGAGTCCAAAGTGCTAAAAGGCAGCAATCTTTGAAGGGATATTTCGCAGAGACCGTGATGATTACAGACTCTCCATCTGAGGCTGTGCGATCGTGTTGGGACCATCTACAAAAACCTCTCTAGTACACTCAAGAGTTATCAAATGTCTTCTTGTAGTCTCAAAAGTTATTTTGTATCATTTTTACATTGGTCTTGAGAGTGGTAGCTTAATATAGGTCCATAGTACAAAAATTGGTTTACCTATGTAGTGTAACAGTGGCATAGAAAGATTTTTCTTTGAAAGAAAAAATGAAAGCTCAACCTCTTGGAATGAAAATGGTTGTTTGCAAAACAAATGAATAAGAATGAGGTAGTTAAGGTGTTTGAAGTGATTTAGAGGTCATTTTTAGGGTCACTTTTAGGGTAGTTAAGGTGTTTGAAATGATTTAGAGGTCGCTTTTAGAGAAGAGAGATGTTGAAGAGTACATCAAGTCAGTAAGAACTGAAGTGTAATGTGTTTTAGTTTGTAGTACTCCTTTGTTTCTCTGCAAATGTGTGATAAATTCTTAGTTCAATGATGTTGAACAATTTTTGAAAAAAGAAAGTTGTGTCATGGTCCACATTCAATCCAATAAGAAAAAATGAAACCTCAACCTCTTGGAATGAAAATGCTTGTTTGCAAAACAAATGAATAAGAATGAGGTAGTTAAGGTGTTTGAAGTTATTTAGAAGTCACTTTTAGGGTGAAAGGTTTAAAAATCCATTTTAAATGCACAAAAAAGAATGAAATTACTTCAAACCAAGTTTGTGAAGAAGTTAACTATGTTGCCCACTAGTTTCCCTTAAGAGTCCAAAGTGCTAAAAGGAAGCAATCTTTGAAGGGCTATTTCTCAGAAACCGTGATGCTTACAGACTCTCCGTCTGAGGATATGGGATCATGTTGGGACCATCTACGAAAGCCTCTCTCAGTTTTTGCTATCTCAGAGGTGTTTTCCTATGGTGATGACTTTTCAGTGGAGGGAAAAGTTGCCAGATGCAAGCAGTGTAAAGTTGCAAAGTGGTGTAACTTTCATTCACCAACTTGTACGACCAAACAGACTATTCAAACACATCCAGATGGGTAATTTTACGCTAGGGATGGTCCTCTCTTGCACCCAAATACACTAAATAACTCTGAGCTAAATTGGACCAGCAATTTCCCTTAAGAGTCCAAAGTGCTAAAAGGCAACAATCTTTGAAGGTCTATTTCTCGGAGACCGTGATGCTTACAAAATCTATCTCTAAGGCTATTGGATTGTGTTAGGACCATATACAAAAAACTCTCTTGGTTTTTGCTATCTCGAAGGCGTTTTCTTGTGGTGATGACTTTTCAGTGGAGGGAAAAGTTGCCAGATGTAAGCAGTGTAAAGTTACAAAGTGGTGCAACTTTCATTCCATAATTCGTACTACCAAACGGACTATTCCAACACATGCATATGTGTACATTTACACTACTGATGGTCCTCTCTTGCACCCAAATACACCGAATCACTCTGAGCTACATTGGATCGACGATTTCCCTTAAGAGTCCAAAGTGCTAAAAGGAAGCAATCTTTGAAGGTCTATTTCTCAGAGACCGTGATGATTGTAGACTATCCATCAGAGGCTATGGGATCACTTTGGGCTATCTACAAAAACCTCTCTCAGTTTTATCTATCTCAGAGGTGTTTTCTCGTGGTGATGACTTTTTAGTGGAGGGAAAAGTTGCCAGATGCAAGTAGTGTAAAGTTGCAAAGTGGTGCAACTTTCATTCTGAAACTCATATGACTAAACAGACTATTCCAATATGTTCGAATGGGTATGTTTACACTAGGGATGGTCCTCTCTTGCACCAAATACGCTGAATCATTGCGAGCTACATTGGATTAATGATTTCCCTTAAGAGTCCAAAGTGCTAAAAGGAAGCAATCTTTGAAGGGCTATTTATGAGAGACCGTGGTGCTTACAGACTCTCTGTCTAAGGCTATGGGATTGTGTTGGGACCATCTACAAAAACCTCTCTCAATTTTTTCTATCTCGAAGGCATTTTCCTATGGTGATGACTTTTTAGTGGAGAGAAAAGTTGCCAGATGCAAGCAGTGTAAAGTTGCAAAGTGGTTCAATTTTTATTCTGCAACTCATAAGACCAAATAGATTGTTCCAACATGTATGGATGAGTATTTTTACGCTAGGGATGGTCCTCTCTTACACCCAAATACGCCGAATCACTCTGAGCTACATTGGACCGGCGATTTCCCTTACGAGTCCAAAGTGCTAAAAGGTAGAATCATTGAATAGATATTTCGCTGAGACCATGATACTTACATACTCTCCATCTGAGGCTATATGATCGTGTTGGGACCATCTACAAAAACCTCTCTCAGTTTTTGCTATCTCAGAGGCGTTTTACTGTGGTGATGACTTTTCAGTGGAGGGAAAAGTTGCCAGATGCAAGTAGTGTAAAGTTGCAAAGTGGTGCAACTTTCATTCCGCAACTCGTACGACCAAACAGACTATTCAAACATGTCTAGATGTGTATTTTTATTCTAAGGATGGTCCTCTTTTTCAACCAAATACATCGAATCACTCCGAGCTACATTGGACCGAGTGAAATTAGGTGAAAATTTGATGCAGACACAAGGGCACAATCACAAACTCTTTGCAACCTGCCTATTTGAGGCATCTAACAAGATTATTCTAACCTCTTTGGACAGTCCAAAACTCCCTTAAAACTTGACAAGCAACTAAATACACATTTCCCTTTTTAACCCCCCTTAAACCCTTGTAATAGTGAGAAACTAGTTTTTGTCCAATTACTCCAGAATTTTCCAAAACACCAGACGAACACATGACTAATTCAAACACCCATATGCAAGTTAGACAACATATATGAGAAAAAACATAGAATCCTTTGGACCAACGTTGACTTCCTATGCATTCACCCTTGAACAGGCTACTCAATTAGCCAAAAAATTCAAAGCAACATACCTTCAAACACCACACAGACCCCTAAAACCTTGGGGAAGCCAATAAATTGCTAAGAAAACAAATATTCTACAATTGGATTCCATTTTTATGGACCTATAACTGTCAAATCAAAAAACCCTTGTTTTTAGTGTAATTCTTGAGGGTTTATTGGATGTAGCACTTCCACAACCTTTCAGACTCTGGCACCACCTTAGACACCTTTATTTAGGCCCCAATATGCTTATAAAACAAAGAAACTTCTGGTATCTCAGAGATTTTTGCAAACCCTAGGGTAAAAACTCTATTTTCAAGTGAAAAAAAACCACCATTTTTAGACCTTTAACTCTTCATTTTATTTCAAAACCCAGTTATCCACGCCTTCTACTCTTGAAATAATGTCAATACATGTAATAATGTTTCTACATAAAGTTTTGATACAAAAATGCTTGAATGGCTTGTACACAGGCATAAAACATAAGAAAAATAGTAAAATATGAATTAAGCAATTGAAACTTTATTGATTCAAAGAAAATAAATCCTTCAACCAAACCTATCTCGAGCCTTTGAAGGCCTTAAGTACATTGCTATGCCTTGGAATCAAACTCCCAATGCCTTTAACCACCAATATTAATTGACTTTTGAAACCTTAATGACTGTTGAAGGCCAAAATACAAACATTTTTCACATTAATATGACTCATAATGAAATGTTGCGCTTTTCCACTTCTAAATTTACTAAGACCTCACTTAATGGCTTGAAATAGGATCATTACATGCTCAAAACACTATTATTTCTTGTCCCTAAACAAATTTACTAATTTTGCAACAATATTGTGGTGTAGGTGCTCCTGCACCAAAAATGGTGGTTACAACTTGCTAATGTTAATGAAACATGGGGGCAACAAGATTTAAAGTTGGCTCAAGCTTGTGTAGGTCCTAATAGATGTGTTTGATGAATTTATAGGGTGTGGCAAGGTTGGAAACTTTTATTTCCTTAAAAACCTCATGAAAGTTGCTAAAAATGAAGTTGCACCCAAGTTGGATTTGATGAGAAAAAGTTGCAAGCCACTATAATTTATTATATATAAATGGGAGATATTACAAAACCCGGTTCAAACGAGCATACCAACAGGAAAGAACCAGGAAGAAAACATTCGGTTGTAGCTCGATTAAGTACAAAAATAGACCCCTTTACAAAACCTATGAGTTTCCAAAATATAGAACCCTTTACATTTTAAATATACCCTTTATACAGTGCAAGACATTTGACCCATATTTCAAAAAACATCACTAGGTATAGGTTATGCCCATACACAATTATGACCATTTTACATTGTTTCCAATTTGAGAATTCAAATTTTACAAAATTTCCCTATTAGAGGCATTTAGGGCACAGTCTTCAACAATAGTAGTATGTTCACGTTCTGGACTGACAAGCACCTATACAAACCATCAAGGTAGCTTAGAATAACCAATCTATATTATTCTAAATGACATAAAATATGATGAGATGGTAATGCAAACTATAAAATACGCTTAGAATAACCAATCTATATTGTTGTAATCTGTTGCATACCTCTCTGAAAGGATCAAAGTTGGCTATTGTTGCAGCAGGTCCATGATCAATCGTGCCAGGAATATAGCAAAAGTGGGGAAATGAGAAATCTATATTGTCACAATAGAAAAGATGCTTAGACTAACAAATCTATATTAATCTAAACAACTTGAATGATGATGAATTGGTCATGCAAACTATAAAAGATGCTTAGAATAACCAATCTATATTGTTGTAATATGTTGCATACCTCTCAGAAAGGATCAGAGCTAGCTATTATTGCAGCAGGTCCATGATCAATCATGCCAGGAACATTGCAAAAGTGGGAAAATGAGAAATCTATATTGTCACAATAGAAAATATGCTTAGATTAACATTTCTATATTAATCTAAACAACCTAAATGATGATGATTTGGTGATGCAAACTATAAAAGATGCCTACCTCTTCGAAAGGATCAGATCTGGCTATTGTTACAGCAGGTCCATGATCAATTGTGCCAGGAATATCACAAAAGTGGGAAAATGAGAAATCTATATTGTCACGATAGAAAAGATGCTCAGACTAACATATCTATATTAATCTAAACAACTTGAATGATGATGAGTTGGTGATGTAAACTATAAAAGACACATACCTCTTCGAAAGGATCAGAGCTAGCTATTGTTGCAGTAGGTCCATGATCAATCTTTCCAAAAATATCGCAAAAGTGCATACAAAATATCACTATTAAAGACACCTGCATTGCAATAGTATATAACATATCAGTATTAAATAAAGAACACTAATGAACTTAATCATAATGAACATAAGTATTCTACCTTCCATTCTTGAAAATGCTATTCAAGTGTGCCTAAAGGGTTATCTCTTTGCTTAAGAGTATCCAATATTGCTTCATGATCAACATTACTAAGTTTCCATAGTTGTTTCTTCTTTGGTTTGGCATGATGCTTCAACAACTTAACATTTGTTGCTATAACAAGGTGCGAATACATGAGAATGGTTTTGTGTTTCTCATAGTCTTCAAATGCAGGTATGCCATTCTTTCTAATCATGTATATTCGCAACCAAGTTCCTGCAACCACAACTGAACTTGTAGGATACATGAAACCATCATCATCTTCCATCAGTTGTGTTAGCTTATGATTTACCCGCACACATCGAGCCAACCAATAGTTTTATCTCTCTTCATTCCCCTATGGTGCAACAACTGCAAAATATGTCCTAGCTATAGTAGATCTGAAAGCAGGTCATAATCAATTAAACTTTCCATTGTGTCATTTGTCATGGATATTGTTTGAGATAAAGGAGTTAGATATTGTGGTACCCATGCATCCACCAACTCACTTGACTCGCATTGATCCCACTCCTACTAAATACAACTCTGACAAAAACAAACCAACTCTCGTGTCCAAATGGTCCATGTGCCTACATATGAGCTTTGAAATGAATGCATCTTTGAAGAATCTTTGATTGTATGACAATCCAATCTACCTCCCACTATACCCTCCTCAATGAACCAAAAGAATCTGTGCACTGTTGAATCAAGTGTCCCTCCCTGTGACAATGTTGAACTACACCAATCAACTATAGAACGTACATCGCTGAATTTTTCTCCTAAAATCTTCAATTGCTCCTTAACTAGAGCTCTCTTTACGCATGCACCTACTCCATCATGGCCCCTTTCCCATGTCCAGCTTAAAAAAACTCCAAATATGAGGTAGACCCCTCTCTACATGCATTTTACTCAACCAATAAAACTGTGATAGGTCGAATATATGCGTTAGAAAATGAGCAGCAAACTAAAGAGCACAAATAAACACCAAAACAACCTACACCTCAAGATTAGCCTAAGTTGGAATCAACACAAGATAAAAGCAATAAATGGAACTTTATACCTTGTCTCGAATCGATCCTTTGGTTGGCCCTTCGATCTTTGATGTGTATGCTCCTTGGATGGCACAAGATGCAAGCTAAATGATGATGTGAGGATGGGTGAAAAGGGATGAAAGCATGAAAATGGCTAAGTGTAAATTGAGAAACAAAATTGCAAGAGTTTGGCTAGCAAAATGATCTCCCCAAAATAAGAGAAAAGAGGGGGTATTTATAGGAATTTTGAGAATTCCTAGAAGAGATGGATGGCCAAGATTGAGCCACCAAATATCAAGATGTAGGGCTAAGGTGAGTTGAGAACTCACAAGCCCTCACATCTTGACATGTGGCATGGGGAGAGGCTTAAGAAAGATGAGGTGGAGATGAGGTGTAAGAGAAGTACATGACATGGAGGGGGTACAAAGTACCTTGGGATTGGACAAGATCTCCTCATAAAGGAGGTCCTTGTCCCCATGTGGGTGGGAGGACATGTGAGGAATTAAAAATTCCTCAAATATTCTCACGGGGAGATGGGAAAGAATAAAGAATAAAGAGAGGACATGTGGGAAGGAGTGAAGGAATTAAAAATTCCTTTTGAGTGCCTTGGGGGATTAGAAGTGAATTAAAAATTCACATGGGGAAGTGGAGTGCCTTGTCCAAAAGGGGAAGGCCTTTAATAAGGTTGACCAAGGACACATGTCATAAAGGACATGGGGAAGAGAAAATGAATTTAATATTCCTTGAAAGATGAGAGTGGAATTAAAAATTCCTCAAAGGACTTTGGGAAGGGAAAATGAATTAAAAATTCCTTGGGGGATGGGAAGAGTTGACTAAAGGGGTGATTAGACAAGTTGATGAAGGGTTAGAGGAAGGTTAGGTGGCTAAGAGAGATTAGAGGCCAACTTGCAAAAGTTGGAGGATGACACATCCTAATCAAGGATTAGGCATGTGCACATCCTAATGATGGGATTAGAAGAAGGATTAAGATTAGATAAAAAGATGGAGGATGTGACATAAAGGGGATTAAATAAATAACATATTTATTTAATTCATTTGATGAAAGGAGGATTAAAGAGATAAGGTATTATTGATTAAATACCTTAGGATTTGCATTAAAGATATTAATTAAATAATAGCAGATTACTTAATTAACGAAAATAAGACGAAAGGGGATGAATTTGGATAAATTAAGTGTCCAAATTTAGATGTCTACATTTTGCCCCTCTTTGAGATGGTGTTACGAAGTAGCATCATTTCAAAGATTATTAAAACATAGAACCTAGAAGAAGATGGTTAGATTGGAAAAGATGCCCCAGTCATTCCTTTGAATGATTAGGAAGGGAAAAAGATGATGAAAATTAGGGATGAAGGATGCCCCCTCAAGAGGACATGTGGGTTCAAGAGAACACAGGTGGGCTCTCGAAATGGATGAGATGATGCAAGGGGAGTTGAAGAAGATGATGCAATGTGATGGAAGATTGGGAGGGGAGTGTGATGAAAGATGAATGGATGGGGGGGATTTTGATAGACGAGAGGATGAAGAGGAAATGAAATCCAAATGCAATTTTCCATCGTCGGAGCATTGATTTTTTCTATAGCATAAGACACAATACGCCAAGGTATGAAGAACCAAGGTGGATTAGTGTCTAATGCATAAAACAAACATAACAAACAAGAAGGCTATCCCAACACCCCAAAGTCATGGTGACCTTGGTCGGGCCAGGTATTGGGATAACCAAAAGAACACAAGGATGCCCTAGCATAACACAAGACCTTAGGGATCTTGGTGGGTACTACGTGGGACAACCGAGAAGAAAAACAAAAGATCAAGATACACCCCTATGTTGTCTAGTCAAAGCACACCATGATATGATGGATCAAGGCGACCATGACAAGTGATGATAGGGAGCTCAAATGATAAAAAAAGCCAAAATCATCAAAAGATCACAATTAATTTCAAATTTCCTTTGCCATAGGATCAATCAAGGGGATGGATGGGATTGATGAGGTCTGTTAGGAAGGATGCATCCTATTGAGACCGATGATGGATACTAAATTAAAAGATTGATATGACACAGGATATTCAAAACCGATTGGATGTGATGATACAAGTGGATCTTGTTTGTTAAGAACTAGCTAGATGAGGGCATAGCTTGATGACACGACACACGATAGGAGACTGACACATCCTAGCAACCTAGGGGCTCGGGGGCTGATCAAAGATTAGCCTTGCCTATGTGGAAGTGCAGAGCCCTCGTAGTTTGATAAAAGGCTGACGACGGACCATGATGGAGATTTTGATGGATGACCAAGATAGGATGGAGAATAGGAGAAAAGTGGACAAATATAGACTGATGATGGATGGAACCCCGGGGGCAGATCAAATGATCGACCTTGCCTATGTGAAAGCGCAGGAGCAATGTAGTTCAACAAAGGTCAAAGACAAGTGATGGATGAAAGATGACGAGATAACCCTAGATAAGGGGATAAAATGATTGGACCGACACGATGGGACAAGATAGACCTATTGGATTGGATTGGAGGATGATGGTGATCATGAAGCTTAGGGATGGGACTTTTATCCAAGTCATCAAAAGAGGAATTGGAAGGATGATATGATGTATAAATGAATGATGAGATGATGAATGATGAGATAGTAGGCTATAGCGAGATACCAATGACAAGGGATTATAAGATGGGATGAGGAGAATGAGATGAGGATGGGAACATGAAAAGGAGGGGGGAGATAGGTAGGGATGGAATAGTGAGACAGGGATGTGATGGTGGGCGGCTAGGAAGATAGGGATGGGAGAGGGGGAAGAGATTGGATGAATAGAGGGGATTGGCTAGGTAGATGGATAGATGCTAGGATGGATGGAGAATGATAAGGAGGTTTAAAAGGAATGTTTGGATGTATAAGAAGACGAGGATGGGAAGACATAAGGGATTGGTAGGAAGACAAAGATGGGGATATGAAAGGGAGTGTTTTGATGGATGGATAGGAGGATGAGGATGGGGATAGGGATATAATGATAAGGAAATGAGGATAGGGGAATGGAAGGAAGTGCTTTGACAGGATGAATGATGTCTCCAAGGACTATAGCACAAAGGAAGACAGATGCCCCCACTCTAGATATGTCATGTGCGGGGAGGAATGAAGGATGGAAGACAAGTGGATGGGAAGATAAAAGAGTGAGATGGATGAAGATATGATGCATGGATAAGGAAGGGATATGGAAGGTAGTATGATGGGTGGATAAGGAAGATAGATGAGTGCGAATGAGGATTAGGATAGTGTGCGGATGAGGGGAATGTATGCTAAGAGGTGTCCAAAGCATCTTATATGTTTGCCCCATTGTTATCAAAATCACAAGGAGGATGGAAGGATTGGGATAAATGAGATATGCCAAGAAGGATGTGCAAGATAGGTAGGATGGAGGGGATGAATGAAAAGGATGTATAAGAGGAAGAAGAGTGCATAGCTGGAAGCATAGCAGGAAGCATAGCGGATGGAGGGAGCACATATCAGGAAGCTACCCCCGAGTGCAGAGGGGGATTCACACATGATGCCTATTTGCCAGGTTTTCATCATGGTACTTATCCAAGGTGCTTGGTTGCCAAGTTTTCACCATTGGACGGATTATTTCTCTTTACTATTTTTTTTTTTGATTTTTTGATTTTTTTGACTTTTTTGTACTTTTTGGATAGTATGCAGAAGGAGATGGATAAGGATAGGGAGGCAAATAAGTGGATTTAGAAGACATGCAATAAGGATATGGATGAAGGACTCAAGCATCAAGTTCTATACGAGGTATTAAGAGCTCAAGTTCAAACTGACTGTTGGATGTTGGTACAACCTTATTAGGAGAAATGGATTATGCAAAATGATGAATTAGAGGGATTTGATGGGGGAGATATGTGGGATAATGGATGGGATGTTGGAAAGGGTATGGATAGAATGATGGGGTGGATGTGTGATGGGGTGGTGTGTTTAGGACCAACATTGGCACATGTGGTGGTGGATGTGAAAAGATAAAAGGATTAATGGATGGAGAATGCGGGGATAATGGAGGAGACGAAATAGTGAATTTTGGGACATAGGGACCCAAAACAGACTTAGGAGATGAAAGGGGGGGATGATTAGCTTTTGGATTAGCAACTTTGGATGTTCTTATAGATTTTTCATTTGATGGCATTGCATCTTTTTTCTTTGGGATCCACATGGTTTTGATTTTTGCTTTAGTGGGCCTTTATGGCTGATGGGTTTGATTTGGATTGTGGATTTGTTTTTTCTTTTCTTCAACATGTCATATAGAGGAGACATGAGGAGCTTTAGATTCATGTGGATGTTTGGATTTATGCATTTTTATGTTAGCATCCAAAGTGCATTTATTAGCAATAGGATGGGTGTGAGGGGATGGATGATGTGGAGCAATGGAAGTAGGAGTATGGGGATTACGTGTAGATGGGGGATGTTTAGGTATGTACCTTTGTTGATCCTGATTATGGGATATGCGAGAGGGATGTTTATGATGGATGACATGTATAGGTGTTGGATGGGTGAAAGGATGAGATGGAGGAGGTGATCTTGGGATATACGGACCCAAGATGGCTAGAGTAGATGAAGGACGGGAGATGGTGGATGGAGGGATGTAAGGACCCAAAATGGACAGAGTAGATGGAGGAATATGGACAGTTGTTTTGAGGTGATACGATAGAGGAGAAGGGATGGCATTATATGATCTGGCGGAGCGATGGGCAGAGCTAGAAGTTTTTTTGGAGAAGGCTCATTGAGGACGTCTAGAGGTTGTACCAACGTGTTTAGATTGTGAGTCTTGGGGAATAGATCCAAGACCTTGGATGCAGATTTATTCTTTGACTTGGATGGGCTCTAAAATACCTTGCTCGTGAAGTCCTAGACCTTTTCCTTGATAGTTCATTTTCTTGAGCATTCGATCCATGATAGGATTTTTGTTATTCTGAAAACATGATGCGAGTCCATTATTAGGTGGGGGATGATGGGTGGTATATACACTGTGCTTTTCTTCTGCAAGGAGGCCACCATTGAAGAATGTGAGAGTACCAAGGGGATATGCAAATGGTGTGGGGATAGCAGTTTTAGGCGATGATGGGGGATCCTGAGAAGGAGATGATGGGATAGCAGCATTTGGATGGGTGGTATCTAGAGAGGGAGTAGGGGATATGATAGGATCTGATTTTTTGGTAGTAGGCTCATGCAATGGAGATGGAGGTGGAGCAGTAGAATATTGAATCTCAAGAGGATCACGGGATGGAATGGATGGGGGACTGTGATCTTGCGGTAGACTAGATGGGATGGTAGGATCTTGATCTGGAGGAGGGGATATGTTGGCATGCTTTGGGTTAGGATCTTGGCATGACTCATCGTGTGTGGGAGACATGATAATGGATTCATGGGGGGACTCTTCAAGTGGGGAAGATGGAAGGATGGAGGATTCAAGATATTCCTGGGAATGGATACTAGGAGTGGAAGAAGTGGATTGGATTTGGGTGTCGTTGATAGGTTCGACAGCTCTTGGAGTAGGGGGTGGGTGTTCAATGGATTTGGTAGATGTGATGGTAGGAGATGGGGACTCGTGATTCAGAGGATGTGATGGTAGGAGATGGGGACTCAGTGGATTCAGAGGATGTGATGGTAGGAGATGGGGACTCAGTGGATTTAGAGGATGTGATGGTAGGAGATGGGGACTCAGTGGATTCAGAGGATGTGATGGTATCATCAATGATAAGTGTTGGATGGAGAAGGGTCTCATCACTAACGACCATGGATGATGGATTGGGATGGCATGGTTCCACGACTGCAATGTGTGGAGTGGGGGATGTTTCCTTTGTTATAAGTCCTTGGAGAAACTTGAATACACTAGGCTGAGATGGCGAGGTGGGAGTGGATGAAGGTTTATGGATTAGTGGACTAGGATTAGATGGAAGATTAAGGCTGGATGGAGGATTAAGGTAAGGATATGGGCATGGGGAATTAGGATAGGATGACATGGACGGTGGATCGTTGGTAGAAGATATGGGCGGCGTGTTGTAATAAAGGTATTTGGATGGTGGATTAGGATGGGAAGATTAGGTGTTGGATTAATATAGGGAGATGCGGATGTTGGATTAGGGTAAGTTGATGGGTGTTTGACTAGGATAGGAAGGTGTGAATGTAGGATTTGGTGAGTGGATTGGTATGGAAGATTAGGGTAGTGGGTACATGTGGATGAAGGATTGAGATAAGAGGATGTGGATGGGGGATCAAGATAGGGGTATTGTGATGGAAAACTAGGATAAGGGGATGATGTAGATGAAGGATATGATGGATATGATGGACATCCCTTATCAAAGGTAGCATAAGGAGTGTGATTAGGCATAGATGAAGACATGATGGGATAACTCGATGGGGTGATTGGATTTTGGAATGTGGGTGGAGAAAGCTTACTAGCAATGATAGTGTCAAGGGGATCTATGTTGTATACCTCTTGATCAACAAGACTTTCATTATCATCATTGGCGTAATTAGGGTTTCCCTTGACCACTATTGATGGAGGATAAGAATTCATGATGATGAAAGGATAAAGATGATGGATAAATATTTTGGATGGAAATGGAAAAAAGCCCAAATTGGGATTTAGGACAAGCTCAGATCAGGATTGGATTAAAGCTCAGATTAGGATGATTGGATGATGATTGGATTGGATTATCAAAGGATGAGTACAACACCGAATCTTCTCTGAGATGGAAGTAGATTGATTGGGTCAAAGGTGATTGGATAGGGATGTGATTGGATTGGATTGGATAAGATTGATCGATTGAAATATCAGATGATGGATTGGATAGGATGACAAAAGGGACTGTAAACCCCGTTCAAAGATTACCCTAGGTGATGTAGGCTACTGATTGATCAGATTAAAGGATGAATGTATGATTGCAGCACTGAATCCACCTTGAGATTGAAGGTGAATTGATTGGGCCAACGATGATTAACTTAGGACAGATGACAATCCTAAGAAAATATTGATGAGGACGATCAGATCAGACACTTCGGTCAATTTGGATAATAATCCAAGACAAATTTCAGTGGATTTGGGTGGGGAAAATGATGATTTGATTGGAGAAATGGATGATAGAAATGGATGAACAAATACTCAAAATGAGCAAACGGTTGATCGGGACAGATGAACGATTACTCAGAACGAGTAAACAAATGATCAGAATGATAGAACAAGAGTTCAGAATTATGAAAGGATATGTGAAATGGATGAATGTTTACTCAGAATGAGTAAATGGATGATCGGAATGACAAAATGAGAGTTCAGAATGATGAAAGGAGGTGTGAAATGTATGAATGTTTACTCAGAACAAGTAAACAGATGATCAGAATGAAAAAATGAGAGTTTAGGATGATGAAAGGAGGTGTGAAATTTATGAATGTTTACTTGGAACGAGTAAACGGATGATCAGAATGATAGAACGAGAGTTCAGGATGATGAAAGGATGTGTTGAATGGATGAATGTTTACTCAGAATGAGTAAACAGATGATCAAAATGATAGAACGAGAGTTTGGAATGATGAAAGGATGTGTTAAATGGATGAACATTTACTCAACGAAAAACGAGAGAATGGTAGGGTATACCCCCCTCGAGGGGGCAGATGGTGAAGAAAAAGGTGCCCCGGCCAACTTCTCAAAAGTATGAAGTGGTATATATCATCGGAAAGAGCACGAAAAAATGAGAAGAACTGCCTTTGAACGAAGTCAATCGGATTAATAGTGTGGAAATGGTGGCCTCGGGAAGAAAGAGCAGAAGGTCAGGTTTGCCACAGGATAAGGACAGGTCCGCCAAAGGATAAGGACAGGTCCGCCACAGCATAAGGTCATGTCCACCACAGCATAAGGACAGGTCCACCATAGCATAAGGACAAGTCCGCCAAAGGATAAGGACAGGTCCGCCACAGCATAAGGTCAGGTTCACCAAAGGATAAGGACAGGTTTGCCACAACATAAGGTCAAGTCTACCAAAGGATAAGGACAGGTCTGCCACAGCATAAGGACAGGTCCGCCAAAGGATAAGTACAGGTCTGCCACAGCATAAGGATAGGTCTGCCAAAGGATAAGTTTAAGCTTGATTTTTTTAATGGATGGGTAAGGCAAAGGACCCAAAATATAGCAAACATGAAAAGAATTTTGCCAAACTGATAATGACTGGTTTTGCATGAGAAAGACAATTCAGACAGCACAACCCTAAGATTTAGTAGAAACGGGTATGGCCAACAAAGTTTTCTACTCTAGGATGAACATGGTTGCTAAGGAGTCCTCGATATACACCCGGTACGTGAGGCCCAAACCATGAACACCAACCCGTTACAAGCATGAGTCAGGAACCTTAGCGAGATACTAAAGGCTCGGACCACCTCTTCACGTCATCTTGATGCTTTGCCAGTTACAACGTGGTTGGATTGAGGTACAACTTTCACTCTCCCCCCTTTATATACCCCGCTGGTACGCATGGTTGGAATCGTCCCTTGGGGTGATGAAATCCCCAAGCAGGTCCCACTAAGAAAATGAAAATGGGGTGACTCAAAGGACTTGGAAAGCTACGATTTCTCATCACCCAGGATCGCCAAATGGCGCAAGGGGATTGGATACGTCAAATAGCCTTCCACAAGCACACCAAACAAGGTTTGTTGACCCCTCTAATTAAACTATGTGCCTAATTTACCAAAGGACAATTAGTAAAAACTTGAAATTTCACTTTCGAGAGGTCAGGTCCGCCAAAGCAGGACAGGTCCACCACTCTGTAAGGACAGGTCTGCCACAGTAGGACAGGTCCGCCACTCTGTAAGGACAGGTCCGCCACCCTATAAGGACAAGTCCGCCACCCTGTAAGGACAGGTCTGCCACTCTGTAAGGACAGGTCCGCCACAAAAGGATAGGTCCGCCACCAGAGGGATAGGTCCACCACCGGAGGGACAGGTCCGCCACTAGAAGGACAGGTCCACCACTCTATAAGAATAGGTCTGCCACTCTATAACCCAGACTTGCAAAAATGCAAAAAACAACAAACGTGAAAGAAAAAGACCCATTTGTGGGTCCCACCGGGTGTGCCAGAAATGTGATAGGTCTGCCACCCTGTAAGGATAGGTCTGCCACTCTATAAGGACAGGTCTGCCACAGCAGGACAGGTCCGCCACCCTGTAAGGACAGGTTCACCACTCTATAAGGACAGGTCCGCCATAGCAGGACAGGTCCGACACTGGAGGGACATGTCCGCCATCGGAGGGATAGGTCCACCACCGGAAGGATAGGTCCACCACTCTATAAGGATAGGTCTGCCACTCTATAACCTGGACCTGCAAAAATGCAAAAAATAGCAAATGTGAAAGAAAAAGACCCGTTTGTGGGTCCCACTGGGCGTGCCAGAAATGTGATAGGTCAAATATATGCGTTAGAAAATGAGCAGCAAACTAAAGAGTGCAAATAAACACCAAAACAACCTACACCTCAAGATTAGCCTAAGTTGGAATCAACACAAGATAAAAGCAACAAATAGAACTTTATACCTTGTCTCGAATCGATCCTTTGGTTGGCCCTTCAATCTTTGATGTGTATGCTCCTTGGATGGCACAAGATGCAAGCTAAATGATGATGTGAGGATGGGTTAAAAGGGATGAAAGCATGAAGATGGCTAAGTGTAGATTGAGAAACAAAATTGCAAGAGTTTGGCTAGCAAAATGATCTCCCCAAAATGAGAGAAAAGAGGGGGTATTTATAAGAATTTTGAGAATTCCTAGAAGAGATGGATGGCCAAGATTGAGCCACCAAATATCAAGATGTAGGGCTAAGGTGAGTTGAGAACTCACAAGCCCTCACATCTTGACATGTGGCATGGGGAGAGGCTTAAGAAAGATGAGGTGGAGATGAGGTGTAAGAGAAGTACATGACATGGAGGGGGTACAAAGTACCTTGGAATTGGACAAGATCTCCTCATAAAGGAGGTCCTTGTCCCCATGTGGGTGAGAGGACATGTGAGGAATTAAAAATTCCTCAAATATTCTCACGGGGAGATGGGAAAGAATAAAGAATATTTGACTATCTCATATCTCTTTTTGTCAACAAGCTTCTTTCCAAATTCATGTTCAGAACTCTCATGAAAACATTGGAAAACTTTGACAAGCCACCACATTGTGAGCACTTTGCATTTAAACAATCATTTCTATAGAAAAGACAACCATCATCTCTGGAACATAAAAATAGATCTAGCAAGTCCCTTGATGATTTCAGAAGATGCATTGCACCACACTCCTGTAACATTTCATTAGTATGCAAAGTAGAATGGATATAACATAATAGCTCATGGTACATTGAAAAATCCACATGGTATTTGCAACAACAAGTATTACAAATCTTAAGAGGCACACAATAAAATGGCTTCAAATCTTCAAAAGTCCTTTGCGAGATTTCCATATTTTTATGTGTTTCAATAATTTTTTTGAACAACATTGTTTGGCTTGATTCCAAGAAATGTTTAGGATGTGGTGTACGGTCTCGATTGCCAATTCTTAACTTTAAAACATCCTTTGCATTGGGTGATACTATAGAGTTATCATGCCAAAATTGTTGAATTACTTGCATTACATTATCGGTTAGCTTCTTATCAACACGTGGAAGCCTCCCAACAAAAGCCCATGTATCATTTTGAAGAGGATCATCTATTCTTTCTCTTCTTGCAAGTTCTCTATCCAAAGTTTTATGATTTATGTCAAAATCAATACAAGTTTGTCTCATAAAGCGATCCTTTTTCAATTGATGTCTTACTAGGGCAGTTGTAATGACTCTCTGAGCAACTCTCTTATCCTTTTCCTTGTTATTTTTTCCAATAGACTTGAGAGCATTAAAAATATTTTTGACAATAATAGAATTTTTTTTGGTCTTCTTGTTCACACGAATATTCAATTTGGCTAGCAAAGGTCTCATCTTTTGCCTCTTTAGCAATTGTACAAAAAGTTGGCATTGCTCGGTCAATGTCTTATCACTAAAATATTGGTTGAAAAGTCTTCTAGCCCACAACCGAATAGTTTGTGTTGACCTCTTTCCTTCAAAATTGTTTATAATGTTCTCATCAAATTCAAGTAACCATTTAGGGGTTCTTGAAGGTCTTGAAATTGGAATATGTCTTTCTTCCATACAAGGTTCTTCATTTCTCATGTAATTTGGTGAAACATAATTTACTCTTGCTTCAATATTATGTTCAAAATCTTCATTTCCAACATTTTCACCTTGAACATTTTCAATATCAATTTGAATAATTTCATTCCCAATTTCAATATCATGTTCAACATCTTCAAATCCAACATTTTCACCTTGAACATTTTCATTATCAATTTCAATATTTTCATTCCCAATTTCAATATCATGTTCAACATCTTCAAATCCAACATTTTCACCTTGAACATTTTCATTATCAATTTCAATAATTTCATTCCTAATTTGAATATCATGTTCAACATATTCAATTCCAACATTTTCACCTTGAATATTTTCCTTCAACATCTTCAATTTCCTCTTCACTTGAAAGACCATAGGGGTTAGGTTCACCAATATTTAACATACCTTGTCTTCTCTTCCTATGACCTTCTCTATCTCTTTGTCTATATGCTTCAATTTTTTATTTTGTAAGCTTTCTCTTATGTTTTTTCTTTTGATGACTGCTTCTCCCCATTATACCT
>VDFB02252616.1:81144303-81183681 GCA_007258455.2 Sequoia sempervirens | reverse complement strand
CTCAAAGAGATGTTGCAAACCATGGAAAATGATATAACCACTCTTAAGCAGAACCAAGCAGTTCCTCTAAAGCCTGAATATCAAAACTATCAAGGCGGACGATCTTATCAGCAAAATCAATACTAGGGCATGCCTCGTGCTAATCCACCAACCCCGACTACAAACCAAATGGTGCCAGTGCCTACTCCGCTGATGAATGCATCACCAAGCTCGAGTAGGGAATTAACCTTAGGGCAGAACAACCTTATTGATGATATCAATCCATGGTGCTTCCCTTGTAGCGATGTGCATATGCCCCAGAACTGTCTGCATGGCAACTTGCAACAAAAGGTGGTAGAGAAACGCAGCTAAGGTGCTGCAACAGAACATGGAGGTTATGTATATGTCTCACCATAAATGGAAAGTGTGGTCCTTACCGCACAAATGCAAAGAATGTCTTTAGAACAAGAATCTGATATTGCTCCTGATTATGCGATCTTCTCCTAGATGTAGGAAGAAGAAACAATTTTTGCTAATGACACATTCATATCCAAAACACCGCAAGTGTAGTCTGATTATAACACACGCTAAAAGAGGAGATTCACCAGTGAGTCAATGGTTTTGCATCTAGACAGCCTACAACTGAAAGGCATTTCCAATCAGATTCCTAGTACTTCAACTGTCCCTTCACCTTCTCAACCATGGAAGGAATTTATTATAGCAAAAACTAAGGAGCAGAAACCTCTAAGTTTGCCACCTTTCAATGTGATAGAGCAATTGAAGAAATCATCCACTAATGTGTCTCTATGGGACATTCTAGCTATCCCAGAACAAAAGACACTATTACAGAAGGCACTTCAAGAAAAGGTCAACCCAACACCAATGAAACCGTTTGCCAGTGCAGAGGTTGTTTATCAAATACCACCAGCTAAAGTCCTTACAAAAAATACAAAGGAATCCCCTACCGAAGACAAGAATAAGTTGAAACCTCAACCCTTCTTCTTGACTCTCATTATAGGAAAAAAGTTATTGCACAATACTATGATTGATTTTGGCGCTAGTACCATGGTTATGCCTAAATAGATAGCCAAAGCTTTGGGACTCAGCTGCAAACCTATGAAAAGAGGGGTAATGCAACTTGATGGGAATAAAGTTGAGACTGTAGGTGTCATCAAAATGCTTCCTTTAACTCTATTCACCTACCCCAGTATCATAGTGCTGCAAGACACTGTGATCATAGATGTTCCTCTGATGTTTGGTATTTGTCTATCTCAAGAATTTACTTCAAAGGTGGGTGGATACCTGTCCTTGGATTGGTCACATCTGATACTTAGGACCAAACACGCTGCAAAAATGAAGATAGAATCAGAGGATTTACATTCTAAACATGTAGCGGATGAAGCCCTGATCAATTTTGAAGCCACGCATACCTCTATCACCAAGCAAGAAATGTATTGCATTGAATTGCTAGAGGAAGAGAAGTTGAGCGGAAATCAGAATGATAATGAAGATTCTCTGTTAAGTGAACACATAGAAAATGATCCTTTCACAAATTATCATGCTACAGGATTGGGCACATATGTAATTTATGATGAAGACCAAGTGCTTCAGAGGGTCACTAAAGAATATGAAGGTAGCCAAGCAAATGAGCTATGGACACTGTACTTTGATAGAGCAAGAAGCAAGGTGGGTGTTGGAGTAGGGATATATCTAATATCCCCACAAAATGAAAAATTGTTGAGGTCTTTCCGCTTTCATTTCGCCTGTTCAAACAATGAGGCTAAATATGAAGGACTAGTCCAAGGCTTAAGCCTTGCGAAACAAATGGGCATTAAGAAATTAATTATTTTTAGAGATTCTGAACTAGTAGTTCACCAAGTCTGAGGAGTTTCTGCGGAAAAGAATGTCTGCATGAGATCCTATTGGCACTGAGTCTGGGACCTGATTGATGGTTTTGAAGCTTTCAACATCAAGACTACTCCCGAGGACAAAATAGCAACGTAGATCGCATGGCCATGATTGGTGCTCAGTTTGATCCTAGCTCTGACCTTCTTCATAATGAACATTTAGTACGAGTACTAGTCCAACTAGCAATCCCCGACAATGATCAGAGTTGACAAGTTTTTGAAAGCGATGAACACATCACCTCGTTTATCCAACACTCAGGGGAGTTTGCCGATCAACTTCAACCAAAGATTTCTGAAGCTTATGAAGGACAAATTATGTAGCTCAAATCTAATAAACTTCTGAAAGGATTGGTTACTCTTGAAAAAAAATTCGATTGTGATGATGCCCAAAATGATAAACAAAAGTTCATAGCAGACAAAAGTGATTATGTGGACCTTCGGGTCTCCGATGGTAGGAATCTCTGAGTTGGTAAAAATGTCCTGCACCATGATAAGGAAAGACTCATTAGTTTTCGCAAAAAATATGGAGTAGTGGCCTGGTCCTATGAAGATCTGGAGGGATATGATCTTGACATCATTCAACACACTATTGAGCTAACAAAAGGTGCAAAACCAGTCCGACAGAAATAAAGGCCCGTCAACCCTAAAATTGAAGCCCTAATGGTGCATGAGCTAACTAAGCTCATTGAGTCATGCATTGTCTTCCTAATCAAGCATAGTACTTGGGTATTGAATCTGGTCCCGGTCCAAAAGAAGAATGGAGATATCCATTTATGTGTGGAATTTTGAGACCTAAACAAAGCATCCCTTAAGGACTACTATCCACTGCCTTCGATGGAATCAATCCTACAAATGGCCACAGGACCAGAAATGTTTTCTCTATTGGATGGTTTCTCTAGCTACAATCAGATCTGAGTTAAAGAAGAAGATCAGCACAAGACTGCGTTCACCATGAAGTGGGGAACATTTGCATATGCTAAAATGCCTTTTTTTTTATCCAATGCAGGGGCAACATTCCAATGGGTGATGGACATCGCATTCAACAAACTAATCAATAAGATTATTCTAATCTATTTGGATGATCTTACTGTGTTCTCTAAATATAAGGACAACCATTTTGATCACTTAGAATTAGTTTTTCAAAAATGCCAAGAGTTTGAAGTTTCCCTAAACCCGAAGAATTGTGTATTTAGAGTACCGTAGGGTAAGCTGTAGGGGCATGTTGTGTCTAAAGAAGGGGTTTCAATTGACCTTGAATGAGTAAAGGCTATCAAGAAACTTCCCCTCCCGGTAAATAAGAAAGGTGTTCAGTCTTTCCTGAGCAAAGTAAATTTTGTCAGCAAGTTTATTTTTGATTTCGCAGGAATAATTAGGCCGATCACCCTGATGCTGAAGAATGTTCAGACATTCAAGTGGATGACCGAAGCTCGAGAAGCTTTTGAAAAGTTCAAGGAAGCTATTTCCACAGCTCTGGTGCTGCTTAATCTAGATCAATCCAAAGATTTTATAATGTATGCCTTCAGTAGCGTGTCTAGTATCACTACTATCCTAACCCAAAAGGACATTGAAGGAAGAGGAGAACATCCAGTGGCATTCTACTCCCAGACCCTAAAGGAATATGAAGCAAATTATAATTTTGTCGAAAGGCGGGCCTTTGCAATAGTGAAGGGACTTAAAAAGTTTCACCATCTAATTTCCTACACTAGGGTGCTTGTGTATGTCGCACATTCTAGTGTGCTTGAATATATCATGGAAGGGAAAAATATAGAAAAAAAGGCTAATTGGATCACCAAGATCCTTGAATATGATATCAAAGTCAAGCCTACTAAAATTATTAAAGGAAGAGGACTGTGTGAGTACATGGCACAAAACAAGGAGGTACCTACCGCAGAGGAGCAATCAGAGCTCGTCTTGATGAATGAACCAGGATCGGGAGGTGGTTGGCTGACTGATAGAATGAGGTTCATGCAAACCAAAAAATATTCATCAGGCCTCTCATCCCAAAAAAAGAGATATTACTGGCTGCAAAATTGCGGATATACGCTAATAAAGGGATTCCTTTTCAAAAGGAATTTCAATTGTGTTCTCCTACGATGCGTCACTTCAAAGCAAGCAAAGAGGATCCTCGATGCGTTCCACAATAGCACTGCGAGCGGACATTTCTCTGCGAAGACCACCGCCATTAAAATCATGCATGCTGGCTATTATTGGCCTACACTTTTTAATGACTCCTACTCTTTGGTGATGTCTTGCATAAAATACTAGTTCTTTACCGACAAAAGGAAGAATTCTGCAATGCCCCTCAAACCCACAGTGTCAGACGAACCGTTTTCCCAATGGGGCCTATACTTCATTGGAATGATCAACCCAGTTTCTAGTGCTAGACACAAGTGGATTTTGACCACCACGAACTACTTCACAAGATGGATTGAGGTTGTTCCACTTAAAAGTGCAACAGAAACAGAGATTGTAAATTTCCTTGAGGAACTGGTGACAAGGTTTGGTCCTCCAAAAACTATCATTTCGGATAATGCTAGAGCTTTGTTAGGTGCAAAGGTATGTCAATTTGCATTAAAGAATGGCATATTCCTCAAGACATCATCAAACTATTACCCACAAGGAAATGGTCTAGTGGAGTCAACAAACAAGAGCCTAGTCCAGCTCCTTAAAAAGATTGGTTTGGAACACCAAAGGGAATGGCATAAAAACCTTCGAGTAGCACTCTAGGAAAACCACATAACTCCTAATCAAGTCCTTAAGACTTCACCTTATGAGTTGGTATATGGGAAAGAGGCGCTGTTACCCATATCCGTGGAGATTCTGGCACTACAATTGTTGAAATCTCTCTAGATAGAACAAAATGACACCATGGAAGTTTGGCTTACCGAACTATTAGAAGTACAGGAAAAAAGGGAGAATTCTCTGATAGCCATTGCAAACCATCAACAAGTGGTCAAGCGATGGTTTGACAAGAAGGCTTCTGACCAAGGTCTAAAATGCGGAGACTTAGTGCTATTTAAGTATGATAAAAGGGTTGCTAAGCTAGGTCAGCATGTTAAATTTGACAGTCTATGGGAGGGACCCTTTAAAATCATTCGGAGCAAGGAACATAAAACTTTTGAGCTAGAAAATATGGAACAGGAACCCTTAGGAATTCTGGTCAATAGGATTCATCTTAAGTTGTTCCATTAGGCACTAAGCTCTATTTTGTACATATGTGAATAGTGCTTTTATTTTATTTCTATTTCTTTCACCGGTCTTTTTTGAATTAGTTTGTGCTTCTACAGAATTAACCCATTATTGGCGGGTGGAATACCAGGATTGCTTTACATAAAACACACCCATATGTGGAGAAATGATAGAATGAAAGTAAAGAGCCCATAGAACTAAAATATAGAATGAAGGAAAAAACATGGATTTTCTTTAAAAAGGGATATATATCTATTTATATATATTCTTTACATTGCAAAAATGGTTGGGAAGCCGTAATCCAAAAATTTACAAGTATTTGAGCTATTATATATGATAGCCTTTTATCAGGCTTATTTACAAGCTATAAGGCAGGTATTCTGAGCAGCAGCAAGAGATTCAGTAAACAAGGAGACATTTGTTGAGAGCAGAAAGGGGGTTTTCATCCAAAGACATGGGAGGCAACAATTGACACATTAACAGCAGCATCCACCTCTTCTTCATCCATAGGTTCTTCGGTAGCACTAGTAGCATCATTTGGCACAACCACCATTGGTAGGGGAAATACTAGGTTCCTGAAATCAGTATACCAATCTACGTCGTAGAAGGGTATTATGTTGTAGTTGCGGAATAGGAAATGTAAGGCCTGGGTAACCCTCTGGTGATGCTTGTCGCGAGTTTGTAGGAAGAATCCGCTGAGAAATGGAAGCCAAATGACTACAACTTCTTCCTCAATAAAGCAACGGAGGTCGCTAGCTAATAGTAGACCTACTCCATAGGCGGCATGAGCAACAACCTCGTCAAGGACATTCAGATACTTTTTGGGAAATATTTATTTAACAAGTTTTAGGGTAATAGGCTGAGGGACATTTATATCTACCATGGATGCCACGAAGTGGGAGCATATGTCGATGTTCACCAGATACTTGTCCTCATAATCTATGCAGTCTTTACCCAAAACCCACTTTATGGCTATCAAGACCAAAGAATGCTAGTTCTTAGTCATCTGTTTCAGCCTCCTAGAAGAAACCTCTCCTAGGAATGTCATTTTCTACTTATATGAGGTTAAACGAACTGGAGTGTCCATAGTTCTGACACTATTCCTAGGCTTCTAAGCTATTGTCAAAATTTATCTATCACCTAACCTATGAGAAGGTTTGCTTAAGACTCTGCTACCAAACTATCACTGCTCAAATGCTAAGTATGATTTCCTCATTGCTTACTAGCCTATTTATAGAAAAAATGACAAGATACATGCTAATCCATTTTGAGAAAACATGATAATAAGCTAGTTGCCAACTTGAAAGGCATGCCTGTGTTTGCTCACATTTCTGGGCCAGTTGCATCTGCGAGAGTACGCCTAAATGCGTGCTAAATTAATAGGAGCTAACTAATTAGCTTTAAAAAGGTGGCACTCATTGACAATAGGACATATGGCCATAGGCTATTGTGTTATCTCATAAGTATTTCCCAGAGCCCAAGGCGATATTCATATCTTTTCAGATCGTAATTGTTTGCTTTGGCGTAATCATTCCGGCCAAGATATTAATTACCAGCATATGCTAATGCAGGGTGAGAAAGAAAATAGTTGGCTCAAGTTCCAAGGGGATCATAGCATATCACATGATTGCCAAACACAATAATGAATTCCGACTGCCTCAAAATGGCAAGCAGTTCATTTTGCACGAATTGAAATATTAACAATACATGCTGAATTAAATGCAAAAGGCACGCTTTCGTCTACCACCTTAAGGAAAGATTGCCAAATATTGCATGAAAAGGCTTAATATTTCAAAACCTTTTCACAAATGCCAAAGCTGAGAGTGCAAAGTTGTTCCTCTTATGTATATCCAGAGCCGAGGAAAATTGTAGAGCCAAGAACTCGTAGAGATCTTCACCCAAAGAAAGATGTCAAAGACTTCATCTCAGCCAATGCAAAAAGAAATTAGCCAGGAGTTGTTTACAACTATACATTCTTTAGAGGAGGTATATATCTATGAGGATGTGGCATATGCTACGCTTGGTATACCTAGCAAGCCAAAGATGGCCTATATAGAAGAGCTGAATAGGCCCAAGAATTGTAGAAACCAGAAAAGGGTTGAAGAGAAATGAAATAATGTCTACAATCCACGACTCACGAGAAAACCCTAAGTCCTTAAGAGAGGAAGCTTGTGCAAGGTTATCGGCATCGAAGGTAGACCAATCTACGGCGAAGAGAGTTTGGTACAATGGTCTCCCTCAATACATGGTCCCACTGGTGCACTACTGCCCGGAGGTAGTTGATGCTACTATCTAGTGTTATAACCCTGATACCCACTACATTGAAGGCCGCAACTTAAGGGTGCATATCACTCTAAAGGCCATTTGGCATATGTTATACATCCCATAACCAAGTAAGAGAAGAGAGAATATTGAGTCCTTTCACCCTGGCAAAGGAGAAAATATGGAAGAGGATGAAAAAGAACTCAAAGTTCTTGTTGGAGGAGACTAGTAGGAAAGGCATCCTAGCCACTAAATTGCCAAGTATTCCATTGTTGCGTAGTGCATTACCCGACGATCTATAGGATGCCATGTCCATGCTAGATTTTTTGTGCGGCCAAGACTTCGATGAGAAGGTGGAAACTTTTCAACTGGGACTGGCTTTCCAATTTGCAAGCAGTATGATCTCTTATGGTATGATTTTGTTGAGTTTATGGTAGAAGAAATGATACAGAAAATAAAGAATTACCAGGCGGAGAAAAAATTTAGGTTTTTTTCTTTCCTGGTCCACATGTTTTTGCATCAGAACCCAGATTTTTTTGCCTAGTATTTTTCGTTATCAATTTTTGATGAGCAAAATAAAAGGAAGCCAATGTCCACGTGGGCGCCTTCTCTTTCCACATCATATGATTATTATGCATTTTTGGACTATTTCATAGCTCCGGCCTTGCATGATTTAATCAGAAAGGGAAACATAATTAGGTTTGAAAGGGAGCAAACTGGATATATGTAGGGTTTCACTCTCACCTATGACTGGTTCTTAGGAAAGGATTTCATGATTCTCCATATGTGAGTCTTTACTAGTAAACCTTTCTTGCTCCCAGCCTGTATCACAAATAGGGTTCTCACACTAGAAATGTTTTGGTAGGTGTGTATCATTGATTTTACCTTTTGTAGTAGCAAAAGTGTAAAGAAGAAGGGGTTCTTCTCTTGTCCGAAGAGTTTCAATTCGATAACTCTAATAAAGAAACAATCAGACCAGTTGTTGGAGGACAAGCTGGCTTATCTAAGGTTGGTACTGGTAAATGATAAGTGGGAATAAAACCCTTTCGATGACTTTCCAGAGCCACACATGAGAGTTACCCATGTTCCTCGACCTTACTGGGAAAAGTGGCGTAACACGTGGGGAGACAAAGATGAAAATTTTGTTAAATTGGTGTGTATTCCTATGCAAGATACTAGAGGGCCATGGCACAAGTTCTACTTTGCAGTGGTGGTGGCTCAGGATAATTTCCTCATGGAGCACAACATGTACAATAGGTTGAAGAAGGATGAAGAATGGACTGACAAAAAAAAGAGGCTTTTTGGAAGTATCGTCAGGAGATAGCATAATTGGATGCTCCTTACAACAATCTGAAGGATGACCAAGAATTTGAAAGATGAAGATGGTGGAAGGAGGGCCACCCCAGCCCGAGCTCTAACATTAATAGGAGTGAAGACCTAGACAAAGAGTCTGAAGAGCAGTATGAGGAAGCGGTGACATCGGCCTTGTCTGCACCGAAGGAAAAAGGCCCCAGACAGCCCGCCTATGTGGCCACGAATGTGAACTTTAATATATCAAAGGGCTCGCATACACTCACTTGGGCTGCTAAACTAGCTAGGTTATCACTATAGCAAATGGAGATGACTGCCGAAGCTAGAAGGAACTCACCTGCAAAATGGCAGTGTACAAAGAGCATTATCGGAGAGGGTTCACAGGAGCCCGCCGGAGATAATGTGCTTGCAGCTATCCAAGAGCCTAAGGCTAAGGAGGAGTCACTGGCGATTCTGGAACTGCCATCGACCAGTCAATAAGTAAAATTTGCTCCTTCTTCCCTTACTTCTCATTCCTTGGTATCTGCCTCTGCCTCACTGGTGATCCCTACCATATGTCCTCGCCCTCTGTCTTCTACTTTTAGTCTGACATATTCGGTAGGCTTCGCTCATTTTTCACAAACTTCTCTGCTCATCTTCACTCCTTCGTAGATCCTTACGCCCGCTACTACCACTTAGAATCTCCTTGCCTCACTTTCAGAAAGCACTCCCCCTGTAAGTGCCTCTCCTTTTGCCACTATTATTGAAGATCCTCTTCCATCGCAACAGGCTGAGACTCCATTGACAAACCCTCCACTGTCCCAACCAATGAGCCTTATGGCTAACTCCCTAATTCAGTCATTACAAATGACTAGCCCTGTTGGTGGTTCTCAAACCAAGCTATGGAACATGCCCCACTTCTCCCCACAAACTGTCACTCTCGAGAAGAAACAAATTCTCGTGCCTATGAAGATTACCTATCCCTATGCCTTGCCTTCTGGTGCTCCTTTCACAGGTGGACTAGTTTCGTCGCCAGTTGAGTTTATGGCACAGATTGATTACAGAAAGGAGGCATGTGCAAGTAGAATTTGAAAGCATAGAGACAAATATGACATCGCTTCCATCAAGCCAAAAGTACAGACTCTTTTTGATGAGGCCCGACAAAAATTGAAGTTAGCAACCATGTACCCGCAGGTAAGCAAGCCTCAAGGAGAAATGCAACCAAAAGACTATGAAATATATGCTGTAGGACTCAACATGAAGGTAGCTTGACCACAAGATAAAGTTGAAATCATGGAGGAAACGCAATGGGTAGTTACTTCTGACTTCCTTAAAACTGGTTGCTAGCTAAAGAAGAAGGATGAACAGCTTAAAGCAGTAAGGGAAAGGGTTAGTTTTCTAGAGAGGAAAGAGAAATCCTTAAAGGCATATATTGCTCATATGACTGAAAGGGTGTTGGAAGCAAAGGATGAGAGGAATAGACTTCAGGGCGAAATTGTGAAGACTTAGCTTGCCAACCATGGCATAATAAAAGAACTACAATCTAAGTACCAGGAGGCGGAGAAGAATATGCAACTAAAGAATGAAGAACTGGAGTGGCTTTGCCTTGAGTATAGTCAAGGAATGGTGTAGAGAAGTGAAGCATCGAAGCACCAACAAGCTCAATATGAGTAGAAAATACAAGAAAAAGAGGTTGAATTTAAAGGCGTAAAAGCTCAACTAGAGGAAGAACTCTAAGAGACAAACTCTTCTCTGAACGAGCACTTAGCAAATCACTCCCAAGCTGAGAAGAACTAGAATAAAGAAATAAGAAGTGCTACAGAACAGCTAGTGTCCGAGAAAAAGAAAAGGGAATAATTGGCTAAAGCCATTATTTCAAGAGACATGGAAATTGCTTCTCTTAAAGGCTCTCTCCTGCCTCCCCCTACATAGCCAGATATCATTTCGCTGGTTAGGAAATTATACATTTCTCATTAGGAAAAAATTAAAGCCTTTTGCCTAACACTGCAACCTACCCTCCGATTCATCACCAAGGCATCGAAGCTGAGCCAAGAGGCCCATGATACGATTGAGCAGTTCCCACGGTTCATCTTGGAGAGGGTTCTCGAGGAAAAAGATCTGCTCAACAAACTATACTCGGTCTCTGATGAGAGCTTTGCCAGAGCAGGTATTAAAGATCATGATGTTGCTGCTCAAATGGAAAATAAGTTCATCCACTGCCACTCCACCTTCCAGCGCACTAAAGAAGTCGCGGCTATTCTAAGTAAAACACTGGATGACATACGGGGAGGTTTCGCCAAGTTAAATGGGATGGGTTTTCTATCCCCATTCCTTGAAGATGGTTCTATTGCCACGGCTGAGCAGATTATGGAAAGGATAGAAGAAAGGGAAGATGATCCAGAGGCTTTCATGGATTTTAGTAATCCTCCCATGGTGACCGAAATTGAAGGAGTGATTCATCCACTCTCACGACTACTATTCCATTGCGAAGCAGGGGCCGGTTTACCCAATGTGCTGCCTCACAAAGAAACTATTGATCTAAGTGGAGCACAAGAGAATTTATGCAACATGGTGAAACCGTCTGAGGATGAATGGTCACCTTTGCAAGTGGCTCTTTCCAATCTTTGACTCCATTGACCTAATGAAATGGCACTCTCGCCTCTAAACCAGAGGATTTTTGGGTTCTCCATTCCTTAGTCAAAACGCCTCTGATAGTCGCCTAAAGTTGTTAACAAATATTTAACCAGCTCCCTTCGGGTTTATTTTCCATGCGCCTACCTGTGCATCGCAAGGTCTGCTCGCCCTTTTATCTAAGTTTTTCTCTGCCACTCTACATGTCTATTCCTCACAACTTCGAGTCCCAGCTCTCCTTTTGCATCCTAGGAAACTTCGTTGTGCTTCCACATGTTGCAGCTGCGGGATACTTTTAATCATGTTTTCTTGCCGCCTCATTGGGCTGTGAAATGCTGCCACGAAGCCCTCATTCCTAAAATTTTTGGTAGGCCCCACGATTGCTAACTGTGGTGTACACTAGCTACGTGTCTACCATTCGCAAATCTTTAAGCGCGAAAATGAAGTAGCAGCCGTAGGCAGTGAAATGCTACCACACATCTTTTTTGCGCCTGTCTGGTATTCATTCCCTCTATTGTTGATGAAGGCTCCACCAACTTGACACATGTAGCATTAATGCAAGTCCTCAGCGGCAAGGGGAGAAAGGTTCATACGGGCAGTGAAAGGCTGCCACGTGCCTAGCCAGCAGATCTCATATGTGGGCAATGAACCGGGTGAACCAAATAATGCTATTGGTTGCTGCGTGTCATAATCATTCACATAAAGGGATGGCACTTGTCTAATCGGGCCTAGTTGGGACCACTACCATCATTGCAGAGGATGCACATGTGCCTGGGATGACCTGATGCTTTGTTCTAGATCGATCATGTTGTAACGGTCTTGGGAATATTCTGATTCAAGCATCATTGTCGAGGATCACAAGATCTTTTATGTTACTACTTTCCGAGGCGGTGAGAAGTTTTCCTGATATATATACTTTTCTCTGTGATGAGAAAGGGTCCAGAATTTGAAAGAAAAATGTTGGTTTTAGTAAAAGATGCTAGGCCTTTATTACTGTTTTATTTGATTGCAAAAAACTCTCAGACTGTGCCAATTGTTCAGCCTTTCTTTTTTCATGCTATTTGATCAAACTATGAACTATGCTTTTTATTGTCTTGACACTTCATTTGAGAACTTCTATATATATTGGATGTGAGTTTGCTTACCTAGATCATGTCTAAGGACTCTTCTTGGAAGTAGGAATGTATGCAATGTTATTTATGTCAATAAATGAATTGTCTATGCTATAATCTCAAGTCTTTGATGTTTTGGAACACTACAACACCATTCAGGCCCTTAAATCTATGATTTATCATTTCCATCATTAAAATATTGGCAAATCACCTTAGGTTAGACTTTATTTTATTATATATGCTTCATTTTCCCTTTCCAAACCCCATTATAGAAGAAGCCAACTTCTCTAAAAATCTAGAGATTACTCATTTTAGCGCAAAAGGTCCCCCTTAAATTGAGTTTCCCATAAGGCTCTATTACCTCGTCAAATTTTGGCGTCAACACTAACCTTCAATGATGATTACACAACTTCCACTTTAACTGAGCTTCCTTTAGGCACTCTCCTACACTCCTTATGATATTCTTATTATAGTACACAATGATTGAGAGATGGAACTCCCAATACATCACTTGAATTATACTTGCTCGCATAGGTTCACACTTCCACACACATTCAGATCTCCACATAAATGTCAAACTAGATCTGAATTATGATGATTATATAAAAAACATTATATTAACACCAATTCATGTTTTCCATGAGTCCCTTAACACAATTCATAATTATCCAAGTCGACTAAGGTGGAGCTAAACTCAAATTTACACGAAATGTGTAGTAGGTAGGTCCTAAATTAAATTTATTACCATTGAAAGAACATGATGCCATGTTCTTCCTTCAAAAGACTTATCCTTGACCTATTTAAACATCCCACACTATCTCTAGAGGTCACACACTACAAGCCATTGCTACATAATTTTGGAACATCAACTGGTTAACTAACTAGCACAAGGACTCTTTTGTCACTTCAATCTTTTTGCTTGCTAAACATAAATCCTAGAAACTATGGAATAAGATAGAACAAGTGTAGGTATACTCTCATTTAAAACCATAGAAAAAAACTCGCATCCAAGAAGAAATATAGATCATAAACATGTTACTAGAAAATATCTCTGCTGGGAAACTGACCTCAAACATTTTGGATCGGACTTTCATATTACTTCTATCAACATGAATAAATACAAACATGATATTGAAATCATACTATAGTTAGTCTTCATTGTAATCAAAATTCTTTGATATGCAAGTACGATTACATTTAATTCTCATCATTTTGTTGATATTACTTCTTAGATATCAGCGAGAACCTTTTAACATCAAGGACAATACTCCTTGACATTACTCCTTTGACATCAATGACAACATATGTCCAATAATGGCTTGCTAAAATATATTATGTTATTTTTTTTTAATTTTAATTATTTTATTTGGACCTCTTGGATCACCCTCCATGGTTTTGTAAAACCAAAAGTCTAAAGGAGAAATTTGTTCCTCTTAATTTTCCTATTATTACTTATAGCCTAATTATAGTGTAGTAAAATGTATACCCTTGCATTTTCACACTTTTTTAGGCCCTCCTTGTTTCATTCATGCTTCTTTATGGATTAATTGGTCCTATTTTGCATCCACAAGCCCTGTAAACCATATATTTTTATGGAAAATCCAGGAAAAAATCAAAAGATAAATGATCATTTAATGTTTATGTCTGTGTGTCCCTGATTTGTGGACTAGGACTAAAACTCCACCAAGGGTGTCTTTTTTCTCCATGGGTCTTGGGACCCCAATTTTGAAAACACTTGAAAAGGTCACTTTTTGGAGTCTGTTCCCTAAGAATTGAGCCTTCGGACTAGATGCCACCTAGGGCATCTTAGTCCTCTTAGGCTTATTTTCGAGGTCCAATTTCAAATTTGGGTAGGATTTATCCTCATTTAATTAATGATTTCATATTTTGGCTTTTTGTGGTGTAATTTCGAGATATTAAGAATGAATAAGTATAAATAAAAGGTTCCTCCACCCATTTTTCATAACAAGCAATCTTAACATCCAAGCATTCAAGAGCATTTCATCAAGCATTTGAATCCATCATCAAGATTCAAGCATCATGTCAAGGGTTTAGTACATCTATTCATGTTGTTGAGCCAAGATTGTGGATGTAGTATTGAAGATCTATTTGAAACTATTGTTCACATCATATCCAAGGATCCAAGATCTACATTCTACATGGCCACTACATGGTATATTGCGGATTTTCTTCACAAGACATTATCCAAGGTGATATCATTTACATATTTCATGTTTCATGCTTCATTTCATCATTTGGTTTAATTACCTAAAAGGGGTTTGACCAAGGAAAACCCCCATTCACTAATAAACAACAAATTTTTCGATCTTGCATACTTGTGATTGAAGATCTAGGTTGTGGACTTGAAGATCACTTGGAGTGCAAAGTTGCAAAAGTTGGGAAGTTGCAACACAAAGTTGTCATCTTCACAAAAACTCACTTATAGGCCATATTCAAAAGTTTCAAAACTTGAGATCAGAAGGGAATCTAGTGTAGACCTAAGAGCTTAGGATCCTATTCAAAGTTTGTAGAAATTCAAAATGGGACTAACATGTCATCTTGGGCGTCTTAGTCCTCCTAGGCTTATTTTTTGGAGATTTTTAGAGATCTAGTTCTGAGATCTGAAGACTCTGTATTTTCCCTGAAAAACAACAACATGACTAATACACCACTTTGGGCATCTTAATCCTCCACAACATATTTTGGCAACTTCTTTACATTTCTAGAATCCTCATTACATCTCCAAACTTCCTAGGTACACATACCCTAACTTGGTGTAGCTTAATTTCATCATTTGCACTCATTATTTGACTTATATATTACTTAATAACATTAGATTTTCACAGTCCATGATTGTTAGTGAGTAAGCTTTCTAGATAAATTGTGTGCCATTTTTTACATCAACATTTCAGATCATACTCCATGATCCATTATCAGGATGAAAAGAATAATGATAGAGAAATGATGGATGTAATGTCCCCATTTTAGCTCAGTTTGGAGTACTTAATATTTATAGTAAGTCACTTTGCAAGGTTACTATTTTTAGACTGCCATCTGGTCACATTGGGAACTGACAGAGTTGACTCCTACTTCAAATGACTAATTAAATGGACAATTATTCCAGGAGTTATTTATTTTTAAAGTGACTAAGGATTTATTTAATATTTAAATGTTATTATAAAGTTATAATGTAACTTTATAATAGTAAAGTCACTTTAATTTTATAAAGTGTGTTAAGGGAAAACATTTAAAGTGGGAATATATCTTTTATCCCACATTGGCAAGGTGAGTGTTTAAGCTCTCACAAAAAAAAGAATAAAAGGAACTAAAGAGATTCTTTTTATCCATCCAGATTTGATATTGATATTTGATAATTTCTCTTGTGGAACCAAGGGTTTCTACAGAAAATAAATTAGGTCTTTGGGAATGAAAAATCCCATAGATTGGCATAACTAAGGTAGTGAAATATCTACTGAAGGGTTGTAGATTGGAAGGGATACTTCAATCCTTTCATCGATACAAAATTTGTGGCCAGAGGCTAATTTTGCATGATTCAATTTCAGCATTTGATGGGGCATTTTGGTGTTGAAAATATTCATTCATTTGGTATATTAGGAGGTTGATTGCATTAAGGTGGAATTTGATTTTAATATCGGATATTACTGTTACTTATATCAGCTAGGAGAAAAGCCATGATTTTGAATAAATCATCATCTTCAGGCATCGATTTATCAAGGAGGTTGCAACACTTGTTTTAGAATAGATGGAAATGATGTTTCAAGCTATTGTTGGGGAATTTTAGCACTTTCAAAATAAATTCAAAAGTCTGATAACTAAGAATAGGGGCAGCTAGAACAAGATGTGTGATTACTAGCAAACAAGGAGAAATAAAATCTGATAAAATCCAAGAAGCTTTGCTCGAGTCTGAGGAAGGCAAGTGCTAATCATTTGGTGGCATTGGCATAGTGTTTGAAGAGAAACAAATCAAATAATCAAGGCATCCATCAAATCTCTAGGTTCTTCTATTCGATGTCAACACTCTAGGTTCATCAATTCATCATTGTTTACTTGTTTTCTTCACTAGCATCTTTAGGCAGTATAAAAGGGAATAGTTGCATTGAATTTAGAATAGTTAGTGTGCTACTATAGGTGCACATTGTATACCAACATAGTCATATTTGATATATAATTAAAGCCAAACGTCTTGGTTTGATATCAACATTGTAATCAATCTATTTGCAGTCAAATAAAGGAGCCATAAGGTTGCATTTATCTTTGAGTTATTGCTTCAATTATTACTTTTCTTGGAAACTATTTTCTCAGAATGTCATACTATTGTAGGTGGTCATTTCTCAAGCATAGATCATTTATATGCATTGAAAATCTACCAAAATAATTGCACATTCATTCTAGGACATTGTTTAGACAATTTTAAAGTCATTTGAAAACATTCTTATTGATGATAAGTGAAGGAAAGTTCCATTAAAGCAAACTAAAAAGTTATAACAAACATATATCCCTTATATGCAAACTATTTGAAAAAATTACAAGGGCAGAAAATTGAAGAGTTTTGAGCTAGCTTGGGCTAGGCTCATTACAGTGGTATCAGAGCAGGTTTCTACCAACATATTGGGTAAGTTTCAACTGCATTTCAAAAGTTTCAATTGAACAACATGGCTATTTCCTAGAAGCAGTGGGACAAGGATATGAAAAAGCTTAGAAAAAGCTTGAAAGAGTTGGAAGAAATAAATAAATTGTTTTCAAACCCTACAACCTTAGATAGAGGAGCAAGGTATATGGCATCCATCTTCAGGTCTACATCACAAAATGAAGTGAAGAAGGAACAAGAGGTCACTATAGTATCTAGAAGCCCCTATGATGAATTCTCAGTAGTTAATGACTAGCATGCAACTGATCCTTTGGAGAGAAAAAATCAGACCTTAGAAGATCTACTTGTTGATGATGAAGTTGAAATTTCTAAGGAAGCTATAGGGGAAAATTACTTGAGTCCTTTTGAAGATGAAGAAGAGTTAGAACAAGAGGGTGATGGGACTAAACAAAATTTTGAAAGTAGCTTTCATATTTTTGATAATCCACTTTTTGAGATAGGAGTTGAGATGTCCTATGTTGATCATGTTGAGGGGCATGTACATGAAGAAAGGGCCCCATATGAAACCAATGAGGGTTTTGAGCTCCCTAAACTTTTTGTATTGGAAATTGCTAATGAGAAATTTGATCATTCTGAAGATGCCGATTTAGTTTATGTGCAAGGATTGTCAATTCATGAATCACACAGGTCCAATTTACAAGATCAAAGGTACGAGCTATCTTTTGATTCTAGTGTTGTTAGTGATGATCCATTGACAGAGGTTGGAGCATTTTACCATGACTGCATAGTGAGGAGTACTCATCACTTCTCCTTTAGTCCACACATGGAGGATTTTCTAATGCATTGGTGTGGATTGGCTCAAAATATATACCATCCATTTTGGGATGGATGGTTACCATCTTCAATAGATGGAACTAGTGGTTGCAACTACCCGACTCAGTTGTTGGCAGGAGAATACTTACATGATCGGTATTTAGTTTTCCATCATGTTGATGTGTATCCAGCAAGGTTTGTTGCTTCTTTATCTCAGAGACTATCTGTGGATACATGGCTACAGAGGGATTATGATGTTAGCAGGCATGATGACACGGGTGGATATCACATCCATGAGAGTTTAGCAGAGGTTATGGAGAAATGTTGTGCAATAGATGCTTCCAGATATTCTTACCTCCTCATGATGGATGGATGTGAGTTCCATTTATATTGGGATCTAGGTGGTGACAGAGTTAGCATTGCAGTTTGGATGGGTCCCAATGTATTGCTTCACCACTTCTGGTACGGTGGAGTTGGGATCAGTACTGAGCAGTAGAGGTTTGTGGATGTTCTTCTTAGTAGTTTTCTATTTTGGATTTGGGATCCAGGTATATTTGGGTGGACACCCTTTAGTGTACTGTGGGATCCTTCGTGTGCATCGGGGTACCAATCATAATTCATTGGTGAGTATTATAGCATGTACATGGTGAGGATTACTTGCAATTTCACCTTTGGCTCTCACGTACGTGATTCATTTGAGATGAAAAGTTTAGTGGCACATGGGATAGACAGTTTGTATGATATCTTGCGTTGCGCAAAGTTAGGAACCAAGTGTTTTTAGTCTTTGAGTTGCTTCCTTTTATGGCTTATACTCCTGTGACACCTGGATTTATTTGACAAGTTCAAATAGTTATTCTGGTGTTGGTGTTATAGGAGTTGTTTGGTGATGACAGGGAAATTACACAAATATTTCCTTGGGATCCTAGTGGGGAAAAGATCTATTGCAGCTGAGATTGTGTGGGGACAAGCAATTTCAGGGAGGGTGGACTTTAATATCCCCATTTTAGCTTAGTTTGGAGTACTTACTATTTATAGTAAGTCACTTTGAAGGGATACTATTTGTAGACTGGCACCTAATCACATGGGGAACTGACAGAGTTGACTCTTGCTTCAGACGGCTCATTAAACAGACAATTATTCTAGGAGTTATTTATTTTTAAAGTGACTAAGGATTTATTTAATATTTAAATGTTATTATAAAGTTATAATGTAACTTTATAATAATAAAGTCACTTGATTTTATAAAGTGCATTAAGTGAAAAATTTAAAGTGGGAATATATCTTTTATCCCAAATTGGCAAGGTGAGTGTTTGAGCTCTCACAAGAAAAGAATAAAAGGAACTAAAGAGCTCATTTTTATCCATCCAAATTTGATATTGATTTTTGATAATTTCTCTTGTGGAGCAAAGGGTTTCTATAGAAAATCAATTGGGTCTTTGGGAATGAAAACTCCCATAGATTGGAATAATTGAGGTAGTGAAATATTTACTGAAAGGTTACAGATTGGAAGGGATACTTTAGTCCTTTCATCGATACAAAATTTGTGGCCAGAGGCCAATTTTGCACGATTCAATTTTAGCATTTGATGGGGCATTTTGGTGTTGAAAATATTCATTTATTTGGCATATTAGGAGGTTGATTACATTAAGGTGGAATTTGATTTTAATATTAGATATTATTGTTACTTATATCAGCTAGGAGAAAAGCCATGATTTTGAATAAATCATCATCTTCAAGCATCGATTTATCAAGGAGGTTATGGTGCTTGTTTTAGAATGGATGGAAATGATGTTTCAAGCTATCATTGGGGAATTTTAGCACTTTCAAAATAAATGTAGAAGTCTGATAACTAAGAACAAGTCCGACCATAACAAGAGGTGTGATTACTAGCAAACAAGGAGAAATAAAATCTGATAAAATCCAAGAAGCTTTGCTTAGGTTTGAGGCAGGCAGGCGCTAATCATTTGGTGGCATCGGCATAGTGTTTGAAGAGAAATGAATCAAACAATCAAGGCAGCCATCAAATCTCCAAGTTTTTCTCTTCAATGTCAACACTCTAGGTTCATCAATTCATCATTTTTTACTCGTTGTCTTAACCAACATCTTTCGGCAGTATAAAAGCATTGCATTTAGAATAGTTAGTGTGTTTTTGTAGGTGCACATTATATACCAGTACAGTCATATTTGATGTCTAATTAAAGCCAAGAGTCTTGGCCTGATATCAACATTGTAATCAGTCTATTTGTAGTCAAATGAAGGAGTCATAAGGTTGCATTCAACTTTGAGTTATTGCTTCAATTATTACTTTGCTTGGAAACTATTTTCCAGAATGTCATACTGCTATAGGTGATCATTTCTCAGGCTTAGATAATTTATATGCATTGAAAAACTACCAAAATAATTGCACATTCATTCTAGGAAATTGTTTAGATAATTTTAAAGTCATTTTCAAACAATCTTATTGATGATAAGTGAAGGAAAGTGCCATTAAAGCAAACTGAAAAGTTATAACATACATATATCCCTTATATGCAAACTATTTGATGAAATTACAAGGGAAAAAAATTGAAGAGTTTTGAGTTAGCTTGGGCTAGGCTCATTACAATGGCTTATATTACTTGACTTCATGAGTTGAATGTTCATTTGTCTTCATTTAGCTTGAATTTTGTATATCACATTGTGTTTTCCAACATTTGTCTTTTCCAAGCATTTGCTTGATGGTGAATCCTTAGAAATTAAAGAACCCCCTCCTAGGTCCTTCCTAATTGTGAATCGACTCACCTTGTGAGGTTGTTAGTCTATCCAATTAGGACCCCTAGGACATTAGTGAATGCTTGGATAGAAAAGTGTGATATCTGCAAAAGGTATGCATTTTCCCATTCATCACTAATAAAAATTCTCCCCCAAGCTATATCTTGATCAACACACATCCTTAGGTCTAATTCTTGTATATTTTCTCAAGGATTGTATGGTATGTTAGTTTTATGTTTCATCACTACCCATAACTTATCAACCAATTACTTCTATTCAAATGATCCTCGTCTAGACCAATTCATATTCACTTTCATTTGCTAGCTTGGATTTGACTACATGGCATGAACCAATCTATGGACTAGATCATACAATGTAGTTTAGTCCACCTATTTCAAGATTCAAACTTATTTCCTAAAATCCAACCATTTTGAAAACCACCAAAATAATTTAATTATGTGATTATGGGAATGTATTTAAGGACATTCCTCTATCATTAACATCCAATCAAGAATCAACTAGAAAAGGAAGTTGGATATCGAATGATCATTTAACTTAAGAGAATTCTAAAATCATATTGTACACTTAAGTATTTCACAAGCTCACAAGGACATTAGACCTTGCATCTATATCACATGCTTGGCATGATTGGAACATTGTATTTTCTTTTGAATTGACTAATATCAATACATTCTAAACATTATTCTTCTTATGTTGAAGCAAGCCCCAGTATGTTTCTAAGAATAACACCCTTTAGGAAACCAACAAACATGTGTAGATTAGGAAGGCACACTAACAAAATTCCAAATCACATGACTTGGACTAATCCCAAGAGTTGATTAGGTTACATGATACAACCTTGTCTACATCACATCTTAATATAACATTGTCACATCTACCTAATCATTAAGTTGTATTTTAAAAAGTTCTTCATTATAAATCTCTATTCTAACACATAAACTAATGAATAAAAAAATAAAACCACCATCATACCAAAATATATAAACATCTCATCTTTCATTAATTACATTAATTTTAAATCTTTTATTTACATAGATGGATTTTTTTTCTATAAAAAGAGATAGTAATAGAAATCACACCTTGTTGTGCAATGGGTACATAGGACAGTTGTGGAAGGTCAATTAGGGAATTTTTTGGTCTATTTTTTGTATACGTTTGTGCAATACATGAGGTCATTTGGTAGGACATTTAGAAAATGACTTTATTTGTGCAACAAAGGTCTCAATGGAGAAGTAATAGCTTTAAATCAATTATACATCTACTTATAGGGACCCAAACATGACTGAAACAAAACCATTGAATCAGGATGATAATTAGGTTCTATTACAAATAGGCTCATGTTATGTTTGCAATAGGGAGAGAGGGATAGGGATAGAAAGAGGAAGAGATAGAGATAGAGAGGTAAGGAGATATGGATATAGAGGAAGATGGATATGGAAGAGGAGAGGGAGAGAGATAGGTAGAGGAGGGGGAGAGAGAAAAGGGGGAGGGATTCCAAGATATAGAGAGATATGGTGGGATAGACAAGTAATAGAGAGTGAAGTACAAAGAGAGAGGGAGAGAAAGATAGAGAGGGGGAATATAGAGATAGATATAAGAAGGGAGAAACATGGAGTGTGTGTGCATATGAGTTAGAGAGAGTTATTGAGAGAGATATATAGAGGAATATATATATAGAGGGAGGGCTATCTCTCCCTCTCACCCCTTGTCTTCTCTCTCTATCACTCTCCCCCTCTTCGTCTCTCCTCTTTTGTGTCTCTCTTTATCCCTCCTCTCTCCCTTTCTCTCCCTCCCTCTCTATCTCTCCCTCCCTCCCTCTCTCATTCCCCCTATCTATCTCTATATATCTACCTCTCTCCCTTTCTCTTCTCATATATATCTCTATCTCTCTATCTCCTATTTCTCTATCCCTCTCTCTATCTCTATTTGTATCTCTACCTTTCTCTATTTGCTTTTCTATCTATTTGTCTCTCTATCTTTATCTCCCTCTCCTCCTCTCTATATATCCTTATATATCTATAGATCCCTCTATCACTTTATCTC
This sequence comes from Sequoia sempervirens, assembly GCA_007258455.2. NCBI lineage: Eukaryota > Viridiplantae > Streptophyta > Pinopsida > Cupressales > Cupressaceae > Sequoia > Sequoia sempervirens. Next base: position 81,161,074 of record VDFB02252616.1, on the reverse strand, counting down.
ACCATCTATATCTCTCCCTAGCTCTCCCTCTCTATCTTCTTCTATCTATCCCTATATCTCTCTATATTATCTCTCCTTCTACCTCTATATATCTCTCTATATATTTCTCTCCCTCTTCATCTCTCCTTGTATCTTCATCTCTACCTCTATCCCCCTCTATCACTATACATTTATCCACCTATCACTCCCTCTCGCTCTTCGTAGTCCTATTTGAATAGATTTGAACCGATTTTCACAATCAACGGGTCACAATATTTGAGAGGCATGCAAGATGATTGAAAACTTGATGGTTGTCTAATATTTTTCCAATGTCATCATCTCTCCCTCTATCTCTATCTAAATGGCCTACAAATTGATGTCATGTGCTACACAAATATATGCAAAACATAGACAATTTTTCATAATTGACCTTCCACATCTATAAATAACCTAAATTAATTAATACTTTAATAATTAAATTTAATTAATTATAAGTATATAAATTGAGAGTACACTTAAATAATCTATGGACATATTTTTTCATTTTAGTATGCTTACACGAACCAAATCATGATAATTTATAAGGAATAATTTATTAATTACACATACACAGATTTTAGGTCTCAAATATACCATGTAAAAGATGTTCTTGTTCACGCAAATCCAAGTCTTTAAATGAGAAAGCCTATTAAATACACATCCAAATCAATGTTAAATAACCTCAAACAACTTCCATATGAACCAAAAAGTTCAATCCTATGACCAACCATATACATATACTATTTGAACACACTATAATGTTTTCGTTGTTATGGTGATATACATTCTATGTTGTTTCTCATTACCCTGCACTTCGAAAGGAGGTAATGAGTATTATGAACACAACACAAAACAAACCCAATTACTAATACATAACTTCACTAAATAAATAAAATAAATTTGAAAGATGTATAAATCCTTCACAATATTCATTGTGTTCAAGCATACTTATCCAAATCTAAATAAATTAGTTTTATTTTAATTTTATTTTAAATTATTGATTTAAGATATTAACAATTATTTATGTATTTTTTATATAAAAATATTTTATTTGTGTTATGTATTGAATTGTTAAAAAAAGTCTATTGAAGTGTAAATTAAATGACTTCTCTTCAATTTTACTTTTATTTTTTACTTTAATTTTAGTTTTAATTATTGATTTAAAATATTAACAATTATTGATGTATTTTTTATATAAAAATATTTTATTTGTGTTATTTATTGAATTGTTAAAAAATGTCTATTGAAGTGTAAATAAAATGGTTTCTCTTCAATTAGTGATTTTAAAAAGTAAAAAATTATAAATATATATATTAATAATAAAAATTACATATTTTTCAAAAAAAAACATCTTATGTAATTTTAAATACAAATTATATAATTATTATATTATTTATATTATTATTTATTGAATACTTTATAGAATTTAAATTAAAAAAATGATTAAAAATTTAGTTTACTAATATAAATATATCTAATATCAATTTTGAGTTAGTATATTTATTAAAAATGATTTTATTTATTAATTTTTTTAATATAATAAAATTATGTTTATATTGTTAAAAAAATATTTTATTTTATCCCCTATAAACTGGGGTGTTGGCGTGACACGCCCTTTGGTACCACAGGTTTTGGGTGGAGACTAGACCTCATAACCTCTTGCTTGCAAGAGGATGCTTTAGCCAATCGAGCTAGGCCCCCCACACCTTTATTTTATTTGTTTAAAAATTATTTTATAATTTATTTTTTTAATATATAAACTCTTTAATGTTTTTTATTAATACACCATTAAAATATTTAATAAAAACATTAAAGAGTTTATAGATATTTATGTAATATATTAAAAAAATAGTTTATATTGTTAAAATTTTATAAATAGTTTATAAAATATTTTTTAAATATATTAAATAAATATATATAAACTCTTTAATTATTTTTTCCTATTATACTGTGTGCTCAAAAATAAAAAAATGTTAGTTGTCAGTTACGTTTTTTTTTCACATAGATTTATTATGTTCAAATGGTATGAGGCATCATGCAACATATCCATGCCCCGATACATTTTTGGGGCTAGATAGCCATTGTCGTGCATTTGTGGGGCTGGATAGTCGTTTCCTTGAATCACATGTGAGGCAAAATCTAAAAGGCTAGATAGCCACTGCGTTTCACATGTGAGGCAAAATCTAATTTTAGATTTGGCCCAAACCGTGGTGGGAAATAATTTAAGTATTAATTCAAACATAATTTATTCAATGATAATTATATACTCTCACCAACCTATATATTTTTGTAGTTCTTGACACTAAAAATTGTCCCAGGCTTGCAATTTCTAAATTCTCCATCATTTCCCCTTTTGTCTTTGATAATTAAATAATTTTAATTATTTAATTATTTTCTAAAATCATAAGCCTTCTATTAATTAAATAATTTTAATTATTTAATTAATTCATTTCTACCTTTATTCTTCCTTGATTGATAAAATAAATTTTATTTATTTAATTATGCCACTAATTAAATCTTCTTCTTTCTAAAATTAAATAAATTCTAATTTATTTAATTTTATCCACTTTCCACTATAATGAAATAATTATTTTAATTATTTAACTATTCATCAGCCTTTTCTCTCCTAAATAAAATAAATTTTATTTATTTAATTTGGTCCACTCTCTTGAATTTTGAATTGAATCATTATTTAATTCAAAATGATTCCTTTTATCACATTCCTCTATAATCAAATAATTATTTTAATTATTTAATTAATCGTTGGCCACCTAAATTAAAGAATTTTTATTATTTAATTTCTCCTATCACCTCTTTATCCATGCCAATCTTATCTTCCACATCAAATCTTATCTCTTGACATCTCATTTAATCCTAGCCATTGATTGAATTATCTCATAATTCAATCTCAACCCTTCATCTTTATCATTTTCCCTAATTTAACCCTAACCCTATTTCATACTACAACTTTCAATCTTGGCCATTGATTAAGACATCTTGTTGGCATCCAATCTCAGCCATTCATTCAAATTTGTCTTTTCTATAAAAGACCTTACCCTTGTCATTTTCATTATCTACACATATTATGCAAGTACATGTTGTTAGTGTGAGACAACAATCTTCAATATTTTGCTAGTCACTTGTTATAGGCTTATTGTTGCACACTCAAATCTAAGGGAAATTATCATATTCAAGAAAAATGGAGAAGTGCAATGGAGGTGAATCAATGGTGGCATCAATATTTGGTAATATTGTTTTATGCTTTATGTGTTTATGCTCATTTGTCCTTCATTGTTTATTAGGGTTTGATTTATATGCTTTATTGCATTAACCTTAATATGTTTTCCCTAGTTACATTGGTGAACCCGACAACTAATTTTTAGCTTAATATTTTGAGAAATTTTGGAGTTGGATCCTTTTTGTTATAGGTTTTGTTAGCTTTTTGTTATAGGTTTTGCATCATTGTGGGACAAAACTCTAGTTTTCAATGATTCAACCATATCTCTCAAACAGTTGCAGATATTTTCACAAACAATTTTCTACAGGCTGGGGAAAATATCAAGAGCTTCCAGTCTGAAAATTAGATTTTTTGGAGCTATTTTTAATTTTTATAATTTTTTTGTTATTTTCCATTGTGTCATTTGTCATGGATATTGTTTGAGATAAAGGAGTTAGATATTGTGGTACCCATGCATCCACCAACTCACTTGACTCGCATTGATCCCACTCGTACTAAATACAACTCTGACAAAAACAAACCAACTCTCGTGTCCAAATGGTCCATGTGCCTACATATGAGCTTCGAAATGAATGCATCTTTGAAGAATCTTTGATTGTATGACAATGCAATCTACCTCCCACTATACCCTCCTCAATGAACCAAAAGAATCTGTGCACTGTTGAATCAAGTGTCCCTCCCTGTGACAATGTTGAACTACACCAATCAACTATAGAACGTACATCGCTGAATTTTTCTCCTAAAATCTTCAATTGCTCCTTAACTAGAGCTCTCTTTACGCATGCACCTACTCCATCATGGCCCCTTTCCCATGTCCAGCTTAAAAAAACTCCAAATATGAGGTAGACCCCTCTCTACATGCATTTTACTCAACCAATAAAACTGTGATAGGTCGAATATATGCGTTAGAAAATGAGCAGCAAACTAAAGAGCACAAATAAACACCAAAACAACCTACACCTCAAGATTAGCCTAAGTTGGAATCAACACAAGATAAAAGCAATAAATGGAACTTTATACCTTGTCTCGAATCGATCCTTTGGTTGGCCCTTCGATCTTTGATGTGTATGCTCCTTGGATGGCACAAGATGCAAGCTAAATGATGATGTGAGGATGGGTGAAAAGGGATGAAAGCATGAAAATGGCTAAGTGTAGATTGAGAAACAAAATTGCAAGAGTTTGGCTAGCAAAATGATCTCCCCAAAATAAGAGAAAAGAGGGGGTATTTATAGGAATTTTGAGAATTCCTAGAAGAGATGGATGGCCAAGATTGAGCCACCAAATATCAAGATGTAGGGCTAAGGTGAGTTGAGAACTCACAAGCCCTCACATCTTGACATGTGGCATGGGGAGAGGCTTAAGAAAGATGAGGTGGAGATGAAGTGTAAGAGAAGTACATGACATGGAGGGTACAAAGTACCTTGGGATTGGACAAGATCTCATAAAGGAGGTCCTTGTCCCCATGTGGGTGAGAGGACATGTGAGGAATTAAAAATTCCTCAAATATTCTCACCTGGGAGATGGGAAAAAGAATAAAAGAATAAGAGAGGACATGTGGGAAAGAGTGAAGGAATTAAAAATTTTGAGTGCCTTTGGGATTAGAAGTGAATTAAAAATTCACATGGGGAAGTGGAGTGCCTTGTCCCAAAAGGGAAGGCCTTTAATAAGGTTGACCAAGGACACATGTCATAAAGGACATGGGGAAGAGAAAATGAATTTAATATTCCTTGAAAGATGAGAGTGGAATTAAAAATTCCTCAAAGGACTTTGGGAAGACAAAAGAAATTAAAAATTCCTTGGGGGATGGGAAGAGTTGACTAAAGGGGTTGATTAGACAAGTTGATGAAGGGTTAGAGGAAGGTTAGGTGGCTAAGAGAGATTAGAGGCCAACTTGCAAAAGTTGGAGGATGCGACACATCCTAATCAAGGATTAGGCATGCATCACAATCCTATGAGAGATAGAAAGAAGGATTAAGATTAGATAAAAAATGGATGGATGTGAGGAATTAATAAATAACATAAATATTTAATTCATTTGATGAAAGGAGGATTAAAGAGATAAGGCATTATTGATTAAATACCTTAGGGATTTGGCAGAATTAAAGATATTAATTAAATAATAGCAATTACTTAATTAACAAAAATAAGATGAAAGGGGATGAATTTGGATAAATTAAGTGTCCAAATTTAGATGTCTACATTGCCCCTCTTTGAGATGGTGTTACGAAGTAGCATCATTTCAAAGATTATTAAAACATAGAACCTAGAAGAAGATGGTTAGATTGGAAAAGATGCCCCAGTCATTCCTTTGAATGATTAGGAAGGGAAAAAGATGATGAAAATTAGGGATGAAGGATGCCCCCTCAAGAGGACATGTGGGTTCAAGAGAACACAGGTGGGCTCTCGAAATGGATGAGATGATGCAAGGGGAGTTGAAGAAGATGATGCAATGTGATGGAAGATTAGGAGGGGAGCGTGATGAAAGATGAATGGATGGGGGGGATTTTGATAGACGAGAGGATGAAGAGGAAATGAAATCCAAATGCAATTTTCCATCGTCGGAGCATTTATTTTTTCTATAGCATAAGACACAATACGCCAAGGTATGAAGAACCAAGGTGGATTAGTGTCTAATGCATAAAACAAACATAACAAACAAGAAGGCTATCCCAACACCCCAAAGTCATGGTGACCTTGGTCGGGCCAGGTATTGGGATAACCAAAAGAACACAAGGATGCCCTAGCATAACACAAGACCTCAGGGATCTTGGTGGGTACTACGTGGGACAACCGAGAAGAAAAACAAAAGATCAAGATACACCCCTATGTTGTCTAGTCAAAGCACACCATGATATGATGGATCAAGGCGACCATGACAAGTGATGATAGGGAGCTCAAATGATAAACAAAAGCCAAAATCATCAAAAGATCACAATTAATTTCAAATTTCCTTTGCCATAGGATCAATCAAGGGGATGGATGGGATTGATGAGGTCTGTTAGGAAGGATGCATCCTATTGAGACCGATGATGGATACTAAATTAAAAGATTGATATGACACAGGATATTCAAAACCGATTGGATGTGATGATACAAGTGGATCTTGTTTGTTAAGAACTAGCTAGATGAGGGCATAGCTTGATGACACGACACACGATAGGAGACTGACACATCCTAGCAACCTAGGGGCTTGGGGGCTGATCAAAGATTAGCCTTGCCTATGTGGAAGTGCAGAGCCCTCGTAGTTTGATAAAAGGCTGACGACGGACCATGATGGAGATTTTGATGGATGACCAAGATAGGATGGAGAATAGGAGAAAAGTGGACAAATATAGACTGATGATGGATGGAACCCCGGGAGCGGATCAAATGATCGACCTTGCCTATGTGAAAGCGCAGGAGCAATGTAGTTCAACAAAGGTCAAAGACAAGTGATGGATGAAAGATGATGAGATAACCCTAGATAAGGGGATAAAATGATTGGACCGACACGATGGGACAAGATAGACCTATTGGATTGGATTGGAGGATGATGGTGATCATGAAGCTTAGGGATGGGATTTTTATCCAAGTCATCAAAAGAGGAATTGGAAGGATGATATGATGTATAAATGAATGATGAGATGATGAATGATGAGATAGTAGGCTATAGCGAGATACCAATGACAAGGGATTATAAGATGGGATGAGGAGAATGAGATGAGGATGGGAAGATGAAAAGGAGGGGGGAGATAGGTAGGGATGGAATAGTGAGACAGGGATGTGATGGTGGGCGGCTAGGAAGATAGGGATGGGAGAGGGGGAAGAGATTGGATGAATAGAGGGGATTGGCTAGGTAGATGGATAGATGCTAGGATGGATGGAGAATGATAAGGAGGTTTAAAAGGAATGTTTGGATGTATAAGAAGACGAGGATGGGAAGACATAAGGGATTGGTAGGAAGACAAAGATGGGGATATGAAAGGGAGTGTTTTGATGGATGGATAGGAGGATGAGGATGGGGATAGGGATATAATGATAAGGAAATGAGGATAGGGGAATGGAAGGAAGTGCTTTGACAGGATGAATGATGTCTCCAAGGACTATAGCACAAAGGAAGACAGATGCCCCCACTCTAGATATGTCATGTGCGGGGAGGAATGAAGGATGGAAGACAAGTGGATGGGAAGATAAAAGAGTGAGATGGATGAAGATATGATGCATGGATAAGGAAGGGATATGGAAGGTAGTATGATGGGTGGATAAGGAAGATAGATGAGTGCGAATGAGGATTAGGATAGTGTGCGGATGAGGGGAATGTATGCTAAGAGGTGTCCAAAGCATCTTATATGTTTGCCCCATTGTTATCAAAATCACAAGGAGGATGGAAGGATTGGGATAAATGAGATATGCCAAGAAGGATGTGCAAGATAGGTAGGATGGAGGGGATGAATGAAAAGGATGTATAAGAGGAAGAAGAGTGCATAGCTGGAAGCATAGCAGGAAGCATAGCGGATGGAGGGAGCACATATCAGGAAGCTACCCCCGAGTGCAGAGGGGGATTCACACATGATGCCTATTTGCCAGGTTTTCATCATGGTACTTATCCAAGGTGCTTGGTTGCCAAGTTTTCACCATTGGACGGATTATTTCTCTTTACTATTTTTTTTTTTGATTTTTTGATTTTTTGACTTTTTGTACTTTTTGGATAGTATGCAGAAGGAGAGGGATAAGGATAGGGAGGCAAATAAGTGGATTTAGAAGACATGCAATAAGGATATGGATGAAGGACTCAAGCATCAAGTTCTATACGAGGTATTAAGAGCTCAAGTTCAAGTATTTGTTGTTGGATGTTGAGTACAACCTTAATAGAATGGATTATACAAAATGATGAATTAGAGAGTTTTGATGGGGGAGATATGTGGGATAATGGATGGGATGTTGTTGGAAAGAGGTATGGATAGAATGATGGGGTGGATGTGTGAGTAGATTGGTGTGTTTTAGGATAACATTGCTTTTATGTGGTGGTGGATGTGAAAAGATAAAAGAAGTTAATGGATGGAGAATCTTGAGGGATAATGGAGGCGAAATAGTGGTGTTGGGACATAGGGACCATGAGACTTAGGAGATGAGGGATGATTAGCTTTTGGTTGCTTAACTTTGGATGTTCTTACTAGATTTTTTTCATTTGATGGCATTGCATCTTTTTTCTTTGGGATCCACATGGTTTTGATTTTTGCTTTAGTGGGCCTTTGTGGCTGATGGGTTTGATTTGGATTGTGGATTTGATTTTTCTTTTCTTCAACATGTCATATAGAGGGGACATGAGGAGCTTTAGATTCATGTGGATGTTTGGATTTATGCATTTTTATGTTAGCATCCAAAGTGCATTTATTAGCAATAGGATGGGTGTGAGGGGATGGATGATGTGGAGCAATGGAAGTAGGAGTATGGGGATTACGTGTAGATGGGGGATGTTTAGGTATGTACCTTTGTTGATCCTGATTATGGGATATGCGAGAGGGATGTTTATGATGGATGACATGTATAGGTGTTGGATGGGTGAAAGGATGAGATGGAGGAGGTGATCTTGGGATATACGGACCCAAGATGGCTAGAGTAGATGAAGGACGGGAGATGGTGGATGGAGGGATGTAAGGACCCAAAATGGACAGAGTAGATGGAGGAATATGGACAGTTGTTTTGAGGTGATATGATAGAGGAGAAGGGATGGCAGCATATGATTTGGCGGAGCGATGGGCAGAGCTAGAAGTTCTTTTGGAGAAGGCTCATTGAGGACGTCTAGAGGTTGTACCAACGTGTTTAGATTGTGAGTCTTGGGGAATAGATCCAAGACCTTGGATGCAGATTTGTTCTTTGACTTGGATGGGCTCTAAAATGCCTTGCTCGTGAAGTCCTAGACCTTTTCCTTGATAGTTCATTTTCTTGAGCATTCGATCCATGATAGGATTTTTGTTATTCTGAAAACATGATGCGAGTCCATTATTAGGTGGGGGATGATGGGTGGTATATACACTGTGCTTTTCTTCTGCAAGGAGGCCACCATTGAAGAATGTGAGAGTACCAAGGGGATATGCAAATGGTGTGGGGATAGCAGTTTTAGGCGATGATGGGGGATCCTGAGAAGGAGATGATGGGATAGCAGCATTTGGATGGGTGGTATCTAGAGAGGGAGTAGGGGATATGATAGGATCTGATTTTTTGGTAGTAGGCTCATGCAATGGAGATGGAGGTGGAGCAGTAGAATATTGAATCTCAAGAGGATCACGGGATGGAATGGATGGGGGACTGTGATCTTGCGGTAGACTAGATGGGATGGTAGGATCTTGATCTGGAGGAGGGGATATGTTGGCATGCTTTGGGTTAGGATCTTGGCATGACTCATCGTGTGTGGGAGACATGATAATGGATTCATGGGGGGACTCTTCAAGTGGGGAAGATGGAAGGATGGAGGATTCAAGATATTCCTGGGAATGGATACTAGGAGTGGAAGAAGTGGATTGGATTTGGGTGTCGTTGATAGGTTCGACAGCTCTTGGAGTAGGGGGTGGGTGTTCAATGGATTTGGTAGATGTGATGGTAGGAGATGGGGACTCAGTAGATTCAGAGGATGTGATGGTAGGAGATGGGGACTCAGTGGAGTTCGAGGGAGATATGTGATGGTAGGAGATGGGGACTCGGTGGATTCAGAGGATGTGATGGTAGGATATGGGGACTCAGTGGATTCAAAGGATGTGATGGAATCATCAATGATAGGTGTTGGATGGAGAAGGGTCTCATCACTAACGACCATGGATGATGGATTGGGATAGCATGGTTCCACATTTTAATGTGTGGGTAGGATGTTTCCTTTGTTGCCAGAAGTCCCTTGGAGAAACTTAGAATACACTAAGGCTGAAGAGATAAGCGAGGTGGGAGTGGATGAAGGTTTATGGATTAGTGGACTAGGATTAGATGGAGAGAAGATGCTTTGGATGGAGGATTAAAAAAGGTAAGGATATGGGCATAGAAATTAGGGATAGGATGACATGGGCGGTGGATCATTAGTAGAAGATATGGGCGTATTTAATAAAGTGTTTTGGATGGTGGATGAGGATGGGAAGATTTAGGTGTTGGATTAATATAGGGAGATCACGGATGTTGGATTAGGGCAGTTAGTGGGGTGTGTTTGACTAGGATAGGAAGGTGTGAATGTAGGATTTGGCTGAGTGGATTGGTATGGAAGATTAGGGTAGTGGGTACATGTGGATGAAGGATTGAGATAAGAGGATGTGGATGGGGGATCAAGATAGGGGTATTGTGACGGAAAACTAGGATAAGGGGATGATGTAGATGAAGGATATGATGGATATGATGGACATCCCTTATCAAAGGTAGCATAAGGAGTGTGATTAGGCATAGATGAAGACATGATGGGATAACTCGATGGGGTGATTGGATTTTGGAATGTGGGTGGAGAAAGCTTACTAGCAATGATAGTGTCAAGGGGATCTATGTTGTATACCTCTTGATCAACAAGACTTTCATTATCATCATTGACGTAAATAGGGTTTCCCTTGACCACTATTGATGGAGGATAAGAATTCATGATGATGAAAGGATAAAGATGATGGATAAATATTTTGGATGGAAATGGAAAAAATCCCAAATCGGGATTTAGGACAAGCTCAGATCGGGATTGGATTAAAGCTCAGATTAGGATGATTGGATGATGATTGGATTGGATTATCAAAGGATGAGTACAACACCAAATCTTCTCTGAGATGGAAGTAGATTGATTGGGTCAAAGGTGATTGGATAGGAATGCGATTGGATTGGATTGGATAAGATTGATCGATCGAAATATCAGATGATGGATTGGATAGGATGACAAAAGGGACTGTAAACCCCGTTCAAAGATTACCCTAGGTGACGTAGGCTACTGATTGATCAGATTAAAGGATGAATGTATGATTGCAGCACCGAATCCACCTTGAGATTGAAGGTGAATTGATTGGGCCAATGATGATTAACTTAGGACAGATGACAATCCTAAGCAAATATTGATGAGGACGATCAGATCAGACACTTCAGTCAATTTGGATAATAATCCGAGACAAATTTCAGTGGATTTGGGTGGGGAAAATGATGATTTGATTGGAGAAATGGATGAGAGAAATGGACGAACAAATACTCAAAATGAGCAAACGGTTGATCGGGACAGATGAACGATTACTCAGAACGAGTAAACAAATGATCAGAATGATAGAACAAGAGTTCAGAATGATGAAAGGATATGTGAAATGGATGAATGTTTACTCAGAATGAGTAAATGGATGATCGGAATAGCAGAATGAGAGTTGAGAATGATGAAAGGAGGTGTAGAAATGTATGAATGTTTTCGAACAAATGAGATGATCGGAATGACAAAATGAGAGTTTAGGATGATGAAAGGAGGTGTGAAATTTATGAATGTTTACTTGGAACGAGTAATCAGATGATCAGAATGATAGAACGAGAGTTCAGGATGATGAAAGGATGTGTTGAATGGATGAATGTTTTCGAGAATGAGTAGCAATGAGATGATCAAATAGAAGCGAGTTTTGGAATGATGAAAAGGATGTGTTAAATGGATGAGCATTTTCGGAGCGAGTAGCAGAGAATGGTAGGAATTATACCTCGAGGCGGATGGTGAAGAAAAAGGTGCCCCGACCAACTTCTCAAAAGTATGAAGTGGTATATATCATCGGAAAGAGCACAAAAAACTAAGAAAATTGCCTTTGAACGGAGTCAATCGGACAAATAGTGTGGAAATGGTGGCCCCGGGAAGAAAGAAGCGGAAGGTCAGTGCATACACGGGATAGGGCAGTCATGCAAGGATAGGGCAGTCCATACAACACTGGGTCATGTCCCACCACAGCATAGAGGCGGAGTCCACCTGCTTAAGAACAAGTCGCCAAAGGATAGGGCAGTCCGCCCGGCACCTAAGGTCGGGTTAGCGAAAGGATAAGGACAAGTTTGCCTGACATAAGGTCAGTGCACTTGAAGTAAGGGCAGGGTCTGCCGGTATAAGGACGAGTCATGGGATAAATCTGAGTCCGCCCGCGACATGAGATGGGGCCACCTTAAAGGATAAGTTTAAGCGATTTTTAATGGATGGGTAAGGCAAAGGACCCAAAATATAGCAAACATGAAAAGATTTGGCCAAACTGATAATGAATGGTTTTGCACAAAAAAGACAATTCAGACAGCACAACCCTAAGATTAGTAGAAACGGGTGTGGCCAACAAATTTTTCTACTCTAGGATGAACATGGTTGCTAAGGAGTCCTCGATATACACCCGGTACGTGAGGCCCAAACCATGAACACCAACCCGTTACAAGCGTGAGTCAGGAACCTTAGCGAGATACTAAAGGCTCGGACCACCTCTTCACGTCATCTTGACACTTTGCCAGTTACAACGTGGTTGGATTGAGGTACAACTTTCACTCTCCCCCCTTTATATACCCCGCTGGTACGCATGGTTGGAATCGTCCCTTGGGGTGATGAAATCCCCAAGCAGGTCCCACTAAGAAAATGAAAATGGGGTGACTCAAAGGACTTGGAAAGCTACGATTTCTCATCACCCAGGATCGCCAAATGGCGCAAGGGGATTGGATACGTCAAATAGCCTTCCACAAGCACACCAAACAAGGTTTGTTGACCCCTCTAATTAAACTATGTGCCTAATTTACCAAAGGACAATTGGTAAAAACTTGAAATTTCACTTTCGAGAGGTCAGGTCCGCCAAAGCAGGACAGGTCCACCACTCTGTAAGGACAGGTCTGCCACAGTAGGACAGGTCCGCCACTCTGTAAGGACAGGTCCGCCACCCTATAAGGACAAGTCCGCCACCCTGTAAGGACAGGTCTGCCACTCTGTAAGGACAGGTCCGCCACAAAAGGATAGGTCCGCCACCAGAGGGATAGGTCCACCACCGGAGGGACAGGTCCGCCACTAGAAGGACAGGTCCACCACTCTATAAGAATAGGTCTGCCACTCTATAACCCAGACTTGCAAAAATGCAAAAAACAACAAACGTGAAAGAAAAAGACCCATTTGTGGGTCCCACCGGGTGTGCCAGAAATGTGATAGGTCTGCCACCCTGTAAGGATAGGTCTGCCACTCTATAAGGACAGGTCTGCCACAGCAGGACAGGTCCGCCACCCTGTAAGGACAGGTTCACCACTCTATAAGGACAGGTCCGCCATAGCAGGACAGGTCCGACACTGGAGGGACATGTCCGCCATCGGAGGGATAGGTCCACCACCGGAAGGATAGGTCCACCACTCTATAAGGATAGGTCTGCCACTCTATAACCTGGACCTGCAAAAATGCAAAAAATAGCAAATGTGAAAGAAAAAGACCCGTTTGTGGGTCCCACTGGGCGTGCCAGAAATGTGATAGGTCAAATATATGCGTTAGAAAATGAGCAGCAAACTAAAGAGTGCAAATAAACACCAAAACAACCTACACCTCAAGATTAGCCTAAGTTGGAATCAACACAAGATAAAAGCAACAAATAGAACTTTATACCTTGTCTCGAATCGATCCTTTGGTTGGCCCTTCAATCTTTGATGTGTATGCTCCTTGGATGGCACAAGATGCAAGCTAAATGATGATGTGAGGATGGGTTAAAAGGGATGAAAGCATGAAGATGGCTAAGTGTAGATTGAGAAACAAAATTGCAAGAGTTTGGCTAGCAAAATGATCTCCCCAAAATGAGAGAAAAGAGGGGGTATTTATAAGAATTTTGAGAATTCCTAGAAGAGATGGATGGCCAAGATTGAGCCACCAAATATCAAGATGTAGGGCTAAGGTGAGTTGAGAACTCACAAGCCCTCACATCTTGACATGTGGCATGGGGAGAGGCTTAAGAAAGATGAGGTGGAGATGAGGTGTAAGAGAAGTACATGACATGGAGGGGGTACAAAGTACCTTGGGATTGGACAAGATCTCCTCATAAAGGACGTCCTTGTCCCCATGTGGGTGAGAGGACATGTGAGGAATTAAAAATTCCTCAAATATTCTCACGGGGAGATGGGAAAGAATAAAGAATATTTTACTATCTCATATCTCTTTTTGTCAACAAGCTTCTTTCCAAATTCATGTTCAGAACTCTCATGAAAACATTGGAAAACTTTGACAAGCCACCACATTGTGAGCACTTTGCATTTAAACAATCATTTCTATAGAAAAGACAACCATCATCTCTGGAACATAAAAATAGATCTAGCAAGTCCCTTGATGATTTCAGAAGATGCATTGCACCACACTCCTGTAACATTTCATTAGTATGCAAAGTAGAATGGATATAACATAATAGCTCATGGTACATTGAAAACTCCACATGGTATTTGCAACAACAAGTATTACAAATCTTAAGAGGCACACAATAAAATGGCTTCAAATCCTCAAAATTCCTTTGCGAGATTTCCATATTTTTATGTGTTTCAATAATTTTTTTGAACAACATTGTTTGGCTTGATTCCAAGAAATGTTTAGGATGTGGTGTACGGTCTCGATTGCCAATTCTTAACTTTAAAACATCCTTTGCATTGGGTGATACTATAGAGTTATCATGCCAAAATTGTTGAATTACTTGCATTACATTATCAGTTAGCTTCTTATCAACACGTGGAAGCCTCCCAACAAAAGCCCATGTATCATTTTGAAGAGGATCATCTATTCTTTCTCTTCTTGCAAGTTCTATATCCAAAGTTTTATGATTTATGTCAAAATCAATACAAGTTTGTCTCATAAAGCGATCCTTTTTCAATTGATGTCTTACTAGGGCAGTTGTAATGACTCTCTGAGCAACTCTCTTATCCTTTTCCTTGTTATTTTTTCCAATAGACTTGAGAGCATTAAAAATATTTTTGACAATAATAGAATTTTTTTTGGTCTTCTTGTTCACACGAATATTCAATATGGCTAGCAAAGGTCTCATCTTTTGCCTCTTTAGCAATTGTACAAAAAGTTGGCATTGCTCGGTCAATGTCTTATCACTAAAATATTGGTTGAAAAGTCTTCTAGCCCACAACCGAATAGTTTGTGTTGACCTCTTTCCTTCAAAATTGTTTATAATGTTCTCATCAAATTCAAGTAACCATTTAGGGGTTCTTGAAGGTCTTGAAATTGGAATATGTCTTTCTTCCATACAAGGTTCTTCATTTCTCATGTAATTTGGTGAAACATAATTTACTCTTGCTTCAATATTATGTTCAAAATCTTCATTTCCAACATTTTCACCTTGAACATTTTCAATATCAATTTGAATAATTTCATTCCCAATTTCAATATCATGTTCAACATCTTCAAATCCAACATTTTCACCTTGAACATTTTCCATTATCAATTTCAATATATTTTCATTCCCAATTTCAATATCATGTTCAACATAACAAATCCAACATTTTCACCTTGAACATTTTCATTATCAATTTCAATAATTTCATTCCTAATTTGAATATCATGTTCAACATATTCAATTCCAACATTTTCACCTTGAATATTTTCACCTTCAACATCTTCAATTTCCTCTTCACTTGAAAGACCATAGGGGTTAGGTTCACCAATATTTAACATACCTTTTCTTCTCTTTCGATGACTTTCTCTATCTCTTTGTCTATATGCTTCAATTTCTTCTTTTGTAAGCTTTCTCTTACAATTTTTCTTTTGATGACTGCTTCTCCCCATTATACCTCATAAAAGATGCTAAAAAAACATTGCTTATGACAAATTTCAATAGAAGATGCTCCAAAAAGTTGATCTTTGTCTCTTCCTATCTGAAACCACATGTGTGTTGCCTGTAAATAGAATGTAGGGTCCGTTGGAATAAACAAAATGGCCCACATGGGGCTTTTCTATGGCCCACAAATCCGATATCTGTTATAATCTGATATCTGATTCATTTGAAAAAAAATTACGATGTTTTGTAACGGTATGATTTTAGTTCTACAAATCGGGTATCATATTTGTGTACACATAGACCTAAGGGTTAATGGTAGATGGTAGAGTGTTTAAGGGTTGGTTAAAGAGTTTAGGGTTTAGGGTATATGGTAGAGGTTTAAGGTTAAGGGTTTCTGTTAGGGGTTGCAGGAGTTTAGGGTTTCATGGTTAAGGGTATAGGGAGAGATAGATGGAGTGAGTGTGTGAGAGAGAGTGGCCAGAGAGAGTACAGGATAAGGTCGGAGAGGGTGGGAGAGTGGGATAGAGTGGGGAGAGAGGGGGAGGGAGAGGGGCAGGGAGGCGTGAGTGGGAGAGAGGGTGGTAGAGAGTGGGAGAGATTAGAAGAGTGGAAGAGAGTGGGAGAGAGAGTGGGAGAGAGGGTTGGAGAGAGAGAGTGGGAGAGAGAGTGGGAGAGAGGGTGGGAGAGAGTGGGAGAGAGTGGGGGAGAGTGGGAGAGTGGGAGAGAGTGGTATAGAGGATGGGAGAGAGTGGGATAAGGTGCGAGAAATTTGGAGAGAGTGGGAGAGAGGGAGGGAGTGGGAGAG
>VDFB02252616.1:80952491-81144283 GCA_007258455.2 Sequoia sempervirens | reverse complement strand
GAGGAGAGAGAGAGAGGTCCCTGAGAGAGGGAGAGGGGTAGGAGGGAGAGATGAGAGAGAGGGAGAGGGAAAGAGATACATTTAAATATTTATATGTTAGTAATATTAATTAGTTATATAATATTTTATATATTAGTAATATATATATATATATATATACATTAACTAAAATATAGAAATAATATTTAAATATTATACATAATAATATAATATATTATATATTAAATTATAAACTATATTGTATATTCTAAACTAGATATATTAAAATAAACTATAAAATATTTATTGCATTTTCTAAATCATATATTATAAAGTGTATAACATTTTTTAAAATCATATATAAACCAAATCAGATATCCAATTCAAAACGGATATCCGATATTTCTAACATAGAATTTATTGCCTAGGGATTAGCATCAGACTTGCTTTGGTATTTGGCTTGGATATGCCAATCCTAAGAAGTCAACGCAAAAAACGTGTTTGACAACTTACCTTGTTTTTCTAGACTTCGTCCATGTGGCTGATGACTTTATTTTTAGCCAAAATTGATTAAATGAAAAGGGTTTGTAGAGGAGACTCTCAACTTTCCATCAATATAAATTATTCTTTACTTTGAATTTAATAAATAATTATTATTCATTCTCTATTAGAATTACGACTAAAGTCCTAATTGATAGGCTAATTGAAAAACATCTATAACTTTCAAACTATATCATATTTTTTGAATCCAAAACATGTGTCACATTCTATGCTTCACATAATATAGGATTAAAAAAAAAGAATTTCATGAAGTTTTGACCAAGTTAAGGTGGTCAGACATACGAGTTTTAATATTTTTTAAAAGTTGTAATAAAAAAATCATAATTAATTATTTACTTGGAACAAAATTACAAAAAAATATGCGTCACATCCAGACATGAGTCCTCTACTTATATCTAAAATATTATAAAAAAATATAATCATTTTATTGTGGTTAGGGTGGTCAGAAAGACACCTACTTCTTATTTTTTCTCTAAAATTTAAGTACTATTGCATTGAAATTTCAAATTTTCACCAAATAGACTTTTAAAAATAAAAAATAAACTTAATAGTTTAGAAACTAAATTCAATTTTCAATAGATTCTATTCTTACATATTTTTGAAATAATATAGATAACTTCAAATTTTTATGTCAATTTGCCTAACTCTGATTTTTCTGAATTTTCATTGCCACTTAAGGGCCTATTTTTTCCATGATGATCCTGCACATACCCTACAATTCAAGTACAATATGAGATTTTTTTGAGAGCACCAATGTTGAGTACATAGAAAAATGTGAACTTGAAAAAAAACCAAAAATAGAGTTCGTTTGCACAAGTTATGGCTTCAAAAGGTTTCAAAATGAGAACTGCGCAACACATTCTAGAAGAAATTTTCAATTTGTGAAAAAATGGAGTATCAAATAAGAAAACCAACTTCTCCACAGTGTAGATCACAAAATTCTACACCAAAACAAAAAAAAAAACATTGAAAAAGGAGCTCATTTGACTAAGATATAGAGCTTCAAAGTCAGACTGCAAAATGAAAAAGCTCAATGGAAGGGTGTCCAAAAAATTGAAATGGATGTTGACATTAGCGATGACATATTGTTGACACAAATAGTTCACTGGGTTAAATTTGATAGTTATCCCACTGCTAAAAAAGAATATACCTCCAAGAGCAGAATATTCCCTGCTCGCGTACTTAAGATTGACGTGTAATTGGTTATCGCTCCTTGATTAGACCCGATGGAATATTTTATGAGAATTTTTGTGAAGTTTTTTCATCGCTGGGTACAAACTGGTGGTCACCAAACTGAATGTGCTAGATTTTATCAAATTTTATTTTTTGTTGGTTGAAATAAAGGTTTGTTGGAATTTTTAAAATGCTGGTTGATTTGTTGTTGGGAGTTGGTACCCAAAGGGTATAGAGGGGGTCACGTGGCACCTTGTGGGGCCCACGGTACTCCTATACCACCACTAATGTATAGAAGTCTACATAATTTATAATATTTTTTTTATTTTTTTGATTTAAAACAAAGTTTTTACAAAAGAATTCAAATGCCTGATTTCAGTTTTGTAAAAAAAAATTCAAAAAAAATTCCAATGATCAAATTTTTGACTACAAATGCACTCTATGACCCTCCTAGAGATCGAATGTACGACCATACAACCTAATCGTAAGCCATATAGATTCCATATGGATGGCTGTCAACAACGATAGTAGAAAAAACCTCTATAGTACCCCAGGTCATAGCGATGGATTTAACCGAAAAGATAGTTGATCTATATAAATTTGGTCCTTCTGAGCATGATGGAAAGGTCCATTTGGGATGAAAGCTCTCCAATTTGATGGCCACCTCCAAGAACCACACTAAAACCTCTATTTTGCAATTGGCTCCTCCAATCTCTGATTTCAGTGAAACGAAAGCCAATTTCGACTTTCTCCAACCTCCTAGATGCTATGGAAATGCTAAAACACCTCCAGGATTACCAAAAAGTTGCAATCACCTAGATCTCACAAGAACCAAATATGAAACATAGATTATATAGATGCTTAATTTCCTTTAAATTGTCCATGTTAGAGGAAAATGCTAGCTCTGGATTAGTCTCAAATCTCTCTAAGAAATCAGATAATAAAAGTGAACTAAATAAAAAAAACATGCTCTGATACCATGTTAGATTCTTCAAGAAGCAAGAGTCGAGCCAAGATTTGATGTTAGTCATAGATCAGATCTAACTTCACTCAATAGATGATCGAAGATCAAAATAGTAGAATGAAGAGAAATCTAAAATGAGAGAAAAATATAGACAAGACAAGAGAAATTTAGAGAATACTCTTGTGACTCTCACTAAACAATCACTAAACTAGCCAAACTAGTGAAGGTGAGAGGAGAGTACTCAATATATAGAAGAATTTAAAGGAAAATACATCGAAGAGGTGGATTAAATCCTACTACCCATAAAAGGCGGGAGGTTATCACCTACTTGGTAAATGACAAGACATGTGGAATAACCTCCTCAAGTGAAGATAGGAGAGAGGTGGCACATAAAGCCAAAAGAAGGTGAGAAACCAAACTACCTCATAAACTACTTAGGTAAAAACAGAATAGTGGTTATGAAAGGTGGCACACCAAGCCAAAGGATTATGTGTAACTCAACTACCAATGAGTGGGGAGAGAGTGACACATGTAGCTGATGTATTTCACCATGTGTCCTCATATTAACCACTCCTAATAAGCCTAAGCAAGCTTAAATAATATGTGTAGGTAAAAAATAAATACCCCTTACATTAGGAAATTAAAAACCTACACTAACACAAAGTCAAGTATTTGATAGCATTATTATTATTATTATGGTTGTATTATATTGTATGGGGTTTTGGGTGTTTGAGTATTTTTGAATAGTTTTTCAACTTCCTCATTCCAACCATGCAACCGCTTAGTCCAACTAATTCTCTCTTGTATAATGTGCTTGCAGAATGATGAATAAATTAATCAAGATTTTACTTATTTTCTAACATATGGTATCAAACCGTCTCTTTGATGATGCACTGAAGTTTATATAATGACTTGAAATGAATTAAATATTTTCACAACAACAATGGTGTAGAGATCGTTAGTGATTGTAGAGCCTACTTATCAAGTGCACAATGTTTTTGTGCCTATGACTAGCAATGGAAGGAGGAGTGTGAGAAGAGTAGAGAATGGAAGCACAAAGGCAACGTGCAAAATTGAAGTAAGTTTATTCTGTGAGATTGAGTTTCCTTTTGTCACTATTTTTTTCTTTTGCATTCATTATTGATGGTCATTGGCGAGCAAAGAAAATTGTGTCATTATTACTATGAATTTTATCTCCAACAAATGTACATACAGATTGGTGGACTAAATTCTTTTTGATCTATCAATTGCGCATACTTGTCAGTAATTATTTATTGATTGTTGTTGTGGAGATAGTGTGTGATTGGTGAAAAGTAGTTATTTGGAAGGATTCAACAAGGTTATGGTAGTATATATTGTGATATTTTGAATATACATTTATGTTGTGATTGTGTGCTGGCGAAATTTCTACATGTATATTGCCAAGAAAAATTTAGTCTTTTGAATATAGTTTAGAAGTGGTCATGGAGATAGAGGATGTGTTTTAAACATGCATCATACCTAAGATGAATCTTTGGAAGCCATGAGTTTTTACACATTGGTATAAGGTCTTATGTTGAATTGAAGTTTAATGCCTTCACTATGATTATGTTTCCCTAGCTACAAAAAAGAAGAAGAAAAATTAGTGCCTATCACAAATCTTAGTCATCTGCTCAAGAATGAGGTAATGAAGATCATGCCTATCTAGACCAAGAAGATGCATAATGTGCCATGTAAGATTAAGAGGATCATTTATTTTGTGGGTTGGTGTTCTACTTAGTTTAAGTATGGTATCAATTATTAACCCTCAATTGTAGTTTCTAGAGGGGATCTTGACAATGTCAACATGGTAGTTAGTATAGTTTCTAGATGTTGTTGAGGTCTTCTTTCACATTGATCATAAGTTTAATCACATGTATGCCAAGCATGATTTTGTGAGATGGTATGTTGGTGAGGGTATGGAACAAGAGGATTTATTAGGATGCCAAGAAGATGAGGATTCATCAGATGATGAAGCTATTATTGATGACCTTTTTGGTGGTGCTAATTTTGCATTAGTACTATAAAATTTCATGTATTAGAGGCTGGTGGAATCAGAGGATGGAGGAATTTCCATCATCTCAAGTTAGCTTCTCACTTTAAGATGATGCTTTCTATGAGAAGCATTTTTGGTTTTATTTACTTGCTTTTCCTTGTTATTGCTGACAAATTTGAAGATACATGTATTGTAAAGTTTTCTTTTTGGAGATAGGTAAGGGGTTTGGTGAAGAGCTCAGTATGGATTTTTTCCCAATGAGAACTCAAGGATGTTACCAAGGATTACACCTTTACAAGGGTCAAGGAGAGAACTAGGAGGATGGTTGTCTAGTAATTATGGTCTAGACCATGGGTTATACCTTTACGAGGGTTGAGGAGACAACTTGGAGAGTGATCGTCTAATAACTATAGTCTATAATTCAAAAGGTTCATGGGAGGAAGAAATCAAGAATTTAGCTAGGGCCTACACCTTTCAGAGGGTTATGAGGTAACTTGGAGGAGCCCACCTAATTTAGGATTTGTTTTTTCAGAAGGAAAATTTTGTCAAGAGTGTATACATATTTTGTAGTCAGCAAGTTTTATCATGTAAGCCTTAAGGGGGTCCCTTGGAAAGATGTATTGTAAGGATTTATGGTTTTAGGAACAATGGAATAAGGGGGAATGTTAGCATTATTAGTATTATTATTATGGTTGTATTACATTATATGGGGTTGCGGGTGTTTGAGAAATTTTGAACAATTTTGCAACTACCTCATTCCAACTGTCCAACCTCTCAATCCAACTATTTCTCTCTTGTATAAATGTTCTTTCAGAATGGTGAATAAATCAAACAAGTTTTTATGTATTTTCCAATAGTATTTTATAAAATGATGACATGGGATGGGAAGTGATCCACCAATCTTATGCACCCATACCTTGATTTTTAGATTCCCTTGGATCCATAACCTAATACATGTAATTAATCATTGAAGATTAACTATTAGTTAAGCCATGATAGGTATATTCTCCTTAAGATAGGCTTACTCACCTAAACTATCACATATAAATAATTTATAAACTTACTCACTTAAAATCCCACATTCATTATGGGGAATCAAGATATTTTGTATATGAATAATGTTAAACACTTTATATATGATGATATGGGATAAGAAGTAATGCCCTTATCATATGCACCCATGCCTTGGGTGTAACGCCTCGCCGTGCAAACCCCAAAGGAACAAATAAAAACACAACAATTTTTTTTTTAAATAACATAACAAACGTACATAAGTTTTCCAACATAACAATGTTCTAAGTTGCACAACTAAATCCCTTGGGGTACACGAGGTGACATTACTAAACTAACCCATAACAAAGATAATAGATTAAACATTAAATAAAAAATTATGTAAATCCATTCATACTCATAACACCATTTAAACCATCCATTAATGATAACCATATTAATAAGAGTAAACCATATTAAACCATATATGAAAACACAAATGCATTAATCATGAAGATATTAAATATATAAATTTCCACAGATACAACATAACATAATCAATAATTACAAATGATAGTTCATGAATGATTACATGGTATGTATAAACATTACACCAATCTGATAGTACAACATAATGAACATATAAACCAATTACATCAAGGTCTTCCCAACACACGTGGGAGAGGTACATCAATAAATGAAATACATCAGTAGTACAAATACAGATTTGGAGCATATGAATCCTGGATCAACAAAATCTACCAAAACCCTGCAATGAAAGATACAACTGCATCCAAAGGGAACCCAACGGGGTGCGTAGCATGTTTCACTCAATCACCCCCATGCTGGGAGTAAACAAGGAAGGATCCTTGACCAATCACATCTAACAGTAACACAAGACTAACTCAAAACAAGATAACATAATATCACTAGACCACACTAAAAACTAAACAACGATAAATCACCAACAGACATAACAATAGACCACTTCCAGGGGACTTCAATAAAAACAACTCAAATGGAATGCTAGAGGAGAGTATCATCGCATGGATTTACATGGATTATCCATACAACCTATCACAAGGTGCCGCCTCCATCTATACATGGATTATCTAGACAATCTAGTTCAAGGTGCCGCCTCCATCTATGGTTCTCCTGACAACCTATCTCAAGGTGCTGCTCCATAGGGTTACTCATGCAGAATCATTAACCTCTTGTGAAGAGAAGGAAGCAATCTTGGAAACCACGGCCTTCTCAGTCCCCTTTAGTCTGTGATAGCACAAACAGGAAGACGAGGCATCATAATTATCTTGTTTAATGTTTAACCACCCACCCATAATTAATTACTTAGGTTATCACTGATTACTCTAACTCTATGTGGGTTACCCTGACAACCCCTTTGTGCGCCGACCCCCACTTAGATCCACTCTCTCCAGACACTCAAAACATAAAATATCCAACAAAAGAGGATTGTACCAACAAGAACACTGAACCAACAAATGGAACATCTGTGAGGCATAACCATCTCGCCAAAAACATATGCACAACATCCACAAAATGGTACAATCCAAGTGTGAACTAAAATCACAACCATAGTCAAAACATAGGCCAAACAACAAAATACGAGATTAAAATAAACATTAGTAACCCCTCCTCTAGAAGTCCTTAACAATAACTTAGGCTCCTATTGAAGGATAAAATAACTCGAGTTTTCCCGCAAGACATAAACCTGAACAAAAAAAAACCACAATCAACTCAATGAATAGTCTCAAGAGTAAGCAATTTACATAAAACAATGCTATACAACTCATTTCAATACACAATAAATTTTTTCCAATTAAACAAATCAATTAATCGAGAATATTCAATTAATTAACACATAGTTTATATCTAATTTTAACAATTAAACTATAATAATACAAATTTATACAATTTTTCCAACATTGCTACATATGAAATTATATAATTTATCCATGTCTTCAACATATAAAATTATCACTATACACATGTATATATAAACGTATTTATCTATATATATACACACATATATACACTTTTTACGTGTATATACATATATACATATAGATAAGTATATATACAATATATATATATGTATAAATAATCATAGATTTTTAAATCATTATATAAACATAATTAAAATACTCACTGATATATATATATATTATATAAATACAAATTAAACATTAAATTAAACTTAAATTAAATTAAAATTAAATCTAATAAAACTTATAAACTTAAAATAATACAAAATTTTAAAAGAAAATAAATAAATTTTAAAAAAACATAAGACGCCTCCATTGAGGAGGTTGCGAACCTCCCATTAGGGAGGCCGCGGCCTCCCCAATGGCCACGCACAACAGCCAAGGTCTGTCGTGCTAGCAACCACTTGGACTACTGCGTACGACAGTCCTTGGCTGCTGGCAGCCATTATTGCTGCCCACAACACCAAACAGGGGGGAACAGGGGTATGGTATGGCCGACCACTCCCCAATACCATTTTTTTTTTAAATTAATTTTTAAATAAAATTTTTATAAATATTTTTTTTAACTTTACTTTTATATTGGATTTCGTCGTAAACAGTGACGAACACAAAATCCCCAAAAAAATGAAAATATAAACTTTATTCTTTTCACATAAACTGAAAATCACATAGGTACATAATATTTATAAATATACATTTAAAATAACACAAAAAAATTATAACATATATATATATATGTATATCTACTTTTGTTTATATATATATATTTAACAAAAGATTCAGAACAATAATATACAAATAGATTTCTCAATAAACCCAATATAGATCTGGCATGTAAATTCAACCCACAATCGAGATGATTTTTATTTCAAAACAATAAACTTCACAACTAAACTATATTGAAGAACTTCAAAAAGGTTTTACTAAAGTTTCCCATAGAAGATTCAAGGGTTTAATACAAACAACTTTTTAGTCATAGAACCACTGTTTAAAAAATAGAGGAATGAATTTTCAAAACACAGCAAACCAGATTTTGTTTACAGAACAATAAAATAATAACAAATTGAAAGAAAAAAACTTGGAGTCCTTCATTTGATGTAGAATCCCCTCTGCAGCTTCTTCTCAGTTTCCTACCTTCAGCTCCCTTCTGAACCAATCCTTTCTTCCAAACAATTCTTTTACCCAGAAGCACAAAAAAACTATTTTTCTTTTCTTTTACAGACCAAAAACCAGAAAACCCTTGTGTGTGTAAAAACTCTCTCACAAATAAAATAAATAAAGCTCATCATCTTTTTTCTCAAAAATCCTCTCCATTCATTGGTTCTTTTCTTTCATTTTAAAAGCACACACTTATCTCACAATTTTAATTAAAAATTAATTATTTTCTCAAGATATTATCCACACAAGATATTCCCTACATATTTTCTAATTTAATATCAGGAAAAAGATAATATATATAATTATCACCATCAATATTTATTTAAATTAATTTCTTACACTTTTAATTAATTAAATAACTTTTAAATTTACAATATATTTAAAATTCAACATTTTACTAACTTACAATTAATCAAAGCAACAAGACAACATTAATTAATTTTATAAAATAAGATTAATTAAATAACCACTAACCATAAATAAAATAAATAATCAACAATCAAACAATACAAAGACAAGGACAAAATCTAAATCATGACACAACAAAACTAACAATGGAATGATGGACTTGGGATGGGGACACTTCCTTATCAACTCCCTTTTTTCAACATTGTACCCATTGGGTTAATTTAATGCTCGCCCTGTCCTGCTGAAGCAGGTGGAATTGAAAATTTATTCCTGCAATTCCTGCATACAAATAAACATCAAGTAACATGTAAATCTCTATTGCACACACCGTGAAAGGAAATTGTGGGGTAGTAGGGTGCTTGCAAGCGATTGATGCTACTCCGTCCTTTCACCAAGACTCACTAACAACCACATCAGAAAACATAGCATCATAGAATCACAACATCAAAATATAGTATTAAAGGAAACCATAGCATGATAAAATAATCTAACCACCACATAAAGTATCATAAATCATCATAATAGTGACAAGTGTAGGAACCGGCTAAACTATGAATCCACACACAACCAAGTCGGTGAACTAATCACCATCACAAACCAGTATCAAACTAACACATAAGAGTATCAAAGAATAGCAAAGAGTATTAGCCACATGGGGGTATTACATCCCCCCTCTAGAACATGGCTTACTCTTCGAAGCCAGTAAATAAAAATGGATAAGCCTCTCTACTATGGGACACATCCTCCCATGCCACCAAAGTCTCTTCATTTGGGTCCCATTGAACCTGCACCTAATCAATATCTATGCCCCTGAGGGCGAATCTCCGACACTGTAGCACGACCATGACCTCTACCAGTAGCCTCTACAACTGCACCTTGGTACCCAGCCTAGTGGTCATCAACCATAGAAAAATGCTCGATGTGACCTACCCGCATTGCCTACCGTCGGCTTAGAAATGGCTGGCATCTGACGATAACCCATAGTGTTCCCTTATGGACATTGTCTAGAAATATGTCCCTGCTACCCACATGAGAAACAACCTGTGCCTCATCCGAAACCTCTGACACCAGACGATGCACTCAATTGCTGAAAGCTGCCTCGTGAAGGTGTCGAATGTGTGATTTGTCTCAGCTACACAAAATGATCTGATCTATT
This sequence comes from Sequoia sempervirens, assembly GCA_007258455.2. Taxonomy (NCBI): domain Eukaryota; kingdom Viridiplantae; phylum Streptophyta; class Pinopsida; order Cupressales; family Cupressaceae; genus Sequoia; species Sequoia sempervirens. Next base: position 81,133,877 of record VDFB02252616.1, on the reverse strand, counting down.
ATGCTACCAACTTTGGTTCTTCCTATTCAGAGATCTATCTACCTGCTAAGACTGAGAGTTCTCATGTCTCGACTGGGAGTGTTGTTGCTGCTCACCCTTAGTGGGTGCTTGATGGCCTTTAGAGGACCCTGTAGCCAGGGTCGAACTTCCATGAGAAAAAACACCCAATGACGGTGCACTACCGATCTGAATTCCTGTGTGTCCTTGAATGCCATTGCCAAATTTTTTTCTACTAATTGAGCCTTCTCAACCGCTACCTCCATTGTCTTCGGCTCGAAGACTCTAACTCCACCACTGATTCGAGCATTTAAGCCCCGAATGAAATGCTGAACCAACATTCCCTCATCATGACTGATTCCTGCATATTGCTTCAATTCATAGAATCATTGCTCATATTGTTCAACAAACATTGACATCTTCCTAAGGTCATGAAACTCAATTACAGTCCTACATTGCCTCCAATGATCAAAAAGGAAGCGAGCCCTAAACCTATCCAGAAAGAACTCCCATGTTACCACACTAATATCCAAATGTAACTTTTTCTCTTCTAGCCACCACCAAGTGGATGCGAGGCCTCTCAGATGCATGACTGCACACTGAGCTTTGGTATTGCTACCATAGGGCTGCATCGCAAAGCATCAATCCAAATCAATTAACCATTTTTTCACTTCCACACCTCCTCCAGAACCATCGAATGTAGGCGGATGTGCTCTCATCAAATCTCTCATATGACTAGCTATCACTGCATCTTGATCCACCATTACTTCTGTTTGCCTTGGCGACCTTTCCCTTTCTCTCTCGACCTACGACTCCTCTGGCTTGGGTCCCAACAAATCAAGAATCTCCCCCAGAAGGTACTACAACTGTCCATCAAAACTAGGTTGTCTCAGGTTCTGACCACCTCCTAACAGATTGTGTTGAGGACTCAATTGTTTCTCATGCTCTGAACCATGGGAACTCGGTGGTGATGGAATTTGGTTGTTTTCTCTATGACCACCACCTCGGCCTCTTCTATGGCCATGACCTCTATGTTGAGGCATGATCCTCCACAACAATTAGAGTTATGTAAGATCAAGAGTTAACAAAAAGTTTCCTAATGGACACAAACTACCCAGAAGATCCAGCGTTAGCAACCTTGGCTCTGATACCAAAATGTAATGCCCCGCTGTGCAAACTCCAAAGGAACAAATAAAAATGCAACAAATTTTTTTTTTAAAAGAAAATAACAAATGTAAATAAGTGTTCCAACATAACAATGTTCTAAGTTGCACAACTAAATCCCTTGGGGTACATGAGGTGACATTACTAAACTAACCCATAACAAAGACAATAGATTAAACATTAAATAAAAAATTATGTAAATCCATTCATACTCATAACACCATTTAAACCATCCATTAATGATAACCATATTAATAAGAATAAACCATATTAAACCATATATGCAAACACAAATACATTAATCATGAAGATATTAAATATATATATTTCCATAGATACAACATAACATAATCAGTAATTACAAATGATAGTTCACGAATGATTACATGGTATGTATAAATATTACACCAATTTGATAGTACAACATAATGAACACATAAACAAATTACATCAAGGTCTTCCCAACACATGTGGGAGAGGTACATCAATAAATGAAATACATCAGTAGTACAAATACACATTTGGAGCATATGAATCCTGGATCAACAACATCTACCAAAACCCTGCAATGAAAGATACAACTGCATCCAAAGGGAACCCAACGGGGTGCGTAGCACGTTCCACCCAACCACCCTCATCCTGGGAGTAAACAAGGAAGGATCCTCGACCAAGCACATCTAGCAGTAACACAAGACTAACTCCAGACAATATTACATAATATCACTAGACCACACTGAAAACTAAACAACAATAAATCACCAAAAGACATAACAATAGACCACTTCTAGAGGACTTCAATAAAAAAAACTCAAATGGAATGCTAGAGGAGAATTTCATCACATGGCTTTACATGGATTATCTAGACAACTTATCACAAGGTGCCACATCCATCTATACATGGATTATCCAAACAACCTAGTTCAAGGTGCCGCTTCCATCTATGGTTCTCCTGACAGCCTATCTCAAGGCACCACTCGATAGGGTTACTCATGTGGAATCGTTAACCTCTTGTGAAGACAAGGCAACGATCTTGCCAACCACGGCCTTCTCAGTCCCCTTTAGTGTGTGATAGCACCAACAGGCGGACGAGGCATCATAATTATCCTTTTTAATGTTTAACCACCCACCCATAATTAATTACTTAGGTTATCACTGATTACTCTAACTCTATGTGGGTTACCCTGACAGCCCCTTTGTGCATCGGCCCCCACTTAGAGCCACTCTCTCCAGACACTAAAAAAATAAAATATACAACATAAGAGGATTGTACCAACAAGAACACTAAACCAACAAATGAAACATCTGCGAGGCATAACCATGTCGCCAACAACATATGCACAACATCGACAAAACAGTACAATCCAAGTGTGAACTAAAATCACAACCATAGTCAAAACATAGGCCAAACATCAAAATACGAGATCAAAATAAACATCAGTAACCCCTCCTCTGGAAGTCCTTAACAATAACTTAGGCTCCTATTGAAGGATAAAATAACTCTAGAGTTTTCTCGCAAGACATAAACCTGAACAAAAGAAAACCACAATCGACTCAATGAATAGTCTCAAGAGTAAGCAGTTTACATAAAACAACGCTATACAACTCATTTCAATACAAAATAAAAATTTTCCAATTAAACAAATCAATTACTCGAGAATATTGAATTAATTAACACATAGTTTATCTCTAATTTTCACAAGTAAACTATAATAATACAAATTTATACAATTTTTCCAACATTGCTACAAATGAAATTATATAATTTATACATGTCCTCAACATATAAAATTATCACTATATAAATGTATATATAAATGTATATATCTATATATATATACACATATATACACTTTTTATGTGTATATACATATATATAAGTATATATACAAAATATATATATATATAAATAATCATATATTTTTAAATCATTATATAAACATAATTAAAATACTCATTGATATATATATATATTATATAAATACAAATTAAACATTAAATTAAATTTAAATTAAATCAAATAAAATTTATAAACTTAAAATAATACAAAATTTTAAAAGAAAATAAATAAATTTAAAAAAAACATAAGACATCTCCATTAAGGAGGCTGCAAACCTCCCATTAGGGAGGCCGTGGCCTCCCCAATGGCCATGCACAATAGCCAAGGGTTGTCGTGCTAGTAGCCACTTGGAATGTTGCGTACAACAGTCCTTGACTATTGGCAGCCGTCACTGCCGCTCACAACACCAAACAGGGGGGGAACAGGGATACGGCATAGCTGATCCCTCCCTAATACCAATTTTTTTTTTAAATTAATTTTTAAATAAAATTTTCATTAATATTTTATTTTTATTTTTATTTTTATATTGGATTTCCTCATAAACAGTGACGAACACAAAACCCAAAAAAAAACAAAAATATAAACTTTATTCTTTTCACATAAACTGAAAATCACATAGGTACATAATATTTATAAATATACATTTAAAATAACAACAAAATTATAACATATATATGTATATCTACTTTTGTTTATATATATATATTTAAAAAAAGATTCAGAACAATAATATACAAATAGATTTCTCAATAAACCCAATATAGATCTGGCATGTAAATTCAACCCACAATCAAGATGATTTTTATTTAAAAACAATAAATTTCACAACTAAACTATATTGAAGAACTTCAAAAAGGTTTTACTAAAGTTTCCCACAAAAGATTCAAGGGTTTAATACAAACAACTTTTCAGTCATAGAACCACTTTTTAAAAAAATAGAGGAATGAATTTTCAAAACACAACAAACCAGATTTTGTTTACAGAACAATAAAATAATAACAAATTAAAAGAAAAAAACTTGGAGTCCTTCGTTCGATGTAGAATCCCCTCTGCAGCTTCTTCTCAGTTTCCTTCCTTCAGCTCCCTTCTGAACCAATCCTTTCTTCCAAACAATTCTTTTACCCAAAAGCACAAAAAAACTATTTTTCTTTTCTTTTACAGACCAAAAACTAGAAAACCCTTGTGTGTGTAAAAACTCTCTCACAATAAAAATAAATAAAAATAAATAAAGCTCATCCTCTTTTTGCTCAAAAATCCTCTCCATTCATTGGTTCTTTTCTTTCTTTTTAAAAGCACACACTTATCTCACAATTTTAATTAAAAATTAATTATTTTCTCAAGATATTATCCACACAAGATATTCCCTAGAGATTTTCTAATTTAATATCAGGAAAAATATAATATATAATTATCACCATCAATATTTATTTAAATTAATTTCTTACACTTTTAATTAATTAAATAAATTTTAAATTTACAATATATATTTAAAATTCAAAATTTTACTAAATTACAATTAATCAAAGCAACAAGACAACATTAATTAATCTTATAAAATAAGATTAATTAAATAACCACTAACCATAAATAAAATAAATAATCAACAATCAAAAAATACAAAGACAAGGAAAAAATCTAAATCATGACACAACAAAACTCACAATGGAATGTCAGACTTGGGACAGGGACACTTCCTTATCAACTCCCTTTTTTCAACATTGTACCCGTTGGGTAAATTTAATGCTTGCCCTGTCCTGCCAAAGCAGGTGGAATCGAGACTTTATTCCTGCAATTCCTGCATACAAATAAATGTCAAGTAACATGTAAATCTCCATTGCAGACACACCGTGAAAGGAAATTGTGGGGTAGCAGGGCGCTCGCAAGCGAGTGATGCTACTCTATCCTTTGACTAATACTCACTAACAACCACATCAGAAAACATAGCATCATAGAATCACAACATCAACATATAGTATTAAAGGAAACCATAGCATGATCAAATAATCTAACCACCACATAAAGTATTATAAATAATCATAATAGTGACAAGTGTAGCAACCAGCTAAACTATGAATCCACACACAACCAAGTCGATGAACTAATCACCATCACAAACTAGTATCAAACTAACACATAAGAGTATCAAAGAATAGCAAAGAGTATTAGCCACATTGGGGTATTACTTTGGGCTTGAGATCCACTTGTATGCATAACATTAGATATAGCATATTTAATTAGCTAATTTAGTGTATTAAACCAATTCTTAAATTTTTGAGTTAGTAGTACAAAGAAAAAATTAGAATTGAAAGACTTGATAAACTATCATGGTATATGAGGTTTAAGAAATTAAAAATAATTATTACTATTTATATTTTTTAATTATATTTTAAATAAAATAAGGTTTTTTATTTTGACCAATCCTAAGGAGAATCACTATGGTCTACTTCACTCAAAGGCGAAATATACAACTACTAATTATGTGCCTTAGGTTATTCATACAAGGGGATACCAAGGCTAAGGTATGGGTGCATAGGATAGGGGTATCACTTTTCATCCCATGTCATCATTTTATAAAGTGTTTAAGTTTATTTACTTAGAACATATCTTGATTCCCAAAATTATGACTATGGTATTTTAAGGCATAAGGTTTATAAATTATTCACGTGTTATATTTTAGGAGAGTTTTCATCCTAAGGAGAATCGCCATCAGCACTTGGAGATTAATAAATCTTCCATGACTAATTATGTGTCTTAGGTTATGCATCTAAGGGAATTTCAAACCAAAATACCTGGTCTATAGGATATGGGCATCACTTTTTATCACATTTCATCATTGTCATGTCTCATTTTTAGTTAACCTCAATCAATAGTTATTAGGTCTATTATTTGTCTCATGTATCTCCCCTATTATTATTTTTTGTTTGTTTTCTCCTTCCAATTATATGTTTCCTTCAAACACTATTTTTCTTTTTTTATTATAGTTACAAAATTCTCCATTTTTGTATGCCTTCAATCTTTCCTTTGCTCTTCCATTGTATTTTTTAGAATTTAAGACCTATCTTTACCAATATTTCTAACTCCTATAATAAAAAAAATCCTTTATTCTTTTCTCTTTACAATAGCCCAACACATCTCATAATGTCATTTAATGGTTTATTTAGACAACATAACTTACCAAGATAATGTCTATCTTGTTAGTGTGGGATTTTCACCTCATAGATTTATTTTACCCACACAAATTGTTAAAATTGCTTAGGCGTATTTACTTTTACTATTGGAAATTTGGAGTTAAGTAGAAACTATTTCATAACTAACTCCAATTTATTGAGAAATTTGAACAAACCTTTCCCTTAAAAACTTGGAATTTAGTTTGCTCATTTATCCTATATATTCACCTCATTTCCTTAATAAAAGAACATCAATTTGGCATAAAATATCTTGTATTTGGTTGTTATTTCAATACTAGTATTCTTCTTAGATTTCACAGCTTCATTTTCATGGTATCAAATTTTGAGTTAGATTTTTTTGTTTAAATTTGCAAATTCCATTTCTTATTATATCTAAAAGTGTTAATCTCAGTATGTGGCTTTGTGGAGATCTAATATGACATCATGGAAGTTTTTGAGGTGTTTTAAACTAAAAATAAGGTCAATTTCACCTTTTGAGGGAGATGAATTGGTTTGTGACTTTGAATTTTCTCACGGGAGGTGCATTGAGACGTGTTTGTTGAAGTTGACGTGCTATGAGAGGTCATAGATTTTTGTAATATTATTGATTTATATCAATCCCTAATTTTGTGTCTTCACAAAGGCATGGCCTAGTATTTCTATCTCTAGATTATAATTGTGCAAAGGAATCCATTATTCTAGTATTTTTTTATAACTACAAATCTGCATTGTAAATCTATAAATTTAGGTTTAATTTGTCTGCAAAAGGAATTTTGATTTGGCTTGTATATATGTCAAGGATTTTTTGGTTCAAATCTATTTGTAGGCTTATGAAAAGTTTTTTTTTAATTTTTTTTCTTTGATAAACACATTTGAGTTACAGGATTTGATCATAATGTTGTAGGCTTCAAAACAATAAGTTTGACACTATGGAGGAGGTTGAGGAGTTCGTGGATGGTCCTGGTCACTTCTCAGACCTAAACAAAATGGTCAAAGATGAATCCACCCACTCTTTGGATCCCAAGGACATGGAGGAAGAGATGAATCAAAGCAAGAGTGACAAGGAGGAGGACATCAACAAGCTGTAGGAGTGGATGGAGAAACTTGAACAAAAGTTCACCAAGTTGACACATTTTACCATTAAGATGATGCACAAATCTATAATTTCTCTCTTTGATGTCATCAAGGAAGAGGTGGACAAGAAGAACAATTGTGAGGGCCCTAATTGGGTTGGGGATTATGTGTCAAATCTCCTCATTTAGAAATGGGATGATGTCACCAATTAGTGGGCCGGTCTGTGTGTCTCTGTTGGGTCTCTACTATCTGCGTGTTGTGTCTTTTTTCTTTTTGGTTTCTATTGGTTTTACTCTAGACTCTATTATGTACTATTGATCTTGGTCCTTTTTTTTTCCTTCGATCTTGTCATGTAATGGGTATTGCACCTAGCAAATGCAGGTTATCTAATAGAAAACAAGTTTGACACCCACAAAGGTGTCAAATTATTCCAAAACAACATGCACCATTCATCAACCAAAAATTGAAATCTTAGCAAACACACTAGGCTATATGTTAGCAAAAGAGGGGGATAGCCACCTAAGAGATTAGTCCCTTGGTCATATGGTGTGGTCATAGCCAGCCAAAAGGGGCATAAATCTTGTCTTTTTCTCTCCAATTTCTCCTCTAATCTTGTCTCTTATAATTTCATGAAGGCATTTTAAAACATTATATATTTTATGTACTAGTTTTATAAATGATTAAAAATTAAAGGAAGTGTAAATTTTAATTAGTAGCTCAAAATTTAGCATCAGTTTTTACAAAAGTGCTTATTTTTTATCCTAATCCATTGGGAATGATTTTACACTATTTCTATAAAGTGCCATTTTCATCCCCAATCAGTTAAAATCTATTCACTAAAAATATAAAGTGTCACAATTTAAGGGGGTTATAAAATTGAATCAAGGTGGTAGTGTCCTTTGTGTTGTGTTCTTGTATACTTTCACACTTCCTTGTACATTTTCAATTTGGGGAGATTGATTGAGAATACATTTGTTGTTTGTTCATGCACATGCACTCAACTTATAAAGTTTTCTTTTATGTATTATTCTTGTGGGGATTATACAGGTGTTTTTTAATCATGAACTGAGATAAAGTTCTGTTTCGAGGGGGATTTATTACGTATTTTGATTTTTGTTTTCATCCTTTTGTTATCAAACTAACTTCAAATAACTATTTGTCTTGGAAATAAGGGATAAAGAATCACTAACTTGAGTAGGATCTATTGCTCTATCTCCTTGGACTCATTCTTGAGCTAAGTGACTATGAACAAAAAGGTATGGCTTAAAAATAATGACATCATCTATGCTCTATGGATGTCCTTTTTGAACTAACACTTGTCGCATGTCTTGATAGTGACTCACACACCTCCTCTCCTAGAGAGCTCTTGTTTGATTCCTTCATGGATATTCCAACATTATCAACATCATCACATGAAATTAAAATTTACCTCATAGGATAATCAAGATCATGTATTTATAAAAAAATCCTTATGCCTCACTACAAATGATATGCCTAGTACTAGGGTGGGTGCAAAAATATGGGGGACCAAAGAGGGGTCTTAAGTGGTAACTTTTTTTCTAAAATCAAGAAAGACTAATGTGTATGACAAATTTAAGATAATTACACTCAAAATTTTAAAATCCAATGAAAACAAAAGTTGCAGTGCTCTGAATCTACTTTCTAAACTACTATTTTTTTGGAAATGATAGAGATTAAGGGGTCAAAAAAGGGGGTCCACACAAATTGGTCCTATTTTTTTCAAAAATATATAACATAGATTCGAGTGTGGACCCCGTAAAATGTTAAATATTTTAGTATTTCAAAAATCGCTTCAGTAAGAAATTAGTTAATACCATGTAGTTTATCCCTAATTTTTCTACTCATTTTTAATGAATACATGAACATTTACTAATTTTCAAAGTGGAGACATCTTGAAAAATAGGAATTTGAGTGTGCCTCTATTATTTTTTGAAAATGATCATTTTTTTAAATATGTGTAGAATGGAGTCTAATTTCTAAAAAAGTGGTTTATTTGAAATTTCAATGAACAATTAAAAAATAAAGTGAAAAATACCAAACATTGGTTTTTGAAAAAAAATGGATACACTAACAAAAGAAATTAAACATGAAAACCTTAACATACACAAAATGTGAAAAAGATACATGGTTATATGGTTAAGAGAGAGCTTAAGATTACCATAGTGTTTTTTGAATTGACATAAGGATATGTGCAGGATCATGATGAGCCAAAATGTGGCAATATGATGGGTATGTGTAGGGTATGTGGCTAACGACTTTTTTTTACCAAAAATTGTTGAAACAAAAAGGGTTTCTAAAGGAGATTCTCAGCTTTCCACCAATATAAATTATGCTTTACTTTGAATTTAATAAGTAATTATTATTCATTTTCTATTTGAATTACGACTAAAGTCCTTATTGATAGGATGATTAAAAACATCTATAGCTTTCAAACAATATCACATTTTTTGAATCCGAAACATGCATCACATTCTATGCTTCACATCCTATAGGATTAAAAAAAAATGAATTTCATGAAGTTTTGACCAAGTTAAGGTGGTCAAACACACGAGTTTTTATATTTTTTAAAATTTGTAATAAAAAATTCATAATTAATTATTTTCTTGGAAAAAAATTACAAGAAAATATTCATCACATCAAGAAATGAGTTCTCTACTTATATCTAAACTATTATAAAAAAATATTATCATTTTACTGTGGTTAGGGTGGTCAGACAGACACCTACTTATTTTTTCCCTAAAATTTAAGTACTACTACATTGAAATTTCAAATTTTCACCAAATAGATTTAAAAAAAAAAAACCTAGTAGTTTAGAAATTACATTCAATTTGCTACAAATTCTGTTCCTACATATTTTTGAAATAATATAGATAAATTATTCAAATTTTTACGTCAAGTTGCCTAACTCTGATTTTTTTGATTTTTTTGCCACTTAAGGGTCTATTTTTTCCATGATGATCCTGCACATACCCATAAAACACATGCAAACCAAATGGGGAGCATGTTTGAGATTATGTCAATTTTTTTTACAATTTACAAAAACATATCTTGGGACATTGGAAAGTCACTCCAAGCCTTTCAGTTGAATCCCAAAGAAAATCCAAGCCAAATGATTGGAAATTTCTAAAGAAAGATTGAAATATCCCCCTTAGTTTTTTCCCATTTTTTTTTAGAACAAGTCCAATACAAACACCATTGATTAGCATTAGCTCCAAAGATAATCATCTTAGAAAGTAACCCTCACCAAGATCCCAATGTTGGTGAGGTGATAGCATATGGTGTTAGGGATTGTTAGCAATAAATTGAATTGAAATTACAATGCTGGAAATGAAAGTGCAGGCTGTGAACTGGCCATGAATTTTGCTCTACCACTTATTTAGTGGGAGTAGAAAAATTGAAATAAAGGAAACTCGACCATTTATTCAGGGGGAGTATGAGATACAAAATGAAATATGTCAAAGATAAAGAGGTTGATTTAGTACTATTGAAACCATCTATTACAATTTTCTTTTACAATGTTTTATCAATGAAATCTACTCTAACTTCAATACAAAGATTGCACAATATCTCAAATTACAAATGTGAATAAGAACACCCAAGAAATATAGCATGAAATGATAATAACTAGGTCTAATATAGAAAATCAGCAATATGTATACTCAGACCAACAAACAATTACTCCACCAGAATGCTCAAATCTCACTCAAGAGACTTCTAATCACACCCAAACTGAAAGCACATGAATAACCGATCATACACATCCAAAACAACCAAGAAAAACACACTAAAATCTATCACAAAGAAAGGCATGAATTTTAATGCTTGGCTGCAAGAGGTACGACTTAGGGAATAGGTCGACCTAGCTTATAAATTCAACCACTTCATTAAAAATTCAAAAAATTGGAGGAGAGGGTTTCCCAAAGCATAAGAACACATATATCAAACACCCATAACTAGAAAAAATCCCTCCAAGGTGCTAAGAATAAGATCAAACTACAACCATATATGAAACAACAACCTGTAAAGAGACAAAATCATCAAAAACTTCAACAATGATGCTCAATCTACAATCTTTGAATGAGAAGCAATCTCATATCCAACTATGTGTTATCTTCAAACATGAAACTGGATCCATGCTAGGAGGTATGCATTCCTCGAAGCCATAAGCTTGAAACCATTTGGGAAACAATTCAATATGATAAGCAATGGATACCAAATGAATGAGCAAAGGATTGCTTATATAGAACTTGAGGTGACTCTTCAGCTTCCATCATCTCCCTCCAAAAGGGATGCCCCAATCATCTTGAAAATATTTTAATTTTTAAATCACCTTTTCCTTCCTTCATTTTGGCATCCAAATCCTAAGAGAGGAATATTAACCTTAGAAATATTAAAAATACCTCTTACTGAGGCATCCACCCTCAAATGCCACATTTTAAAACATCTTAAAGTCATAACATTAGGCCAGGGGGCCAATATGAAATTAAAACATTAATGACTTAAAATAATTCATTTGTCCTAAATTCACCTCAAAAGCCAAAACCAATTATACTCACTACCTTTCCAAAAATAGAAGAGCACACTAAACTGCTACCAACCTCAACACTACCAGAAATAGAACTTACTAAAAATAGTAAATTCAAAAAATTTTCCCATTGCATTTGCATTTCATATCATTGTGAAGCTCTCAGAAAACAAAGAATGAATCCATAAACCAAATTCTGAAACTCCAACATGCAAACCCCTGAAAAATGCCAAAAACCTCCAAACAACTAGAAACACTAATTTTCCATCTGATGAGCCTACATGCCTCTAGAATAGGCTGATGGGCCACTGTAGTGCTTACTGCTAAGAAGGGGACATTACAAAGATTAAGCACTCACATTATTAAAATGCATTCATAAAACATGAGCATATTATAATGCACATAAATTATGTGAATATTTTCTTAAAACATGAGTGCATTATAATATGCTCATATTATGCGAATGATTTCATAAAACACAAGCACATTATAATGCATAGTTTTTGTTATGTTTTGCATTGAAAAAAAATCTTTCTCTTTCTCCTTCTCTATCAGGGAAACTATATACATGAAATAAACATTTATATCAACTGGCATATATATATGAATGTTTACTTTCTTATACTTTAATTTATATCTCATGTATATAGTTTTGAAGATGATTGAGAGGTGTTTCATATCGCTAGGAGTTATAATGAAACTTATAGTTTTTGGAAGATTTAATAATTTTTTAGACTTAGTCAAATTTCAATAATTAGCATGTCAAAATTTAGTAATCAAGAGATCAAATTTTAATAATCAACAACTTGTATATATAGTGTATAAAATTGTACTCCCTTCTTGGAGATGGTACAATTTCACACTTCTTTAGACCTATTTTAGTACCCTATCATTCATGACCCTTTAAATCATCATCAATAGGCCCCTAAGACCCTTTATTTTGGATCCCAAAGCTTATTTCAATTGAAATCCCAACAAAATCATCAAATTTTCTGGCACCTCGACATTTCCTCACCCCAAAAATCTAGGGTGGGACTCACATGCCACCTTGGGAATATGAGTCCCCTAGGTGGGACCCATTCACCTCTTGGGCGTATGAGTCCCATGTGGCCCCTTTTTAGGGTTTGAGCAGGAAATTAAGGCTTCTAATTCAAATTTTTGGCTAATTTCGGCATTTTGGATCTAATAAATGGTATATTAGATGGAGTGCCTATATAAACAATGTTTCAAATCATTATTTCACCTAGCAAGTATTTCAAGAGCTAGGAAATCCTAGAATTTTCAAACAAGAGCTTTCAAGAGAGATTTTCAAGTATTCAAGAGCAAGAAGAAAATAAATTTGAAGTCTTGGAGCAACATTATAGTGTTTTAGTAGGTCTTCAAGATCACTTTCAATTCAATATCTAGCATTGTCTAGGGTTGATGATGGTTTCCTATGGAGAATCATGGTGGATTCTAGGTTGGGGAGATGCAACTAGCCATCAAACCAAGCCATACGACTTGTTTCCTAAGTGATTCCATCCTCCATTATCATTCTACTCTCTACCTAAAGGAAGGTACATGCATTGTTGTGGTTTATTAGAATGATTAGAGATCTCCTAAAGTGAGTCATTATCTTCATGTTTCATTTATGCATCCTATTATAGCACATTAGAGTAGGATTTCATTGCACTTTAGATCTCTTAATATTAGATGCACTTAAGATTAGTACTTTCACTCACATTTACTTTCAAGATATATTCTTTGTATCAAGGTTTAATTATTGGACTAGGGGTTTGGCCGAGGAAAACCCCTCATAAGCAAATCAACACAATATTTTTTTTTGCAAGTTTTAGTAGGTTCATATCTGAAAGAAGAATTGTGAAGACATAGGAAGGAAGTGGAGAGATAGGAAAATAACTTCAGATCCTAACTTTTCAAAAAAGTAGAACATGACTAAATCACCACTTGTGGCATATGGGTCCTAGTATAACACTTTTTTTACATTTCAGAGGATTCAGACTTGCCATTGTGTAATTCTAGTTTCTACACCAAAACCTTAAAATAGGACTAAATCACCCAGTCTGGCATATGAAACCTAGTGTGCTTGAAAATTCATCATTTCATGATTCCATACCTTATTTCAAGAATCTTCAATTTTCTAGGTACCCCTCTGTTCATTCTTAGTCTATTATTTTGATTTTTAGCTTCATATTTTAGGTTGCATAATTAGGTTTTGCATGTTACTTTCATTTCTTATCTTTCTAAGCCTTTTCTTAGTGGTGAACCACCTTTGTCTTTAATCACACCCTAGGAAACCTTATAGCAGATCCCTTCTCTCAATTGCACCATTAGATTATCTCTAGGGTTTCCCTTAAGGAAATAGAGAAAAATAGGTATCTCCCTTGTGTTTTCCATTTCCTAAAAGGTGGTAACACCCTATTTTCTTCATTTCATTTTGGTTTTGAAGATCTAATTCAAGGAATGAATGTGGTTCATGTAGACATTAATTTTCATCAACATGAGCTACCTCCCTTGGATATGAGAGATAAAAATGATTCCTTCATGATAATAGCTATCTTCAATAGGATAGGAATAAAAATAACCCTTGTTGACAATGGTTCCACCCTTAATGTGTGTAGTGTGACCCTTTTGGATAGACTTGGTGTGGATAAATCAAGAATTGAACCTGATTCCTTATTGATTTGAGGATTTGACAATATAGGAAAGAAATTGCTTGGTGTGATTACTTTGCTTATTAAAATCGGAAATGATACATTACAAACCCCTATTCATTTTATGTTTCATGATCTCTCATGCAATCTTCTTTTAGGAAGACCTTGGATTCATGAGATGCATGATGTGCCTTCAACTCTTCATCGTATCAAGAAATATGTCTATAACACTAAAGTGTACCAAGTTGAAATAGATTCTGAGCCTGAAAGTTGCTTACAAGTTGAAAAAGGAATGACAAGTCCTCTAAAAACATTAATTCCAACTTCGAACATAGAACCTATGAAAGAAGAGAAACAAGAGATGGAAAAAGAAGTCGAAGTTATTGGAAGATGATTGGGGTTCTTTAGACTTTACACCAAAATTTATGGGAGAATACAAGATTACAACAAAAGAAACTGAAAAAAAGCAACCAATGGTAATGTCAACACAGAATTCAGAAGAAAACTCAAAAGAATCTACCTCATCTAGTCTAGAAGAAGACACAATCTATACAACAAAATTTGATTAGATAGACTAGCAACAACCATCAAACTTGAAAGAAATGGAGAAACTTTATGGAAGAGGTTATGAGCTGATGAAACAACTTGGATATAGTGGAAAAGGATGTGGAGGGAAAGAACAAGGAATCTATGTTCCTATAGATCCTAACACACAAGAAACAAAAAGTGGTTTGGAGTATTGTCCCTCTAAGGTAATGCAAGCAATGAAAGTACCGCCATTAAACATCAACATGCCATAATGTGTAACCCTAAACCAACTCTCACCTTGAAGCATCCTAAATTGATTGATACAACTTGCAAAGAATCATTGGAATACTTTGAAGATGATGAAGCCTTGAAAGAAATGTTTGGATTTTATGATAAACCATTTAATCCTCCTAAAAATAAATAGGTTACATGTGCTATGATTAGTGCTAAGAAAGAAGATGGAGAAAAGGAAAGTACATGAGATTGATAAGGACAATGAAGAACACAATCTTGAAATTCTGAAACAAACTGCACTTCCTTTGGGAGATATAATCAACATATCGATGGATATTAATAATGAGGAGAAAGTGATTAAGATAGGAAAGTTCCTTGATGAAGATGAACAAGAAGACCATGCAACTTTACTTCATGACTTTCTCAAACTTTTTGCTTGGACTTATTTGGATATGTCACAAATTGATGCTAAGATAGTTACACACAACATAGTTCTTGTGGAGGATGCCAAACTAGTTAGACAAAAGATACAAAAGATGAATCCTAAGATAGCCTTATTAGTTAAAGCCGAGATTCAGAGAATCCTCAAAGCTGGTTTTATATGACCTATTGATTATTCTCCTTGGGTCTCGAACATTGTGGTAGTCGTGAAACATGATAATCATATTAGGATGTGTACGAAATTTCATGATTTGAATAAAGCATATTTAAAAGATAATTTTACCTTTCCTAATATTGACATGATAGTGGACTCAAATGTGGGACATGCTTTGTTGTCATGGGTATGTGCAAGATCATCATGGAAAAAATGAGCCCTTAAGTGGCGAAAAATTCAAAAAAATTAGAGTTAGGAAACTTGATGTAAAAATTTGAATAAGTTATCTATATTATTTCAAAAATATGTAAGAATAGAATTTTAAAAAATTGAAAGTAGTTTCTAAACTACTAGGTTTATTTAAAAAATTATATATATTTAGTGAAAATTTGAAATTTCAATGTAGTAGTACTTAAATTTTAAGGAAAAATAAGTAGGTGTCTCTCTGACCACCCTAACCACAATAAAATGATAATTATTTTTTATAACATTTTAGATATAAGTATAGGACTCATGTCTGGATGTGATGCATATTTTTTTGTAATTTTTCCCCAAGTAAATAATTAATTATGATTTTTTTATTACAACTTTTAAAAAATATAAAAACTCGTATGTCTGACCACTTTAACTTGGTCAAAAATTCATGAAATTCATTTTTTTTTTAATCCTATAGTATGCGAAGCATAGAATGTGACTCATTTTTTGGATTCAAAAAATGTGATTCCATTTGAAAGCCATAGATGTTTTTCAATCAACCTATCAATCACGACTTTAGTCGTAATTCAAATAGAAAATGAATAATAATTATTTATTAAATTCAAAGTAAAGCATAATTTATATTGGTGGAAAGCTGAGAATCTTCTTTAAATACCCTTTTTGTTTCATCAATTTTTGGTAAAAAAATTCGTTAGCCACATACTCTACACATACCCATTATATCACGACTTTTTGGCCCATCATGATCCTGCACATACCCTCTTTCATGGATGCATTTTTTTGGATATAATCAAATATTTATTAACCCTCAAGATCAATACAAGGAAAATTTTACTATAGCTTGGGGAATATTTTGTTGGGTAGTCATGTCTTTTGGATTAAAGAATATAGGTGCAACATATCAAAGAGCTATAAAATTGATATTTCATGGTTACATACATTTTGGAAGTTTATGTCGTGATATTCTAGCCAAATTTTTAACTCGACAAGACAATGTGAATATTCTTTGAAAATTATTTGACTGAATGCAAAAGTATAACATGAGATTGAACCCGAAAAAGTATGTCTTTGGTGTAGATAGCAGAATTTTTTTAGGTTTTATAGTATTTCACAAAGACATTGAGGTGGAAACGAAGAAAATTGATGCTATAGTTAACATGCCTCCTCCTAGAAATATTTCCCAATTGTGCACTTTACAAGGAAGAATTTAGTCTATCCATCATTTTGTAGCATCCATAGTGTACTGAACATTACCTTTTACACAACTCCTTAAGAAAGAGATACATTTTAACTAGAATGAGGATTATAAACAAGCTTTTGAGAGTTTGAAAGATTACCTTTCTAGTCCACCTATTTTACAACTCGCTATGCAAGATAAATTATTTATCCTTTATACAACAACATTAGCCCATTCTCTCATAGCATTGTTGGCTCAACAAGAAGAAAGTGGTAAATAACATCTTTTTTATTACATTAGCGAAACTCTGATTGATTATGAGACATGATACATGATAATAGATTTAAACAATGTTTGTCTCTTGTATTCGCTATGAGTAAATTGAGATATTACTTACTGAATTCTAAAATACATGTAATGACAAAATTTGATCCTTTAAAACACATTTCACTAAAATAGATTTATCGAGATGCTTAGCTAAGTGGGTTATGTTGTTAACTGAACTTGACCTTAATTTTTTCTCACAAAAGGAAATTAATGGACAAGCCTTGACTGACCAATTAGCTAATGCTCCCTCTCCCCTAGCATTACCTAACAATTATTCATTCCTTGATGATAATGTGTTGACGATTGTAACTAATACATGGGATTTATATTTTGACAACTCTAAGTGTAGAATAGGTTCTAGTGTAGGGGTTATAAGAGTCCCTCCTATAGTAAAGCCTCTTCCCTTGTCCTACTACTTAAACTTCCTATGCACAAAAAACACAATAAATTATGAAGCATTAATTTTTGGATTACATGACGCTTTAACTCTAGGAGCTCAAAATATTAATATTTTTGGTGATTCAAAATTAGTTATTAAGAAAATAATGGATTGTATCAAGGAAAGCATGACAAATTATTAAAATATAAGGATATCGCAATGAATTTTTTAAACACCTTTGATTCGTATACCATTGATAACATCCCACAAAAAGATAATTGACATACACATGCAATGGCAAGTGCAAACTACCTTATATCTCCTCAAGATCCTTCAAAATATTTCACATTCATTGTCCATACAATTACAAAACCATAAATATAGTATAAGGTCAAAGAAGTGCTATCAACCACCATGGAAAGCTCTAGCAAATGGTATACATTGATATTTAATTATTTAAAAGAAGGTACCTTTCTTGAGTTGACAACTAAGAATATTCAAGCCCACCTTAAAAAACTTGCATCTAGATGTATAATCCTTGCTGATGTGTTGTATAGAAGGTCCTTTTATGGTATTTTACTTAGATGCCTTAAACAATTTGAAATTCCCATAGCACTTGTGGAACCTCATGCAGGCGCTTGTGGAGGCCATTTTGGAGGAAGATCATAAGTTCAAAAGATAATCTGCATAGGATATTATTGGAGACATATGGAACAAGATGCTTTGAATACATTAAGAAATGTCACAAATTATGTCAAGAACATAGCAATTTGATTCACACTCTTGCTTCCAAGCTTCATGACCAAGTTCCTATTTTTCCTTTCTTGGTATGGGGTCTAGATCTTATTGGAAAAATATCACCACCTTCTTCCATCAGACATACATTTATAATTACCGCAATAGATTATTTCATGAAGTGGGTAGAAGCCATTCCCCTTCGTTCAACAATGGTCAATGTAATATGTTGTTTCATACTCAAACACATTATTGCTCACTTTAGTCTCCATTTCGTGTTAGTTTCAGACAAAGGTCCACCATTTAAGAATAATGATGTGAAAAATTTCTTAGAAACATGTAACATCCAACATGTTTTCCAACACCCTACTACCCCTAATGTAATGGTCAAGCTGAATCAACTAATAAAACCCTTGAGAAAATCTTAAGATAGTAAGCAAACATAATAAGGATTGGTACACACATTTGGCATATGCATTATGGGCTTATTGTACTAGCATTGGAACGTCAACTAGAAACACTCCTTATAACCTTGTTTATGGTATCAAGGTGATAATACCCTTGGAGTTAGAGATTCCTTAATTAATAATCACTCTTCAAGGACTTATTGATGATAATACTTACAAAGAATAAAGATTGTACCATCTTGAAATGCTTGATGAATGGTGCATTAGTGCTCTTGAGCATCTTCAAGCTTTTTCTAGATAGATACAATGTAGTTACAATGATAACGTCATTCCTCGTTCATTTACTAAAGGTGATTTGGTGTTATTTGAGAATCAACATAATGTCAATGCCACCTCAACTAAAAAAAGAAAATTCTTCCCTAATTAGTTAGGACCTTACATACTTGATGAAAGTTATGGTTCTAGTGCATACACAACAGCAAAATTGGGTGGAACACCTCTTAAAGAACCTATTAATGCTACACATTTGCATTGGTATTATGTCTTATCTTCCTTATTTTGAATGATAAAGCAATGATGTTAGAGTTAGTAGATATTATGCTATTTCTCTTGCATGGCTTCGTTCTTGACAAATAATCATTTGTGTGTCTTGAATACTAAAGTAGTTATTCAAATTGGTTTTGGACAGTTACTTTAGGTTTCATACTATTTAAGCTAATCTTGTATGTTGTGTTAGATTAGATCATTGTATGAATTTAATATTATATAATTAGATCATAGGTGTATTTAATTTGGCATAACAGATTCAATGATAATGTTGCATCTAAAGGAAAACTAGGATAGTTTTAATTAGATCACATAAAACATGTTAGATCACAAAGACATTTATTAAATAGTCTTACAAAGATTATTTCATAAATCACATTTCTATATAACTTAAGCACATAAACATAAACAACCCAACATAAATTCTCATCAAGTATATAAGGCTACTGTGGCCTACAATTACCATATCCCTCAGGACCTAGTGATTTCATTCGTTGAGAGACAGTAGTGCACAATCATGAAATAGCTATAAAATCCAATGCAAACTGTAGACCATGTGCTCATCCAATATTTGTAGCCTCCCATACGATGGCCTCCATGTTCTCTCGGTCTATGTGGTATCTATCCTCCTATAGCTTGGAAACCTCTCTACAAAGTCTCTCGATCTCCACTAGATCTTGAGATGATTGAAGCTCCTCATATGCAGCCTGCAGTGCTAATAGGTCACCCTCAGCTTGATCAGCATGCCTGGTAGCACTCTCATATGCTCCTCTCAACCTTGCGAAAGGTTTAAATAGCTCTGGATGTTTCTCCATGATGGGTGGGGGCATGTAGTTTGTGCCGATAGCCTCATCTGCAACTGAAGGAGGTACTATCTCTGTGGTTGTGCATCAATAGAGATCCTAAAACTCTATCACAGATCTTGCAAGATAGAAACCATAATGATAATCAGTAAACATCATGATATAAATATACATAAATCAAAGCATGAACATGAGCATAATTACAAAATAATAAGCATAATCATAAATAATTCGTCATCACCTATATATCTCCAGCTGAATGTGTAAAAATAGTGTCATCTAGTATAGGAGGAATACAAAATGTGTTAGCCTCTCCATGCTCATAAGTGTTTGCATGTGCTGCAACTATTGATTGTGATTTGGTCACCCATGTGGGAACTAAATCTATCCACTAGTGGGAAATTGGACCCTCATTTTTTGTGTCACTTCCCTCACTCATCAACTAGCCCTCATCCTCCTCCTCCTCCTTGTCCTCATCCTCCTCCTCATAGTCTAATTTTACCTCATTTTCATAATCCTACTCTAACTCATTCATAAATAGGTCTACAGTTGTGAAGCCTACCTCCTCACATATCTCCTCCTCATCATCCTTGTGATCTAGAAGAGGCCTCACAAAGCCTATAGGCTAATCCATAGGAAATACTGGAGTTGGTCATGTTGCATCCCACCACTCCTCATATGCATTAGTATTACCCACATCATTAATGTCGAAGATTGAGGGCATGTAGAGATCTGAATCATCTTGAATCAGACCTCTAAGACAATACTAGATATCTACTCTCATCTCCCTATATGAATAATATATAAAAAATGGATTGTCTCACCTCAAATAGGAACTCAAAGAATGCAATGAACATCCTCTAGAGTGATAGTCATCTCGCCAGTAGGTAGATGAAAGGTGTAGGTATTCGCATCCCATCTCTCTGCTAATGCCATCAACATGGCATCATGGTATCTCATGGGGGCATGAGATACACCCAGTATATTCCTATATCCTATAGTGTCTCCCTCTCCTCCTCTAACAATGTTGTGAATAAGTCTCATAGGTGATAGAAGAGTCTACCTCTGAGACGCTACCATGATTGAGGAGGAATCTAATATAGAAAGAAAAAATATCAACTATAAGAATTATAAAATCTTAAATCTATACATCAACAGTCAAAATGTGTGCTAAAGTTTCTCTAGGGTAATTTTCTAAAGTTCCTAGACACTGTATTCCTTATCTAGGACACTTCACAAAAAAGTGGGACACTTTGGGAAAAAATGGGACAATTTGCAAAAAAAAGGGACGCTTTGTGGCTTTTTCTTCTAGGGTCCTAAATCTATCTAGAAATGTGTTAAACATAAAATAAATGTGTAAACAGGAAGCTTAGGTAAATAAAAATCCACTCATCGGATGCTATAGATCACCTTGTGTCACCTTGTCACATAG
This sequence comes from Sequoia sempervirens, assembly GCA_007258455.2. NCBI lineage: Eukaryota > Viridiplantae > Streptophyta > Pinopsida > Cupressales > Cupressaceae > Sequoia > Sequoia sempervirens. The sequence goes on along the minus strand of VDFB02252616.1, from coordinate 81,112,059 downwards.
GCTCTCATGTCTCGTCGACACGTATAGTTGTGCACTCAACATTGTCACTCATTCTCCATTGAACTTAAGCTACAAGAAGGTAAATGATAAAATGATTATAAATTACTTCACTTGCTACTCTTATATAATTTCAAATTAGATTATTTACATGTTAGGGTAAAAAGTGTCTTTTTCATTCAAATTAGCATATTGGGGGCTAGAGAACTTATTTTTCGACGTCGTTTTTTGTGTTGGATTCATAATTCCACTCTCATACTCATAAAATGTCTATCAATATGTGGTATGGTACATGGAAATACCCTATGATATGACTTATGCAATTCAATGTGGTTAGACTACTACCTTGATTCCACCTCCATATAGCAAACATAATCAAGGGGGCATACATCTACCCTTAAATTTGATTTCATGAAGAAGTTAGATAAGAGGATTTTTGAATGACTAATGAATTGGTTTTGTAGAATGCTATTCTTAACATTGTGGTTTTGTAGATAGCTACAATGGGGGGTTCATTCTCCCATGTTTTTTAATGAATCCATATGAGTATCCTTTTATGAGATAAGGTTTACTATTTGAATTCCTTTAGCTTGCATATGCATGTAGTGTCATATGGGAACTAAAGTGGGGGCTAAATGTAGTATACAAAATTTTACTCTCTTCTTGGAGATGGTACAATTTCACACTTACTTTGGATATATTTTAGTACCCTTGCATTCATGACCCTTTAAATCATCATTAATAGGCCCCTAAGACCCTTTATTTAAAATCCAAAGGCTTATTTCAATTGAAATATTGAGAAAATCATCAAATACATTCAATTTTCTAACACCTCGACATTTCCTCATCCCTAAAATCTAGGGTGGGACTCATACACCACCTTGGGCATATGAGTCCCCTTAGGTGGGACCCATTCACCACCTTGGGTGTATGAGTCTCGTGTGGCCCCTTTTTAGATTTTGAACAAGAAATTAAGGTTTCTAATTCAAAGTTTTGGATAATTTTGGCATTTGGGATCTAATAAACGGTAAATTAGATGGAGTGCCTATATAAACAAGGTTTCAAATCTCATTGATGGAGAGAAGCGAGAGTAGGTCTGTAGGAGGGAGTGGCAGTTTGAATGGGGAGGAAAGTAGGAATGAGGAGGATGTTGATAAAGTTGCTGAGATCCCTACTCATCAGCTACTGGCATCTTATAGGGAGCTATTGGAGATTTATTTAGATCTCCTCTTTGTTTATTGTGCTGGTTAGGAGCTACAAGTAGGTGTTGGAGCATGTTTTCTTCTAATGGCTATGTTTTTTCTTCAAGGGTGGAGATTTTTGTTTAGGTGGGTTTTCCTAGAGCTTCTCGAGCATGGTTTCTTTATTTGCTAGACTTGGGGCTTGTTGGCTAGTTTTGGCATCCTCCTAGGTTGAGGATGTTGGTTTTGAGCATCACCTAGTATTCTGGTGCCATGTTTGGTTCGATGCCTAGGAGGTTGCTTGCTTGGAGGATCTCTTTAATCTGGGTTGGTATTTTTGTTTCTTCCCTGGGTGTTGTGTGGGGAGCAGCTTGCTCTTGGGCCTTCAATGGATTTTGGGTATAGTTTTCTTTGTGGTTTTCCCCCTTTCTTTCTCCTAGCTTTCTTTTCTTGGCTTTAGGGGGTGTGGCTCTATGATGCCTATTTTTATTTCAAATGGTCATAAATGGCTTGGTTTTTGTGTTGCTAGGGCATGATCTTTTGTGGTCCCTTTATTGTTTTTTTTTTTTTTCTTCGAGGAAGGATTTTCTATCCTTTGTAATTTCTGTGTGTTGTGGGTTGGGTGTTTTTTAAATATTTACCTGAGTGGTCTTCTTATGGAAGTTGTTGTCATGATTGTTGAACTCTTTCTGGAGCAACCTTGTATTTATTTATGCCTTTATTTTTCAAAGGTTGTTGATCTTTTGAATTTTTTATGTATGGCTCTTGACCTCCCTAGTGTGTGGAGTTATGGATCTGGTATGCAAGGGTTTGAGGATCATTCTTGGGCTGAGCAACTTCATCTTTTTATTCTGAAGGCTCAAGTTGTTTTGGGTTTTTTCAATTCGGTTGAAGTGAGTTTTTCTATCTTGTTTTTATACTTTCTTATGCCATTAGAGGTTATGTTGGTTTTTCCTTATGATGTCTTCACGTTCTCTCTAGATCTATAGGTGGGGTCTTCTATGGAGGTGGATATTGCTGCTATAGTGTAGTAAAATGGATCCCTAGACATTTTCACACTCGGTTGGGCCCTTCTTGTGGATTATCTTAATGTTGCATTGATTTAGTGTTGTAATGTGGATCGCACATTCACATTAGGTCTTGGTCCCTTGTGAGCTAATAGATTTTAATGGTGCCTTGTAAAAGTGTTGTGAAGTGTTGTAACACACTTTCACAATTTTCTAGGGTTTCATCAATTAACTAAGCATAATAAATACAATTCTATCTAAAATCAACCTTAATCTTGCCTTATCTACAATTTTGTAAGCTTTGTAACACACTTTCACATATCTCTAGGCTTGTCATTAATAATTGGGATTTCCTATGCTTTAATTGGCTCCATTTTGCATCCATAGGCCTTATTTATGAGGATAATCTTGACAAATATCATTTAAAACATCAAAATTCCTGAAACCCACCTAAAATTCCTAAGGTGGGACTCATTTTCCATTCTGGGTGAATGAGTCCCCTTAGGTGGGACCTAGTCACCTAGGGTGGAAAATGAGTCCCATTTAGCTCAAATTTCAAATTTAATTTAAATTTTTGGTAGGTTTTTATTCTCTAAGATTTGAGGTCAGCCTGTGCTGTTGTAATTCTGGGATTTATTACATAATTGAGTATAAATACAAGTTTATTTCTCTCATTTTCATACCTAGCATTTAAGTATTCATTCATATAGTTCACAAGACCATTCAAGGAATTTCAAGGGTAGATTATCAAGAACTCAAGATCATTCTTCAAGTGTCAATCATCATGTCAAATATTTCTTGCATCATGTTATTTTAGACCTAATAATTGTGGTGTAGGATTGTGTGATTCAAGCAAGCATTACATTCAAGATATATCAACATCAAGCTAGATTCCAAGTGCACATCCATTGGAGCCATTAATTACATGTTTACAACACCTTATTGCTAGGGTTTGGTGAGTTTCAACATTATTTCTTTTTTATTCATCATTCCCTATTCTATTTCATTCTATTTCAAGGGTTTAATTACCAACAAGGGGTTTGACCAAGGAAAACCCCTATCCACTAACTCCACAACATTTTTCCCTCTTCTTGTATATGATTTGTGGGGATAGGTTACAAATTTATCAAGAAGCTAAGATGGAGAAAAATTTTCAACTCATCAATATCCCTAACGTTGTCATCAACCCTTGGATAAGCTTGGAGAAGGTCTATGAGTGACATTTTGCAGTTTTGGATCCACAAACCAGTCAAAAAGAGAAAAGTAGACCGACAAGCACAAAATCCAGTTCAAAACTTTTGAAAAAGTAGAAGTGGATTGATTTGCCACTATTGGCGAATGATTCCCACTATATAGGCCTCACAAAGATTTTTGCGGATCTAAATACCCTTTTAGATGAAACCTATTTGGATAAATTTTAACCAAAATTGGACTGATTCACCTAGCTTGGCGTATGAGCCCTAGTTAGAATAAACAATATATTTTTTAGGATTCCATACCTTCATTGTTCCTTCTTTAGTTTCCTGGGTGCACATTTTTAGTTTCATAACTTTTTGTTACAGTTTACTTGCATTTCTAGGTCATTTTGCATATCACATTGTGTTTTACAACATTTCATATTTTCCACATTTACAAGTGGTGGTGAACCCCTCATTAGACATCATTCAGCCCCTAGGGAAATCCCCTTTGCATTGGAATCTCAAGGGTTTGTTCTTGAGTGAAGTGTTGAGATTTGTCTCTCTCCTTTTAGGTCCAAAACCCTAAAGGTGTAAGAGAGTCCACAAATTTCACCATTTCTTTTTGGTGAACCTACATTTACAACATCATAATTCTAATTTGGAGTGTATTTACTTTGTAGAGTTAGTTTGCATTAATAGTTCATTGCATTTTGCATTGTTTAATTTGCATTCTAGGGTTTCAAAGTTTGCATTAGTGAAAAACTCATTTAGCTTGCATTATTGCATTTAAATTCATTAAAATTTCTAAAATTCTACATTTTCATTTCAGACTTGCATTATAACACATAAAAAGCATAAAATCCAATTAAAAAATTCTAAAAATTCTCAAAAAAATTAGTACCTGGACTCATTCGCCACCTTGGGCGAATCAGTCCCTTTGCATATTTTACATTACATTTTTTGGCATTTAAACTTCATTTTTTGAGTTTCTATTTAGTGTTTCTGCATTTTTATTTCACTTTCCAAAATTTTAGTTATAAGTATTTCATTGTTCTTAGCTTACATTGCATTTGCACTCACCCCGCCTTTAGTAACCTTTACATGAGTGTTTGGTTTCCTATTGCTAATACCATAGAGAGAAGAAGTTTGAGACTCATGGCATCCCATGATAGCACAATCGTTGTGGAACTTAGGTTATCTAGAGCTTCCACCCCTAGTATTGGCACTAGTACACTAGGCATGGATAACACCCTTAACAACTCTTTGCCTTCAAGTAGCATGTACTTTGAACCAAGGAATGATAATATACTGCAAAAGAAGCTAATTCAAATTCATGGGGACTTAATCAACTTGCAACATCAAATAATGCTTGAAGAAAATTCAACTACTACAATTTCTACCATAGAAAACATTCATCACATGCTTGAAAGTGAAGATGGACTTGACCTTGTGAAAAATATAGTTGAGATCTTTGGAAAATATCTTCCTTCAACCGCTAGTGCTTGTATACCAACAAACAATGTCACAAGCCAAGGAGGAACTCAAATTTCTCCTCCCTCAACAATAGCCTCAATACCTACCTATACCACTCCTCAAGTCACAACAACAATCCAACAAGTTAGTAATGTGATTCCTTCCTTGGGTATTCTTGCTAGCATACCTAGTTCCTATGTGGCATTGCACGTTATATCTCCTACTACATTACCACCTATTAGCATTCCATTCACTATTCCTACCAATACATACACTCCATCACCACTTTCACTTCCATCTCATACTACAAGTAGTGACCCTCTCATAACACAACTTTTCCAAATAGTTTCATCCATGCAAAAGCAAATCTCCACCATAAACTAAAATCAAAATGGCCCACCCACATATTATGTCAAAAGTAGTCCATTTTCTTTAGAGATATTGCGGACATGAATGCCACAAGGTGTAGAGGTTTCTAGATTTGAGAAATATGGAGGGAAGGGAGATCCTTCTAACCATGTTAATGCCTACACTACCTTATGTAGTGACTTTTTTCCTTGATGATAAATTGTTGGAAAATGGTTTTCGTAGGTCCTTAAAAGATACTGCCTTGGAATGGTTTTCTTCCTTACTGAACAATTCAATTTGTTCATTCAATGAACTTGTTGATGCATTTATAAATATTTCCAAGTGCATATGAATCCTAAGATGACCTTGGCGGATTTGATGAGATGCAAGCAAAAAGAGGAAGATAAGATAACTAATTTTATCTCACGCAATCAATCACTTTATTCCAAAATTGATGTTAATGTCCCTGATCCACATCTTCAAAAGAGGTTCATAGAAAAATTGCAAACTAAGATTCAAGACAAACTCACTATGATCAAATTCCCATCCTTCATGCACCTATGTACTGCCCTCCATGATTACCAAAATTTGGTTAGTAGTCGAGATACAAGATCCACTTCTAGCTGAATTGAGAGATTAGAGCACGCAAACAAAAAAAATTCCCAACCTTTTAGAAAGAAAAATAAAGGGTTCCTTCAATTTAGACCTCCTCAACAAACAACTTAAAATGTCAATAACTGAATAGCTGATGTTAAAGCCATGATACCCTTTAGTTGTGGCGAACAGAAAAGACAATTCACACCCTTACCCAATACCCTTCATAACACAATGTCCCAAATTTTACAACAACAAATGATTACCTTGCCTCCCATCAAAACACCCAACCATAATAAGCCTTTACCCTCAAGCTTTAAATCCAATGCTTATTGCCACTATCATTGACAAAATGAACATAACACAGAACATTGCAAGCATCTTAAACATATTGTGCAAGATTTCATTGATTTTGATTGTCTATCCATTAGAAGTGTTAGTGATCAAGGAAATAAGTTTATTGCCCCTCTAAACCAAAACATGCAAATTTTCACTAATCTAATGCCCAAGCATAATATTTCATTTTTCAAAGCTAGTGAAACTACAAAGAATGATGTGATGAATGTTGATATAGATGATGAAAACAATGATTATGTTCTAAATAATGCTATCAATGTCAATCCTATAGATGAAATGGTAGGGACGATATAGGCCATCCCTCGTAAGGGCTGAACTAAGAGTTCACTTGACATTGCTTTATGTGGACACTAAAAAAGGATAGTTCAACTTCCTTGTTCACACCAAAAGGGGAATGAAGGAAGGGGGATACAATTTCACAATGCTCACATTCAAGAAAAAACCCTTGAGATTTCAATGCAAAAGAGATTTAAATCTACGAAATGAGATTGTCCTAAACACTGAAAGCTAATCAAAGGGTTTACCAATAATGCAAAACTTGTAAAAAGGACCTAAAAAGATGAATAGAAATGCAAATAAAACAGAACATGAAAGAAAAAAACAAAGTGTGGTCCTAGAAATGTATTGAAAACTAGAATGAGGTTTGGAAATGTTGTTGATCCTAAAATTTTGACCTACTGGGACTCATTCACCATTCTGGGTGAATTAATCCCAGATTTGGAAAACTGTACTAGAGCCTATTTCAGCCAAATGGGTATCTAAATCTATAGAAATCTCTAAAAAATATGTATATTCGGACTCATATGCCACTAATGGTGTATGAGTCCACTGTGACTTTTCTGAAAACTTGAAAGTGGAATCTAAAACTCTCGTTCTGCTCTTTTTGCTCCTCTAGGTGTTTGGATCTGAAACCCTGATTTCTAGCACTATAAGTGACTTTTTGTGGATATTTTGACAGGTAGACAATAAGGAGATTACTTCAAAAAAATTTCAATCTATTGTTCAATCATCTCCAAGCCTTTAAAGAACTCATATCTACAATCAGACAAAGAAATAGAACAAAAGTGTTGATTGTTAGGGCATGGGTGTTTGCCTTGGTCAAACCCCTTTTAGGTAATTAAACCAAAATGAAGAAATAAGATAATGAAGCATGAAATATGAAACAATGAAATTAAAAACTTTCCATGATGGTAGATCCTGAATTGCTGCAACAATGGATGAAGAATGCTATCTTGGTGACTTAAAATGCTAAAACCCTAGCTTTTTTTACTTGAGATGGATAATGAATGATGAATGAATAATGAATTAGGGTTTATAAGCTTGTTTATATAGGAAATACTACTCAAATTCTTTTTAATTTGATCCTCCAAGCCAACATGAAATAAAATTAAACTTAAAACCCAAATTTTCTCACTCAAACCTAAAAAATGGTCCAAATGGTACTCATTCACCAAGTTGGGTGACTTAGTCCCACTTGTATGGGTCTCATTCACCCAAAGTGACAAATCAGTACAACAAGGGCTCTTTTCCCAACTGGGATGTTGGGGAGTGAAGAATTCTAGTTTATATGTTTATTTTATCAAGTCTTTGATCAAATTAAGCCTCAAGAAGCACCATATGGGGTCATGCCTATTAATGATGATGTAAAGGGTAATTAGAGCTAGGGACACAAAGTTCAATGTGAAAGTGTGATTAAATGCACATTACAACATTAAAATGAGGTTCACATAGCTTAGAAAGGCACAACATCCAATGTGAATGTGCAAAACACATTACAACACTAGATTAAAACCATGTTTAATTTAAAAGACTTCTAGACTAATGTGAGAATGCAATTAAATATACTTTACATTATTGAATTAAGAGAAAAATAGGTCCATTAGACTTAAATTCCTAATAAAAGTCTAGAAAAGTGTGAAAGTTATTTACAACACTTTACAACACCTTTACAAGACATTGATAAATGCAATTTATTCAGTTTGCAAGGGCCCAAGACCTAATGTGGATGTATAAAACACCTCACAACACTAAATCAAGGTGTCATTAAGTCTAATTTATCATTAATTATTCTCATATCAAGCAAGAGATATTTTTTTCTACACTACATTTATCCCTCACTTTAGTGAGCGGATGAACATGCTTCAAACTCACACTAAAGTAGACATTCAAGATGGATCGAATCATACCAATGCAGATGGTCTAGGATAACAAAGATCAAAGAAGTGGTCAAGGCCCCAGGATCCAAGATCCTAAGTCAAACCAACATAAGTATGAAAGTACACACACAAGGTGTATAATATGTAGAAAAATAAGATACACAATCATGCAATGGCAATAACTAGAAGAAGAATAAATAAAAATGGGGGATCAAGCTTCGACCGTTGTTTCCAACATGATGTTGATCAGATCTAGGTTATTTGTCCAAAAATGAATTCTCACTCTGAGGTGATGGAAATACTGGCTGCTCACTAGGTAAGAAGTCCTAAAAGGTGAGAAACATACACTCATGGTTGGTCTGCACTCACACACACACAAGTGGCTATGGGGAAAGTCATGCCTTGAAATGGGCTTTCCGCTCAAACCATACCAAATTTATATCTCCTGATAACTTTAATAAGGTACCACACAAAAAATGATTTTTGAGCTTTATGAGGCAAGCAAAACTTTGTATGCTTGAAAATCATAGGCATTGTAAATGAAAAATAATGTAAGTAATATTCAAAGGGATTTTTCTTAGTTCGTGCAAGGTCTCATCTTAGGGAACATTGTACCTAATGCTTCCAAGAGAGGACAAGTGCAAAAGGTCTCATCTTGTTTCCAAGAGAGGACAAGTGCAAGATCTCATCTTGGACAACATTGTACCTAATGTTTCCAAGAGAGAAAAAAGAAAATCACATAATGAAATATGAGTGTCAATGTATGGGCAAAAGCACAAAGTTGTGTCACACTTTCAACCAACTTATCAACACAACTTAATTTAAAAATCAATTTTGGTCAAACATATGATCTAGTGAGATTCATTCTAGCTAAGTTAGATACTTCAACAACTTTCTCAACTAAAATTGTTGGCTAAAAATATATGGAGCACCACTTTGAGTCTAATTTACAAAAAAAAAAATTATTTGAAAAAATTGAAGTTTCAATAACTCCTAATGTAAATAACATTTAAAAAAATATATAAAATACCCTTTTGTAGATCCATAAGTGTAGTTTTCAAATATATATGTATTTTAATAGTTTAATTATTATTTATATTTTATTTTTTATTTTTACTAAAAGTAGGTTATTAACACAAAATATGAGGTTGATTACCATGACAAGGAAGAATACTAAAACTTATTAAAAAAAATTGAAAAAAAAATGATGCACTAGATAAAAGAATCTATTTCAAGATGGTATAATTTTTTTTCCATTTTAGATAAATATTTAATATGAAAGTTCACGTCCGATGGAAACAAATATTTTTTTATTTACGCATATTTTAATATTTGTTTAAAAATATATATTTATCAAAATTGGAAAAAAATATATACATGCACTAAATTTTAAATTTATAAATACACACAAAAATTGACGGAAAAAAAAATTAAACTTACTATAAAAAGGTTGACATCTCGTGCAACTTCATTTTTTAGCATTTTATCAGCAACTAAATTATAGTGTTAATTCATTAAAAAATAGTTTAAAATATATCTTTTATTTATTTTTTTAAATACAAACATAAAATATACTAAAAAATACATATTTTACTAGTTTACATCATTTCAAAATTCAAAACATATATGCCACTTTTTAGTGATTGAATTTTAAAAGTTGGATCAACGTTGGTCGTTTCCTTTATAAAATGTGACACATCTTTGTGCTTTTACCTATATGCCCCCACTTTAAAGTGGTTGCTAACACCAATATTGTGAGAAATTGCTTTAAAGTAGAAGAGGAAATGAGAGCTTATTTGGAAATCCTTATGCCAAGTCATATGTTTCCAATAAGCTACATCATGAAAAAGGTATTATGTCACATGTGAGACAACTTAAGGCATGTCATCCACATCCCAAGCTTGCTCTTAGATGTACATGAAAGGTGGTCAACTAGCCAAAAGAGACAATGATAAGTGGAATATGAGGACAAGGCTAATGAACCCCTTGCCCCCACTTAGCATAGGACAAGGGTGAGCCAAATAGGATGAAAGTAAGCTTTAGTTAGAGGAACTAGGTTCTTAAATGCAAGGAAGACCACTATAGTCCTTGAGATGTTTAGTTTTGTTACTTAAAGTCTTACATTCATTAGTAGCATGACCATGGACTCTATGATATGCACAAAATGAAGTCTTGTTGTAAATTTTTTTTTGAGTTCTTGGAGGGAGAGATATCAAGTGATCTTGAAGGAGTCTCGATAAGATACCCTCTTGATCAATAGTAGAAGATGCTCCAAGGACAATAAAAAAACCCGTGAGTGGATTGTTGTGTGTTAGGCTCAATGAGGACACAAATACCTTGTTCACTAGCACCACATCCTTTTCCACTATAGCCAAGTTGTTTCATAAGCTCATAACCTTTTCATAAAGCTTCCTCATCTCTTTTGGATTCGGTGGTTGTTCATGGTTGAGTTCATAAAAAAATTTCATGTAATTTTCTTTTTCTAAAGTGGTTGAGGTGGATGCTTTTGAAGGGTCTTCAGAGTTTTGTGCTAACATTATTGCTATTGTGTTTCCCTTATCAGATTCCTTGTTAATGATCTTGTACTTTCCCATGAATGTATGTTCAAAATCTAATGAAACCCAATCATATTCTAATAGCTTTGTAACTTCGTCAATGTGTTTTTCTTTGCCTTTTTGTTGCACAGGTTCCACTTGTTTGGTTGGTGTTAATGTTTTCAAGGGATTGTCTTTATTTTTCTCAAGTTGTAAGAAACTATAAGGCTCAGGATAAACATCAAGTGTGTACACTTTGTTTTTGTAGATGTATTTAAGTTTACAACGAAGATTAGAAGGCACCCCATTCATTGCATGAATTCATGATCTTCCTAAGAGAAGATTATATGAAAGTTCACGAGGCATAACATGGATATGTGTTTCTAATGTGGCCTTCCCAACTGTAATAGGTAAAGTAATCACACCGAGTGGTTTTTTTTACATTGTCAAATCCCTTAATAGAAAAATGAACCATAGATTTTTGGGAATGACATTTATAGGCTACTCTTGCACTCTTAGGATGTTTCACCTAAAAGGAGAGAGATAAATCTCACTCAAAATCAATGTAGTTCACTCAATCTAAGCTATGTATGATATAATTATGACTAAATTTGAGATTATTTAAATACAACTAAGTAATGTAATTGATTGATTATAAATGCAAAACCTAAGAGATATGCAATGTTTGAAAACACAATGTGATATGCAAGCATGAACTAAAACATAAATGAATGCGAAACAGAATTGAAAGGGTTGAATCAATGTGCACTTGAGCAATGAATGATAAATTTGGAGTGTTCTGAATGCTGGCAGAAATCATTTGAAATCACCAAAGGGAATCATTCACCATTGATGGTGAATAAATCCTACTTCTGATGAAAACTTTTGAAAATAGGTTTTTGAGTGTCAGGATTTGAGATCTAACAAAATTTAACTTTCTAGCCTTAAGGTGGGACTCATTCACCATTGATGGTGAATCAATCCTCTCCCAAAATTCTATGAAATTAAGGATCAATTCTATAGCACTAGATCTGAGCTTGTCTTCTTGTCGAGTTGATGGAGTCAAATCTATAGAAAATGGATTGTATGTTGTCTCCAAGATTGAAATAGGTTTGATTTGATTTGAAACAATTTATTGACTTCTTGTCCACTTTTCAACACCTAATTTCTTGATAAATCTGCATACATAATTCTGCAAACACACATGCAAAAGGGGAAAAATAGTTAAGGGTTAGGTTATAGGGATTTTCCTTGGTCAAATCCCACTTTGGTAATCAAACCATTAATGAAGAAATAGAATGAAATGAACAAGGAAAGATGAATAAACAACATGCAAATTTCCTAAACTCACCACAACCTTGTTGAAGAAATATGAAGATATATCAATGGTTGTTCCAAGATGCTTGATTGAATGATGCAAAATACTTGAATGGATGATTAAATTCTTGAATGAATTATGAGATTAGGAGATTATAAAATGAGGAGAGAAACACTTATTTATACACATTGGGCCTTAGTAACCCAATGATACCTCAGCACAAGCCAACATAAGATGATTTTGAATAAAAACCCGAAAGAAAATTTGAAATATTTTGAATTTGGGGCCAAGAGGGACTCATTCGCCACCCATGGTGAATGGGTCCCACCTTGGACTTGAAAATGGGTGTCAGGAATTATCTTGCATTTAATGCTGTTTTTTGGGTTTACATTCAAAAACACACTTAATTAAGCCTTATGAGTACATAAAGGGGTCAAATAAAGCATAAGAAAGGTGTAAATAGTGAAGTTAAGCCTAGAAAAACATGAAATCTTGTTACAAGACTTTACAACACTTCAAAATATGACTAGATAACTGATGAAAAGGTGACTTTTAGGTGAATTATAATGAATCGAGTCTATAAAAGTGTAGAAATGTTTTACAAAACTTCACAACACCTTCACAAGATGCCATAATTTGAATTTTAAGGACTTAATGTGAATGCATAAGACACATTGCAACATTAAATCAAAGAAAAATGGACCAAGCATTGTGAAGAAAGACCTAAAAGACCATGAAAATGTCAAAGGGCCATTTTTCTATGGCACATTTAGCCCCCACTTTAGTGAGAGGATGAACTTCATTCAAACTCACATTAAAGTAACCATGCACATCAAGAAGGATCCAAATGTACTTATGTGAGCAAGATGGAATGACAACGATCAAGAGGGATGATTAAGTCCCTAGGATGAAGATCCCATGGAAAAATAAACATAAGAACAAAGGAACACAAGTGAGAAGAAAGAGAAGAAAAGGGAGAATTGGATTGAGCTTTGATCATCTATCCAACTAGTTGTGGATTAGATCTAGGGTGTTTGTGAGAAAAAGAGAATGCATACTCACTATAGGGTGAAAAAACTCATGGTGGTATATCAGGTGAGAAAAATCAAAAGGTAATATATTTACGCTAGTTGGTATGCACTCACAAATACATAGGTGGCTATGGGGAAAGTTGTGCTGTTGAATGGGCTTCCCTCTCAACCATATTAAAGTTATACCTCGTAATAACTTTAACAAGGAACCACAAAGGAAAATGTTGGTTCATGCTTCATGAGACAGGAAAAGCTTCTAATGCTTGGAACTCATGAACAAAGAGCAAGGTACCATAGGCATGCACGTTGTGTTATGTAAGGTGGTAAAAATGTAAAATGTAAAATATAAGAGATGTTCAAAAGAGTCGTGTTAAGTTCATGCAAGGTCTGTCACTTAGGGAACATTTTTTCTAACGTCTCCAAGAGAGGACCAATCAAGGAATAAAATATTCACAACTTAGGGGATGCAATGCATCGCATTAGACCACTAAGAGGAATGTAATATGCTAAGATAGATCACACTTATGGAGGAAATCAAACCCATTGTCATCCACAAAGTGATAAACACATCATATGAAGTGACAAGTCTGCATTAAGAACCAAGAATGAAAAATGGAATGATGCCAATGTATGCCTCCCACTTTAAAGAAATTTCTACACACTATTCTGTGAGCAATTACTTTAAAGTAGTGAGGAAAAAATACCAAAAAAAAACAAGACATGAGAGCCAACTTGGAAAGCCCCTATGCCAAGTCATATGTTTCTAAGTAAGGGAATGCAATGTAAAAGGAAAGTAAAATAAAAGAAAGAAGGGCTTCCCCCTAGAAAGGAACACACAAAACATATAAGGGATCTATGTGATGCAGGAGCATCCAGTGGTGTAAGGGCAATCTTGCATCACCCAAAAATAGTTAAATTTTAAGTTTCTCAATTTTTAGATATTTTTACATTTTTGGATACCCTTTTTGTCATAATGAAATTACAATTTACAGTTTTTATTTTTTATTCCTAGGTTGAAAGATATTGCAGTTTTAGTTTCCCAGATTTGCACCTGAAAATATTCTGAGTTAGATTTGAGGCACTTAGAGTTCCTGGGACGGCCCCAAAACTTGCCAAAATTGGCATAGCTAATTTTGAGTGCATTATTGACTTCGAGACCTTTCCAATGGTTCAAATGGTTTGTGAATCAGAGTCCCGGATCAAAAGTTATGGCCCCAGGAAGTTGGGGTACTTTCTAGAAGATACAATTGCAAATGTTCTTTTAAAATTTGAACTTCAAGTTGTAATTTTTCGGCGCCAAACCGCCTAAGCTCAAAGTTGAAAGGGTGATTCTTTAGCTTTCTATAACTTGCATGTGTTGTAGAACTTGGGGATTTGAGATCCTCTACATGTAAGAAGGTCTATTTTCTGAATAATAAAATTATTCTCTTGTTTGTGGGTTATTTTCTAAGTCTCGAGCTACGCCCTCATCAAGTGGTATCAGAGCGGGTTTTCTTGAGTGTGTGGACAGATCACTGAGCATGAGGTAGTTCACACCAAGACTATGGTTGTGGGTCAAGGTCAAGAAAGATGCCTCCAAGAGTGATGCCTGGTAGGCGTGGTGGTGCCAGAGGTGGTCGAGGTGGCAGAAATACTTGTGGAAGAGATGCACTGGCAGCCCTCCAAAGATAGATTGATGCGTTATAAGAGTAGTTGAGAAGAGGGTTAAACCTGAGGGAGGAAAGTGAGGATTAAGGAGAGGAAGAAGGTTCAAATGTAGAAAAGGAAGAAGAAGCAATTGATCAAGACCAAATGCAGCTAATAAGGGCCATTTCAAAGATCGAGAAAAGACCCAAAGCAAAAGTCCCCAGTTATTCTGGAAGTCTGAACCCAGAAGAATTGATTGACTGGATCAACGAGCTAGAAGAATATTTTGAGTATGAGGAAATAGAGGACCCAGATCAGGTTAAGTTTGTGAAAATGAAGCTGAAGGGCCATGCTAGTATTTGGTGGAAAGAGGTCCAGTTGGAAAGAAAGTGAAGAGGAAAAGGAAATATCACCAGATGGGATCGCATGGTAGAGAAATTGAAGAAGCAATTCATACCAGTGGACTACGAGTTAGATCTGTTGAAAAATTGCAAGGGTTGAAGAAAGGAAGAAGATCTATGAAAGAATATACTGAAGATTTTCACAAAATAATCATCAGAACGGGCCACACAGAGGCCAATAAGGAGAAGGTAGCCCGATATCTTAATGGGTTACAACCGAGCATTCAGGAGGGTTAAGCCTAGTAGAATGACCACCATTGAGGATGTGTATCAGTTTGCTCTGAAGGTGGAAGAGAAGCTGAACAAAAGATTTGATGGCAAGAAAAAAGGAAGGTCAAAGTGGAAGGGGCAGTGGAAGACCTTCAGGAAGCCGAAATGATGATGAAAAGAAAAGTGAAGATATGGGTACCAGCCAAAGCCAAAGGAATGACAACTTCTACCACCCTCATGATCAAAATAGTAGTGATCAAAGAGGTAGAGGATGAGGGAGATATGGACAAGGATCTAGAAGAGGTGGTTTCAAAGGAACGTGTTTCCAGTGTGGTGAAGAAGGGCATTGGGCCTATGAATGTCCACAACACAAAGGAAGGGTAGACAAAAGGCCAGAAGGTCATGGAAGGGTTGCGCATGCAGATGAGGAGGCCCAATCTAAACATTCAGATGATGCTGAAAGGGGAGAAGCCCTAGTGATTAGGAGAGCCCTGGTGACTGAGGAAAAGGAACCAGAACATAGGAAGAATTGTTTCGCACAAGGTGCAAGTGTGAAGAAAAATTTTGTGATGTCATTATTGACAGTGGGAGCACCGATAATCTGGTGTCAGAAGAGATGGTCACAAAGTTGAAGCTGAAGAGGGAAAGACACCCGCATCCGTATCAAATTGTCTAGTTATAGAAAGACCACAAAGTTTTGGTCAATGAGTAGTGCCTAGTAAAGTTCAAGATCGGGAGCTACCATGATGAGGTACTCTATGATATCATCCCCATGGATGCATGTCATATGTTGTTGGGGAGGCCATAGCAGTTTGATAGGTGAGATATACATGATGGCCATGCAAACACTTATTCCTTAACAAAGGATGGGGTTCGTCACAAGTTGAAACCCCTGAAGGAGCCCGAAGAAAAGGTATGCAATAGTGCTAGAATTTGTTATGTAGATGGATGAAAAAATTTAGAAGGTATGAAGCATGAGCGTGTGTGTTATGCATTGATTCCTAGAGTGAGTAAGGAGGATAGTGAGAAGGTTCTAGAAGAAGTTTCTGGGATGTTGGATGAGTTTCAGAATATTGTTTCTGATAATGTACCTAAGGGTTTACCACCAATAAGAAAGATCAGTCATCAGATTGACTTGATTCCTAGAGCCAGTTTGCCAAATAAGGCAGCTCATAGAATGACTCCAATAGAAAATGAGGAGTTGAATAGACAAGTTCAAGAGTTGTTGAGAAATGGTTTGGTATGGGAGAGTTTGAGTCCATGTGCAGTACCTGCAGTACTAGCACCAAAGAAGGATGGGGAGTGGAGGATGTGTACAAATTCTTGAGCCATAAACAAGATAACAATCAAGTACAGATTTCCCCTGCCAAGGATGGATGACCTGATGGACTATTTGAGTGGAGCTCAGTACTTCACAAAGATTGATCTGAAGATTGGATATCACTAGATCCGGATTCGAGAGGGAGATGAATGGAAAACTGCCTTCAAAACCAAAGAGGGCCTGTACGAGTGGTTAGTCATTCCTTTTGGGCTAACTAATGCACCAAGCACATTCATGTGGCTCATGAATGAGGTACTAAAAGAATTTATGGGAAGTTTTGTTATTGTGTATTTAGATGACATTTTGATTTTCAGTAAGACGTTGGATGAGCATCTAATGCATATTCGAGAGCCTTTGAGAAGTTAAGAGAAGAGAAACTATTGATTAATCTGAAGAAGTGTAGTTTTGTGAAGAGGGAGTTAGTGTACTTGGGGTTTGTTGTCTCAGCAGAAGGTCTCAAGATGGACCCAGAGAAGGTGAAGGCTATTCTGGAATGGCCTACCCAAGAACTGCTACGAGGTGAGATCTTTCCATGGTTTGGCTAGTTTTTATAGAAAGTTCATTAGAAACTTTAGTAGTATTTGTGGACCCCTGACTGAAACAATGAGAGGGATAGAAAAGAATTCAAGTGGAGGCCGGAGAAAAGAGTTTTGAACTGTAGTAGGTAATAGAGCAACCTTCTAGCCTCCCGATTTCAACAAGGTTTTGGATTGTGCCATTGGAGCGTTGTTGAGCTAAGAAGGTAAGCCCATTGCCTATTTCGGAAAAGTTAAATGATGCCAAGAGAAAGTATTATGTATATGATCAGGAATTTTATGCAATAGTTCAAGCATTAAAGAAATGGAGACATTATTTATTGCCGAAGGAATTTGTTCTATATACTGATCATCAGGCCTTGCAGTACCTAAATAGTCAGGGAAAATTAAATCAAAGGCATATGAAATGGGTAGAGTTTTTGCAGAGTTATACCTTGTTTTGAAACATAGGAGTGAGAAGTCAAATAGGGTTGTAGATGCCTTGAGGCATATATTGATGACAAAGATGTATATTGAAGTGGTTGGGTTCAATGAACTTAAGACACTATACGCAGAAGATCCTGATTTTGTAGAGGCTTGGAAAGCTTGCAAGGAACCTGTTATAGTGGACAGGACAAGGTGGCTGGATTTCATAATCCAGGATGGAATGTTATTTAAGGGAAGTCAATTGTGTATTCTGAGGAGTTCCATGAGGGAGAACCTGATAAAGGAGAAGCATAGAGGAGGAATGGCAAGACATTTTGGTCGGGATAAGACCATTGCCATTATCAATGAGCATTATTATTGGACTCAGTTGTCACAGGATGTGAAGAAGTTTGTACAAAGCTGTAGGGTATGTCAGATGGCTAAAGGAGTGAGCCAGAATATAGGCTTATATCAGCCCTTACCTGTACCAGAGAGGCCATGGGAGGATATAAGTATGGTCTTTGTTCTTGGTTTTCCAAGGACACAATGAGGGAATAATTCAGTCTTTGTGGTGGTTGATAGGTTTTCGAAGATGGCACATTTCATTCTATGTCAAAAGACCCATGATGCAGTCCACATTGCTAACTTGTTCTTCAAAGAGGTGGTGAGGCTACATGGTTTGCCAAAGAGTATTGTTTCAGATCGTGACACCAAATTTGTGGGGTACTTTTGGAGGACCTTGTGGAAGAAGCTGAAGACAGAGTTGAAGTTCAGTTCTGCACACCATCCACAAATAGATGAGTAGACAGAGGTTGTTAACAGGAGTCTGGGTAACCTACTGAGATGTTTGGTAGGAGATAAACCCAAGGGATGGGACTTGATCTTACCCCAGACAGAATTTTCTTACAACAATTCTATCAACAGAAGCACTCGTAGATCACTATTCTAGATTGTGTATGGAGGTAGCCCTAGAACAACTCCAGAATTGAAGAAGATGGACCAAGAGAAAAAAATAAGTGCTGAAGCCGAAGATTTTGCAGAGCACATCAAGAATATACATGAGAAGGTACGAGAACACATTAATAAGATGAATATGTAATATAAGGCTAAGGTAGATCAGAAAAGGAGGACTAAGGAGTTTCAGACTGGCGATAAAGTAATGGTCCACTTGAGGAAAGAAAGGTTTCCCATGGGAAACTATAACAAATTGAAGATGAAGAAATTCAGTCCTTGTAAGATTTTGAAGAAGCATGATTCAGGGAATGCATATGAGGTAGAGTTGCCTGATGGAATCAACATTTCCCCTGTGTTCAACATTTTAGATTTGACAGAGTATTATGAAGGTGGAATGGAGGAAGCACCAGCAATAGGGAAGTATGGCATTCCAACACCTACTTCGGAAAGGGAGGAGATCGAAGCAATCTTGGATAGTCATGTGGGAAGGAGTACTGAAAATAGGCAGTATGAAGAATATCTGGTGAAATGGAGAGGAAGGCCTATGAAATATTCATCCTAGCTATCTAAGGCAATGGTTGACCGGTTGGGTTTTCCTCAACCATCTGAGACGTGATGGGTCACTTCTCAAATTACCCTGGGTGTCTGATGCAGGATCATCTAGTGGTGTAAGGGCAATCTTGCATCACCCAAAAATAGTTAAATTTCAAGTTTCTCAATTTTTAGATGTTTTTACATTTTTGGATACTTTTTTTGTCATAATTAAATTCCCAATTTATGGTTTTTATGGTTTTTATTTTCTATTCCTGGGTTGAAAGATATTGTAGTTTTAGTTTCCCAAATTTGCACCTGAAAATCTTCTGAGTTAGATTTGATGCACTTAGAGTTCCTAGAACAGCCCTAAAATTTTCCAAAATTGGCACAGCTAATTTTAAATGCATTATTGACTTCGAGACCTTTCCAACGGTTCAAACGGTTCGCGAATTGGAGTCTCGGATCAAAAGTTATAGCCCCGGGAAGTTGGCGCACTTTCTAGAATATACAATTGCAAATGTTCTTTTGAAATTTGAACTTCAAGTTGTAATTTTTTTGTGCCAAACTGCCTAAACTCAAATTTGAATGTTGTTTTGGTTCCAAATTAAAGAGAAGCTCTTTTTATGGGCGGGTTCTTAATTTTTGGGTAACTTTTTGGGGACAAGCTCGCATATTGCGAAAGGGTGATTCTGTAGCTTTCTATAACTTGCATGTGTTGTACAACTTGGGGATTTGAGATCCTCTGCATATAAGAAGCTCCATTTTCTGAATAATAAAATTATTCTCTTGTTTGTGGGTTATTTTTTAAGTCTTAGGCTGCACCCTCATCACTATAGATTTAGGGTCAGTATGTTCATTGCTATAATATTTTGATTAAAGAGCTCAAAAATGTCACCATTCCCCAAAGCACATAGAACTGAAAGAATGACACAAAGATAGCAAAAAAAAAAGGAAAACAAAGTCTATTTTGGGTCAACATGGAAGAGACATTTCTTCCTCAATGCTTTGCATCATCCCCAAAAGGGAAACACAAGAAAAAAGGTGAAAGAAAAGTAAAAGATTTTGGGTCAACATGAAGGAGACATTGCAGTCTTAATGCCTTGTGTCATCTCCAAAAATAGAAACACAAGAAGAAGACAAAGTAAAAAGGAAAAGGGACCAATTAGGTCAACATGGAAGAGACATAGGTCATCTCAATGCTTTGCATCATCCCTAAAAGGAAAACATAAAAGTAAAAACGAAGAATGAAAATGACATTTTGGGTCAACATGGAAGAGACATAGGGTGTCTCAACACTTTGTGTCATCCCCAAAAGGAAAATAAAAATGAAAAAATGAAAAAGGAAAATGACTTTTTGAGTCAACATGGAAGAGACATAGGGCATCTCAATGCTTTGCATCATCCCCAAAAGAAAAAAGAAAAAAAAAAAGAAGGAAAATGACCTTTTGGGTCAATATGGAAGAGACATAAGGTATCGCAATGCTTTGTGTCATCCCGAAAAGGAAAACACAAGAAAAAATGAAAAAGGAAAAGGATCTTTTGGGTCAACATGGAAGAGACATAGGGCATCTCAATGCTTTATGTCATCCCCAAAAGGAGAAACACAAAACAAAAGTGAAAAAGGCAATGTGCAACATATAGAAGAATACAGGTACAAATAGAGGAAGTGTACAAAGAGAGAGAATATCAAACACACATTATAAGGAAACACAATATGATGAGAGTGCAACCTGAGACAGAAATTTATGCACAAAAATAGTGAAAATTTTATTATTCAAAAAACTAACTTCTTACATGAAGAGGATCACAAATCCTCAAGCTTTGCAATACATGCAAGCTACAAAAAATTACAGTCCCTACAAAATTCCCCTTTCGCAACATGCGAATTCTTTTTCCCCAAAAAAGCTACCAAAAATCAAAAAATCTCCCCCATAAATAGCTCATTTTCCCCTTTTGGAGCCAAAAAACATTTGAATTATCATATTTTAGTGGCTTGGTGCCACAAATTACAATTTGCAATTCAAAATTTAAAACATCATTCAAAAATTAGCACATTTTGAAAATGTACCAACTTCTGGAAGCCATAACTTTTGATCCGAGACTCCATTTTTTGAACCATTTGAATCGTCATAAAGGTTTCAGAGTCAAGAACATGTTAAAAATTTATGCGCTAATTTTAGAAAGTTTTTGAGCTACTTCAGGGCAGTTTAGTACCTCAAACCTGATCTAGAAGGTTTTCAGGTGCATTTCTGGGAGACTGAAACTGCAATATCTTTCAAACCGGGAATGCTCTTGGCCTGATTCTTTTTCCAATATTCTTATTTTTTAATTTTGAATCCTCCCATATAATTTTTGTCCTTAAACACTTTCAAATTCCAATATCTACTAAAAATAGCAGTTGACCAAGAAAAGTAGAAAAGAAAAACTAAAAATGGGGAATTACATTATGAGAAAAAGGGTATCCAAAAATTCAAAGACATCTACAAGAAGCTAACTAGAGGAAACATAAATGAAAAAAAACTTTTTGGGTAATGCAGGATTTTCCTTACACCACTAGATGCTCTTGCATCAGACACCCAGGTTAATTTCAGAAGTGACTCCATAATGCCTCAGGTGGTTGAGGAAAATGCAAATGGTCAACCTTTGCCTTACACAGCAAGGATGAATCTTCCATAGGCCTTCCTCTCCACTTCACCGAGTACTCTTCATACTTCTTGTTTCTGGTGCTCCTTCCCACATGGCTATCCAGGATTACTTCAATCTCCCCCTTTTATGAAGTAGATGTTGGAATGCCACATTGTTCCATTGCTGGTACTTCCTCTGTGCCACCCTCAATATACTCTGTCAAATATGAAATGTTGAACACAGGGTAAATGCTGACTCCATTCATAAATTCTACCTCATATGCATTCCCTAAATCATGCTTCTTCAAAATTTTACAGGGATTGAACTTCTTCATCTTTAATTTGTTATAGGTTCCCATTGGAAAACTTTCTTTCCTCAAGTGGACCATCACTTCGTCACCAACCTGAAACTCCTTATTCTTCCTCTTTTGATCTTCCTTACCCTCATACTACATATTCATCTTATTAATATGTTCTCTTACCTCTTCATGTACATTCTTAATGTGCTCTACAAATTTTTTAGCTTTGGCACTAGTCTTCTTCTCTTGGTCCATCTTCCTCAATTCTGGAGTAGTTTTGGGACTACCTCCATACACAATTTGGAATGGTGATCTTCCCATGCTTTGGTTGATAGAATTGTTGTAAGAAAATTATGCCTGGGGTAAGATCATATCCCATCCCTTGGGTTTATCTCCTACCAAACATCTCAATAGGTTACCCAAAATTCTATTCACAACCTCAGTCTACCCATCAATCTGTGGATGGTGTGTAGAACTGAACTTCAACTTTGTCTTCAACGTTTTGCACAAAGTCCTCCAAAAGTATCCCACAAACTTGGTATCACAATCTGAGACTATACTCTTTGGCAGACCATGTAGCCTCACCACCTCTCTAAAAAATAAGTCAGCAATGTGGACTACATCATGGGTCTTCCGACATGGAATGAAATGTGCCATCTTTAAAAATCTGTCAACTACCATAAACATTGAATCATTCCCTCTCTACGTCCTTGGAAAACAAAGAACAAAGTCCATACTTATATCTTTGCAAGGCATCTTTGGTATAGGTAAGGGTTGATACAACCCTATATTCTAGCTCACTCCCTTAGCCGTCTGACAAACCTTGCAACTCTACACAAACTTCTTCACATTCTGTGACAATTGAGGCCAATAATAATGCTCACTGATAATGGTAATAGTCTTATCTCAACCAAAATGTCCTACCATTCCTTCACTATGCTTCTCCTTTATCAGGTTCTCCCTCATGGATCTCCTCGAAATACACAATTGGCTTCCTTTACCAACATGCCATCCTAGATTATGAAATCCAACCACCTTGTCCTATCAACTGTAATAGGCTCCTTGCAAGCTTTCCAAGCCTCTACAAAATCAAGATTCTTAGAGTATAATGTCTTGAGTTTATTGAACCCAACCACTTCAATCTGCATCTCAGTAAACAATGTTTTCCTCCTACTTAAGGCATCTGAAACCCTATTCAACCTTCCACTCCTATGCTTAATTCTACCCATTTCATATGCCTCTGCTTTAATTTTGCTTGACTATTCAGGTACTGTAATGCTTGATGATCAGTAAAGAAAACAAATTCCTTTGACAAAAAATAATGCCTCCATTTCTTTAATGCTTGAACTATTGCATAAAATTTCTAATCATATACAAAGTACTTTCTCTTTGCATCATTTAAATTTTCATTGAAATAGGCAATGGGATTACCTTCTTGGCTCAACACTGCTCCAATGGCACAACCACTGGCATTGTAATCCACTTGAAACACCTTATTGAAATCTACGAGAGCTAAAACTATTTGCTCTGTCACCTTTTGCTTTAATAGGTTAAAACTCTTCATTGCTCTTGTTCTCCACTTGAACTCCTTTCTATCCCCTCCCATTGTTTCAGTCAGGGGTGCACAAATACTACTAAAGTTTCTAATGAACTTTTTGTAAAAGTTGGTGAAACCATGGAAAGATCTCACCTCAATAGAAGTCCTTGGGGTAGGCCATTCTAGAATAGATTTCACCTTCTCCAGGTCCATCTTGAGACTTTCTACAAAGACAACAAACCCAAGTACACTAACTCCTTCAAAAAACTACATGTCTTCAAATTAATCAACAATTTCTCTTCTCTCAACCTCTCAAAGACTCTATGAATATGCATCAAATATTCACCCATAGACTTACTAAATATCAAAATATCATCTAAGTATGCAGTAACAAAACTCCCTAGAAACTCTTTTAATACCTTGTTCATATGCTACATGAATGTGCTTGGTGCATTGGTTAGCCCAAAGGAAATGACTAACCACTTGTATAGGCCCTCTTTGGTCTTGAAAGCGGTATTCCATTCATCTCCCTCAGGAATCCAAATATGGTGATATCCACTCTTCAGGTCAATCTTTGTGAAGTACTGCACTCCACTCAAATAGTCCATCAAGTCATCCATCCTTGGTAGGGGAGATTTGTACTTGATTGTTATCTTGTTTATGGATCAAGAGTTTGTGCACATTCTCCACTCCCAATCCTTCTTTGGTTCTAGTACTACAGGTATTGCACATGGGCTCATACTCTCTCGAATCAAACCCTTTTTCAACAACTCCTAAACTTGTCTGTTCAACTCCTTATTTTCTGCAGGAGTCATTCTATGAGCTGCCTTATTTAGAAAACTAGCTCTAGGGATCAAGTCAATCTAATGAATGATCTTCCTCATTGGTGGTAAACCCTCAAGTACATTATCAGAAACAATCTCCTGAAACTCACCCAATAACCCAAAAACTTCTATTGGTACATTCTCACTATCCCCTTTATCCATTCTAGGAATTAATGGATAACACATACGCTCATGCTTCATGCCTTCTAAAAATTTTCTTCCATAAACATAACAAACCCTAGCACTATTGCATACATTTTATTTGGCCTCCTTCAGGGGTTTCAACTTATGGAAAACTCCATCCTTCGTCAGGGAATAAGTCTTTTCATGGCCATCATGTATAGCTGATTTTTCGAATTGCCACGACCTCCCCAAAAACATGTGAAATGCATCCATGGGGATGATATCACAAAGTACCTCATCACGATAGCTCCCAATTTTGAACTTCACCAGGCACTATTCATTGACCAGAACTTTGTGATCTTTTTGCAGCCAAGCAATCCAATACAGATGTGGATGCCTTTCCCTCTTTAGCTTTAGCTTTGCAACCATCTCTTCTAATACCAGATTATCGATGCTCACATTGTCAATAATGACATCACAACATTTTCCTTCACATTTGCACCTTGTGCGAAACATATTCTTCCTCTGTTCTGGCTCCTTCTCTTTAGTCACTAGGGCTCTTCTAACCACTAGAGCTTCTCTCCTTTCAGCATCATCTGAATGCTCAAATTGAGCCTCCTCATCTGCATGTGCAACCCTTCCACGACTTTCTGGCCTTCTGTCTATCCTTCCTTGGTGTTGAGGAAATTTATACGCTTAATTCCCTTCACCACACTAAAAAAAAGTACCTTTGAAACCACCTCTTTTAGATCCTTTTCTAGATCTACCTTGTCCTCTACCTCTTTGATCACTATTGTTTTGATCATGAGGGTGGTAGAAATTATCACTCCTTTGTCCTCGGCTAGTACCCACATTTCTTTTTTTCTTCTCATCCTCATTCTGGCTTCTAGAAGATATTCCACCACCCTTTCTGCTTTGATCTCCTCATCCATTTTTCTTGTTATCAAATATTTTGTTCAACTTCTCTTTAACTTTTAGAGTGAACTAGTACACATCATCAATGGTGGTCATTCTGACCAGGCTTAACTCCTCTTGAATACTCAGTCATAACCCATTAAGATAATAGGCTACCTTCTCCTTATTGGCCTTTGCATGGCCTATTCTAATGATCATCTTGTGAAAATATTCTATGTATTCTTTTACAGATCTGCTCCCTTGCTTCAACCATTGCAATTTATTCAATAGATCTAACTCATAGTCCAATGGTATGAACTGCTTATTCAGTTTCTCCACTGTGCGATCCCAACTATTAATCTTTCATTTTCCTCTTCGATTTCTCTCTAATTGGACCCAGCTGATCTTGAATTTCCCTTTACCTTCATTTTTGAAAACTTAACCTGATCTGAATCCTCTACTTCTTCATACTCAAAATACTTCTCTAGCTCATTGACCCGGTTGATCAATTCTTTCGGGTCCAAAATTCCAAAATAATTGGGGCTTCTATTTTGGGTCTTTTTTTGATCTTCGAAATGGTACTTATCAGCCGCATTTGATCTTGATCAATTGATTCTTCTTCCTCTTCCATCTCTTCTTCATCCTCACTTTCTTCTCTTCTTCTCGGGTTTAACCCTCTTCTCATCTATTCCTCCAATGCATCAATTTGTCTCTGGAGGGCTCTGAAACCTTCGGTCACCAATGGATCTCTTCCACCAACATTTTTGCCACCTCTAGCTCCACCGTGCCTACTAAGCATCACTCTTAGAGGCATCTTGAATGTCTTGAACCCACAACCATGGTCTTGGTGCGAATTGCCTCATGATCGGTGATTTTTCCACACACTCAAGAAAACTCGCTCTGATACCACCTAACGAGAGTGCAACCCGAGACACAAAAATTTACCCACCAAAACCAGTGAAAATTTTATTATTCAGAAAACTAACTTCTTACATGCAGAAGATCACAAATCTTCAAGCTCTGCAATACATGAAAGCTACAAAAAATTACAGTCGCGACAAAATTCCCCTTTCACAACATGCGAACTTTTTTTCCCCAAAAAAGCTACCAAAAATTAGAAAATCCCCCCCATAAATAGCCCCTTTTCACCTTTTGGAGTCAAAAAACATTTGAATTACCATATTTTGGTGGTTTGGTGACATAAATTACAATTTGAAATTCAAAATTTAAAACATCATTCAAAAATTAGCACATTTTGAAAGTGTGCCAACTTCCAAAAGCCATAACTTTTGATTCGGGACTCTGTTTTTTGAACCGTTTGAACCGTTAGAAAGGTCTCAGAGTCAAGAGTGTGCTCAAAATTGATATACTAATTTCAAAAAAAATTCGGCCCACTTTGGGGCCGTTTAGTGCCTCAAACCTGATCTTGAAGGTTTTGAGGTGCATTTCTGGGAGACTGAAACTACAATATCTTTTAAACCGAGAATTCTCTCATCCTGATTCTTTCACCAATATTCTTATTTTTCCATTTTGAATCCTCCCATATAAATTTTGTCCTTAAACACCTTTAAATTCCAATACCTACTAAAATAGAAATTGTCCAGAAAAAGAAGAAAAGAAAAACTAAAAGTAGGGAATTACATTATGACGAAAAGGGTATCAAAAAATGCAAAGATATCTATAAAAAGCTAACTAGAGGAAACATAAATGAAACACATATTTTTGGGTGATGTCGGATTGCCCTTACACCACTAGATGCTCCTACATCACAATATGCACATAAATCAAACCAAAGAAAAATAAAAATAAAAAGAAAAATGAATATAAAAGGCTAGTAAGGGGAACGAAATTCAACCATCTAACAAGTCATCCACCTCTCAATCATGTTCAGTGTATTGTGAGGGTGGTTGGTTGTCCAAAGGAAGAATTGCAAGTGCTGAACTAGCAGATGTACTGGGTGCTTCACTTGGTATATAATATTTATCATTTAAGCTCATGGTAGATGAAAATAAATAGTTTAGATCATTATGCACTTCTTCATCTATTTTTGTGATCTCCACATCATCATCATCATCAAGATTGATTATGATAGGAGGATGAAGGGTTATTTCCAAGGAAGGATGTGTCAAAAGTTATGGCTATTGGATAGGTTCATTTTATTGTGAGGGTTGGACTGTATTATCTTGTGGCAGGTCATGGGGAAGAGGGTGAGTATCCTATTGCTTTTGTCAAAGGCAGAGGTTGGTTTTTTTTTTTTTCTTCTTTCGTTTGAGACTGACGAGCAACAAGACGATGATGATTCCTACGATCCCTAGCAATATTATTTCATTTTATTTTATTTTGAATTTGTTGAGGTGTAAGAGTAGGTTGATACATCATAGGTTCCTTTAGAGGGGGAAGAACAAGAGAAACCAAAGAAGATAGGTCAATCACTTTCTCTTTATCTTTTTACACTTGTTTAATGTGAGGAGGCATGACAAGATAGGTTTCATTTTCTCTTGGGTGTTTAAATGATGGAGGGGAAGTGTATGGTTGGGTGCTCATGAGGTTGTATTATTTGTTCAATGTTGGACTCAGGCTGAAGCATGGTTTCATCTAGAATGGGAGGAGAAAAATTGGATGGGGACATGTTACGAAGAGACAATTCGACTATGCATTTGGCTTTGAAATTTTGACAGGTTATGAAAAAGAAGTCCTTTCAAGGGATGATGGGTTCCATAGGTTCAGGTCAAAAGGATTCTAAGAAAAAATTACCTTTAGAGGATAATGGATAAAAGCCACTATGGTGGATGGTAAATATTTCATTGCCATGTGGAAAATTCAAACATTTGTGAACAACTGAGGGGATCACTTTCATCGAGTAGAGCCAAGGATGACCTAACTATAGACAAAATTGATCTGATTGTGGAATGATAGAAAATGTTACCTCAAAAGTTTTGGGTCCTATTTGTAATGGGAGTGCAATTGATATGATCGTAGGGCATACAAAACTAGCATGTGTTTTTATGCATGCAGTTGGTTTGTTATAATCATATTGATAAAGATCGTGTAATACTAAAAACTCTTCTGTGATCACATTAGTGGGCTTATCATAGATTCTACCAGCTATGTAAAGAGGGCCATCAAATAGCTTTTTAAGTATATCATTAGAAGAAAAAGTAATATCAAGAGATTTTTTGGTTGGACCCTTATGAAGGATGACATCTAACATACCCACAAGTTCATCCATAGGATTAACTTGGGTTACATTTGGAGTTATGTCAGGTTGTTTATTATTTGTATCGATGTTCATCACATGAGTGTTTGAAGGTTCACTAGCCTTGACAAATGAAACATTGTGTTTAGGCATAGGTTTGGTGAAAAATTGTAAATTCTAGTTAGAGTGTGCGATGAACTTATTGCCTTGATCATTCAAATCCGCAATGGACCAGAATCAATGAGGTCTTGAACTAAGTGTTTGAAATGCTTACATTGTTCAGTGTCATGTCCATTTTGGTGATGAATATGACAATAAGCATCAGGTTTAAAGGTGAGTGGTAAAGGATTTGTGGTATCAAGTGGTTTAACAGTAGGAAAAGTGATCATTTGTTGCTGGAGCAATTGGTTCATTGTATTATGGAGGGTATAAGGTAAGGGAGTAAATTGTCTCTTCGGGTCCCCATAGGTAAAGGGCACCGCTACTTTAATAAATACCACTTGACTCTGAACAAGTTGGGTTGGTTGGTGGAGAAGGAAAATTGAACTGTAAAAAGCCTCTATTTGGTTTTTGAAAGTTTTGTGTGTGTTTTTTGGTTGGTTTTCTCAGACTTCTCAACTTGGTTAGAAGTGGAATTTGAATCACGACTTGAAATTGAGTTTTAATAGTCACAAAGGGTTGTGCATAAATGCATAAACAAAGGAAATTTAACCATATTTAACTTATCTTGAAGATGAGTGTGCAATTTTTTGATAAACATCTTATGCAAATGTGAATTAGGAATCTTAACATCAATTTGAGCATACAATGACTGATATCATGAAATGAAATTAGTTAATTTTTCCTTTTCATTTTTTTTACATCACATTAAATCAACCATTGTATTTGTAGGAATCATATGGACTTGTAAATCACTTATGAATGCATCCACAATTCATTGAATGATTGGATTGAATGATTGGGTAAGTTTGAAAACCACTCCAATGCAGTGTCCTTCAAGGTCCTAGAATTTTTTTTGGCTAACAGCTTATCATCGAGGATAAAGTCACTGCATAAGGTTGTATAAGCATTGACATGATGAGTAGGGTCTCCTTTACCTCTGTATTTCTCAAACCTAGGTATTTCAATTCCTTGTGGCATCTATGTGTGTAAGATTTCTAAGGATAATAAACTACTATGAACATGATATGTGGGTGGAGAATTTTGACTTTTGCTAATGGTGGATATTTGTTGAACTGCATGGATGAAATGGTGTGAAAGAGTTGTGTAATGATGGGATCAGTGTAAGTGGTATGAGGTGGAAGGGAAAATGGTTATGGAGTGTATGTAATGTTAGAAAAAGTGAAAGGGACACTAAGATGGGTGAAGGTGGAAGAAGGAATATGTGATGCCACAAAAGAACTAGGAATGCTAGTTGGAATAGTGAAAGGAGTCACATGACTAACCTATTGCATAGTTTTTGTGACTTGAGGAGTGGTATAAGTTTGTATGGATGCTATGGTTGAATGAGGAGGATTGTGAGGTCCTCCTTGGCTTACAACAATGTTGGCTGACTTAGAAATAGAAGGAACATGTTTGTTGTATAAATTAGGTATTCTTTTCATAGCTTGTAAGCCATCATCACTTTCAATCAAATGATGAAGGTTTTCTATTGCAAGTATGGCAGTGGTGGAAATGTTTTCAAGGGATAAATATTGTTGTAAATGTGGAAAATCCTCATGAATACTAATGACTTTTTCTTGTGGAATGGAATTTTTTTGTGTGTCAATATTCATTGAATGGAAAGGTGAAGGAATAGTACTCGTAGCATCTATGCCTAATGCACCATTGTCTATACTAGGAGTAGGAGCTCTTGAGATCCCAAGGTCCACAACGAAAATGCTATTGTGGGAAGCCATGAGTCTAGAACTTTATCTCACTAAAGTATTATTAATGGGGCACCAAACACTCATACAAGTACCACAAAAGATGGGGTGAATGCAAATGCAATGTAATCTAGGAGTACAAAATGCAAATAATAGGAATTCTACAAATTAAAATAGAGAAATAATAGTAGAGAACGTAAATGTAGTAAATGCCTAGAAAATTGCCTGAAAATGTAGTATAAAATGTGTAGGGGGACTAATTCACCCATGGTGGCCAATGAGTCCAACTATGAGATTTTTTGTGTATTTCAAAAAATTAAAAGTGATTTTAATGTTGTTTAGATGCAAACTAAGGATGCAAATGCAGATTTTAGTTTTTCAATGATATGATATGCAAAAATGAAGTCTAAATGACTCTTTCACTAATGTAATTTGAGAAACCCTAGGATGCAAAAAAAAAGTAAAACATAATTGAATGTTGATGCAAATGAAACCTAGGATGAAATATGCAATTGAAATAAAAAAGATAAAGTGATCAATATGCGTGTTCACCAAAATGAACCATAGATTTTTTGGGAATGAGGTTTATAGGCTACTCTTGCACTCTTAGGATGTTTCACCTAAAAGGAGAGAGATAAACCTCACTCAAAATCAATGTGGTTCACTGATTCTAAGCTATGTATGATATAATTATGACTAAATGAGATGATCTATATGCAACTAAGTAATGTAATTGACTAATTATAAATGCAAAACCTAAGAGATATGCAATGTTTGAAAACACAATGTGATATGCAAGCATGAACTAAAACATAAATTAATATAAAACATAATTGAAAAGGGTTGAATCAGAGTGCACCTAGGAAATGAATGATAATTTGGAGTGTCCTAAATGTTGAAAAAAATCACTAAAAATAAATTGTGGGACTCATTCGCCACTGATGGTGAATCAATCTTACTTTTGATGAAAAATTTTGAAAATAGGTTTTTGAGTGTCGGGATCTGGAATCTAATGAAATTTAACTTTCTAGCCTTAAGGTGGGACTCATTCACCACTGATGGTGAATCAATCCTCTCCCAAAATTCTATGAAATTAGGGACCAATTCTGTAGCACCAAATTTGAGCTTGTCTTCTTATCTAATTAACAGAGTCAAATCTATAGAAAATGGACTGTAGGTTGTCTCCAAGCTTGAAATAGGTTTGATTTCACTTGAAACACTTTATTGACTTCTTTTCCACTTTTCAACACCTAATTTCTTGAAAATTTTTCATAGACAACTCTGTAAACACACATGCAAAAGGGGGAAAATGGTTAAGGGTTAGTTTATAGGGATTTTCCTTGGTCAAATCCCACTTTGGTAATCAAATCCTTAATGAAGAAATGGAATTAAATGAACAAGGAAAGATGAATAAAAAACATGCAAATGTCCTAAAATCACCACAACCTTGTTGAAGAAATCTGAATATATATCAATGGTTGCTCCAAGATGCTTAACTGATGCTTGATTGAATGATGCAAAGTACTTGAATGGGTGATTGAATGCTTGAATGAATTATGAGATTAGGAGATTGTAAAACGAGGAGAAAAACACTTATTTATAAACAGTTGTGCCTTAGTAACCCAATGATACCTCATCACAGGCCGACATAAGGTGATTTTGAATAAAATCCCTAAAGAAAATTTGAAATATTTTGAATTTGGAGCCAAGAGGGACTCGTTCACCACCCATGGAAAATGGGTCCCACCTTGGTCTTGAAAGTGAGTGTTAGGAATTATCTTGTATTTAATATTGTTTTTTGTGTTTACATTAATAAACACACTTAATTAAGCCTTATGAGTGCATAAAGGGGTCAAATAAAGCATAAGAAAGGTGTAAATAGTGAAATTAAGCCTACATAAGCATGAAATCTTTTTACAAGACTTTACAACACTTCAAAATAGGACTTGATAAGTGATGAAAAGGTGATTTTTAGGTCAATTGTAATGAATAGAGTCTAGAAAAGTGTAGAAATGTTTTACAACACTTCACAAAACCTTCACAAGATGCCATAATTTAAATTTTAAGGACTTAATGTGAATGTATAAGCCACATTACAACGTTAAATCAAAGCAAAATGGATCAAGCATTGTGAAGAAAGAGCTACAAGACTATGAAAATGTCAAAGGGCCATTTTTCTATGTCACAATAAAGAATCAAGTTGAATATTTGATTTATCAACACCAAGCCTATCCAAAAGGCTGACACTACACACATTAAGGGTTGAGCCAATATCTACCAGAGTTCTCTTTATCCGTTTTTGGTTGTATTGAGCTATGATCATGAAAGAAACATTTTTTTTTGCACTTCCAAAGTGGGGAGTTCACTTTGGTAAAAAACAATGTTGACCAACGTTTATTCCTTGGATCATGGCTACTATGTCATTTAGTTGTTAATTAGAAGGGATAGGAACCTACTGTAAGGTTGTTTGAATCATGTGGTGGTAGTGATGGGAGGCTTAAATAAGGTCCCATAATGATATCTTAACAGGATTAATCTTAATTTGCTTGAAAAGATCATACTCCTTTCCACGAGGAGGACCTGGTAAGATACGGTTAGGTAGGATAGGAGTAGGCAAAGGTAAGTGTGTCGGGGTTGGTTTTTGTGGTTGCAGATTGTTTCTAGTGTTATATGTATGAGCAATGGTATTATGAATCAACTACTGCAAAACATTATTCTTAGGTGGGTAGAGGATGAGTTTAGGTTTGTTTTGAGTTTGTGATGTGTGTGAAGAGGGGTAAAGGATGAGTTGAGGTTGAATAATATTAACATCCTTTAGTGAAGGAGAGTTTAATGTGGCCTCATCATGCTCTTCCAGTATGTTATTGTTGATGTTATATTTTTCTTCCACCATGATATCCTCCCTAGGTGGAGAGCTTTAAGGAGAACTACAAACCACATGTTGTTGACATTCAAGGATTGGTTCTTCTAAAATGACTTCATCACAAGTATGGGAATGACCAATGGTTGGATTTTCTTGATTATCATAGTGGGGATATTAGGAGAAGGCTCTATTTGACTGTCTATTTTCTCTAAGGTCCCATGTTCTCTTGTGCCATATTAGCTACCCTAGTAGGAGAGCTTATAATATGTTCACCAATTGTTAGATTTTGTAAAGAAACTTCATCACAATTAGGGGAGGCATTAAGAGAAGGAATACTATGATAATCATGCTTACCAAATAGATCTTCCCATATGGTAGGAGCATTAGGAAAGGGAGAAACGATATTGTCATGAATTTCAAATATATCTTCTAACACCAAGATATCATCTTCACTACAATGAAGGATATTAGGAGAAGAGTCAATGTGATTATCATGATTATCTAAAATTACACCCTTATTCCCTATAATGTCTTCCCAAGTGGGAGAAGCATGGTTGTCAAAGCTTTCAATTAATAGATCTCCTAACATCAACATGTCTTCCTTACAAATGTCATGTTCAAGGTCATTCATGATTGTGTCATTATCACAAGTATGTGAAATTTTGGGAGGAATGTAAATTAAGTAAAGTGGTGGAAATGAGTTCATCTTCTATTGTGACACTATCTTCCCAAGGGGAATGAGGAGAAGAGAAAACAAGACCTTCACAATTCTCAATGATTGCATCTTTTGTTACCAAGATAACTTCATCACGAAAAGGAGAGGTATTAGGAGAAGAACAATTATAATCATCATGAATTCCCATACTTATATCTTCTTCTATCACATCATTCTCACAAATAGGATAGATAAAAGTGGGTGTATGTTTCGGGAGAGCATGAACATGTCCTCTTTTGTGTGTTATAAGACTGTCATAACTAGGGAATGCATTGAATGAATGACTAACATGTGTATTGAAAAAATATTTCTTGGAAAACTTGGAAAAGACCAAAGCTAACATTTTTGAATGCAAACTCAAAATGTAATGTTTAACATGAAATGCAATTTTTAGTTTTCAAACATGGTAATTTAGTGGTTACATTATGCAATGATTTGAAAATGAAATGTTACAAATAAAAATTTGGAATGAAACAACACATGAAATGGGATAATTGAAGCTAGATTTTGTAAAATGCATGTAATAGAAACTCAGCCAACTGATACAGATAGTTAATGGCAGCAAAAAAAAGCTTAAAATTTGGGTTTTTAGTGCTATAAAAGGTAGTTTCGAGGGTGTACTGGGACTGATTCGCCCAAGGTGGAAAATGAGCCCCAATAGGGATTTTGTTTCAAAGTTATTTGACATTTTCAATTGTTTTTTATGCTTTTCATTTTGTACGATTTGTATCCTAAATGCAACTGTAGGTTTTCGATATTTTTAATGATTTGAGATGCAAAAATGTAACCTATATGCACTTTCACTAATGCAAAATTTTGAAACCCTAAAATGCAAATACTAATGCAAAGTTAATGTGAAATAGATCTAGGATGATGATGGAGTCCAAATTAGAATAGAAGGTATTCGAAAGCTGGGTTCACTAAAATATGGACACCAAAAAAGGATGCTTCAACTTCCTTGTTCACACCAAAAGGGGAATGAAGGAATGGGGATCCAATTTGACAATGCTCACATTTAAGAACAAACCCTTAAGATTTCTATGCAAAAGAGATTGAAAATTTTCAAAGGGGATTGTCCTAAATATTGTAAACTAATAAAAGGGTTTACCAATAATGCAAAACTTGGAAAATGTAAAATGTTTGAAAACATGGTGTAGTATGCAAAAAGACCTAAAAAGATGAATATAAATGCAAATAAAATAGAACAAGAAAGAAAAATAGAAAGTGTGCACCTGGAAATGTGTTGAAGACTATATGTAGCACTGGGAATGCTATTGACTCTAAAATTTTGACCTACTGGGACTCATTCACCATTCAGGGAAAATTAGTCCTAGATCTGGAAAACTGTACCAAAGCCTATTTTAGCCAAATGGGTATCTAAATCTACATAAATATTTGAAAATATGTACAGTGGGACTCATACACCACTAATGGCACATGATTCCACTGACTTTTTTGAAAACTTGAAAGTGGAATCTAAAGCTCTTGGTCTTCTTTGTCTGCTCCTCTATGTGTTCCCATTTGAAACCCTAATTTTTGGCACTATAGTGACTTTTTGCGGATATTTTGACATAGCCAATAAGGAGATGAATTCAATAAGTTTTCAATCTATTATTCAATCATCTCCAATCCTTCTGAGTGCTCAAATCTGCAATCACACAAAGAAATAGAACAAAAGTGTTGATTGTTAGGGCATGAGGGTTTTCCTTGGTCAAACCCATTTTAGGTAATTAAACCAAAATGAAGAAATAAGATAATGAATCATGAAATATGAAACAATTCTTGCATTAAAAACTCACCATGATGGTAGATCTTGAATTTCTACAACAATGGATGAAGAATCTGCCCTTGCATGTCTTTGAATGCTATCTTGGTGACTTAAAATGCTAAAACCCTAGCTTGCTTGACTTGAGATGGATAATGAATGATGAATGAATAATGAATTAAGGTTTAGAATCTTGTTTATATATGAAATCCTACGCAAATTCTCATTAATTTCTTCCCTCAGGCTGACATGGAAGAAAATTAAACTTAAAACCCAATTTTTCTTGTTCAAACCTCAAAAATGGCCCAAATGGGACTCATTTGCCAAGCTAAGAAACTCAGTCTAACTTTGATGGGACTCATTCAACCAAAGTGGTGAATGAGTCCCATAGGGGCTCTTTTTCTAGCTATGATGTCGAGGAGTGAAGAATTTTAGTTTTTATGTTGATTTTATTAGGTCTTTGATCAAATTAAGCCTCAGGATGCACAATATGGGGTCATAGGAGCCTATTAATGATGATGTAAAGGGTGACTAGGGATAGGGACACAAAGTTCAATGTGAACATGTGATTAAATGTACTTTCCAACATTAAAATGAGGTCCACATAGCCTAGAAAGGCACAACATCCAATGTGAATGTGCAAAACACATTACAACACTAGATTAAAATGAGGTTTAATTTATAAGCCTTCTAGACTAATGTGAGAAAGCAATTAAATATATAGATTATTGAATTAAGGGGAAAATAGGTCTATTAGACTTAAATGCCTAATAAAAGTCTAGAAAAGTGTGAAAGTTATTTACAACACTTTACAACACCTTTACAAGACATTGATAAATGCAATTTATTTAGTTTGCAAGGGCTAAAGACCTAATGTGGATGTGTAAAACACCTCACAACACTAAATCAAGGTGCCATTAAATCCAATTTATCATTAATTATTCCCATATCAAGAAAGGTATACTTTTTTCTACGCTACACTTTTTCCTCTAAGGATATAATTAAACATGCACCTGATGGTCCTCTCTACATAGCCAACTGTATCTATGACAAGCCCACTAATGGGATAATAATAGATCTCACTGGTGGAGAGAACGTGACACCGATGAATTCTTACTCTTGGATTAACTCTATCAAGATGAATATGATAAACCAAAAGCATGGATCAAGACACACAATGGCTTTGCTTTCTCTATGATCAGATTGATCACCTTACCATTACAAATATGACCAAAAACATTAGATGTCACATTCTCCATCATCCCCCAGTCAAACCAATTCTATTTGAGGCTAGGCCATCCATGGCTTCACTCCATGAAACTTGTCCCTTTGGTTGTGCACAAATTTTTATTAAAGTTTCCCTTTGAAAATGAAATATTCACTATTCACCATAGCAGCTTTAACCCCTTGTCTTCCAAAGGAAAATTTTCCTTAGAAGCCTTTTGGCCTGAGCCCATGGAACCTATCAAGCAACAAGAGGACTTCTTTTTCATATCTTACCAAAAAATCAAAGCAAAGAAAATAGCTAAACTATCCCTTTGAAACATGTCCCCCTCCACTTCCGCACCTCCCATCCTCAATGAAACCATGCTTGAACCTAAACAAGACCCAAAGAACCAAGACCAACCTAAAACTGAAATTCCACCCATATCCTACAAACAACGAAGAAACAATGAAGCCAACCTGGTGACACACCCCCTAGAATCAAACAAGCTTACAAAGTCAAGGAGAAAGTGGTTGAAAAACCTCCTAAGGTTTCCTCTGTTCCTCCCCTTAGGGAAGAAAAGAAACCTATGATTGATCAACCCACTCCTACACAAATGCAACTTGAAAAAAAAACTAAAAGAAATAGAGGTGCTAGAGATCATAGGCATAGATTTCATGCTCTTTCTCACAAGTTACATGAAGGAATAAACAAATAAAACCACAATCCAAACTTTATTGCAGCAATGCATGGCCAACCTCCTCTCTCACCAAAACAAGATATTCTAGCACAACCTCCACAACAAGAGTTGAACTCTTTCAGAGATATTATCATATGACCTCTTGTTGTGATCAACTTGGATGATAATGATGAAGTTGCTAAAATTGATGAAGAGGTGCATAATGAATTGAATAAATTGTTTTCCTCTTCCATGAGCTTACACGACAAATCTCCTACAAAGAGTGAGGAACTTGGTGCTTCTCCTAGTGTGGAATTTTCCCTTGTCTCTTTGGCTAGTTTCCCACCTTTGGTATGCAATGAACATGATTGGGAGGTGGATGACTTACTCATAGGTTGAATCACATTTTCCTTACTAGTCTTTTGTATTTTCTTTTTGTTTTTCTTTTTCCTTTGTGTGATTGCATGTGCGTGATGTGATGCCCTATGATGTTATGTTTGATGTTCTCTCTCTTTGTGACATTCCTCTATCTGTACCTTCATTCTTCTCTATGTTGTGCATTAATTTCACTTTTTATCTTTATATTTCTCTTGTGTTATCATTTTGGGGATGATGCAAGGAATTGAGACATTCATGTCTCCTTGATGTTCACCCAAAAGCATTTTTCTTTTCTTTTATTTTTTCGCTTATCTTTTTCATTTTTCTTGTATTCTCCTTTTGGGGATGACACAAGGCATCGAGACACCCTATGTATCTTCCATGTTGACCCAAAATTCTTTCTTTTCATGTGAGGGGGAAGATGATAGATGAAAACAAGATCAAACTGCAATTGAAATTAGGATCTAAGCTAAGATCAAACACAAAAAATCTAAAATCTAATCCTACACATACAAAATGAAACTAAGCTGATTGAACATACATTAAGAAACCTATGATTACAAAAATCAATGCAAGCAATAAACACAACTTTACCATCCCATAGCGAAGTGTATTCACTTGATTTTGGATTGTTCTTGTCACTGCGAAGCCTCCAAAGTTCATGTGCAAAAGTTGGATGAATGATGTTGGTTGATCAATAAATGTTGAATCTCTATCAGTGGTGATTGTGGTAGCACTTCATTGCAAAAAGTATGTTGATTCTCTTATGATTTTTTGTGAGGAGAGAAGTTTTTTATATAAGAAATTAGATTTTGAATCGACAATAAGGATCGGTTAGAGAAAATCCAGATCAATGGTCAAAATGTGTTGAGAGGATTTAGACTTGAGAATATTGAGAAAATTGATTGATCAATCAGGAATAGATTGGCTAGTCAATAAATAGATTGGCTAGTCAATAAATAGATGGCTTAGTTAGGAAATAGATGGCTTAGTTAGAAAATATATGGCTTAGTTAGAAAATAGATGGCTTAGTTAGAAAATTAGATTGCTCAATCAACAACCATAATTTGCTCAATCAGAAAGTGGGTGGGGAATATGAATTAATTGATTTAATTAATTAATTCCTTTTTGGAGTTGAATGTGCAAATCAAGTTTGAATTTTGCAAACAATGTTGCATTAGTTTGATTTTATTTTTGATAAATTATTTGAATAGTTTGATTTAATTATTCAAATTTTGAGGGAAAGTGAGTTAATTAAATTATTATGATTTACTAATTTAATCAACTTAGGGGATAATGTGTGGAGAGATAATGAGACAGTTAACGAAATAGATATTTTAGTCAACTAGAAGAAAGTATTTGCTATGTTTGAGGAGAATGTACATGAAGAGATAATGAGATTGTTAACTAAATATATATTTTAGTAAACTAGAAGAAAGTATGTGTTGGGTATGTGCAGGATCATCATGGAAAAAATAGGCCCTTAAGTGGCAAAAAATTCAGAAAAATCAGAGCTGGGAAACTTGATGTAAAAATTTGAATAAGTTATCTATATTATTTCAAAAATATGTAAGAATAGAATCTGTAGCAAATTAAACCTAGTTTCTAAACTACTAGGGTTTTTTTTTTAAAAGTTCTATTTGGTGAAAATTTGAAATTTCAATGCAGTAGTACTTAAATTTCAAGGAAAAAATAAGAAGTAGGTGTCTGTCTGACCACCCTAACCACAATAAAATGATAATATTTTATTATAATATTTTAGATATAAGTAGAGGACTCATGTCCTGATGTGATGCATATTTTTTTGTAATTTTTTCCAAGTAAATAATTAATTATGAATTTTTTATTAACTTGGTCAAAAATTTATGAAAAATTCAATTTTTTTTTAATCCTATAGTATGTGAAGCATAGAATGCAATGCATGTTTTGGATTCAAAAAATGTGATACCATTTGAAAGCTATAGATGTTTTTCAATTAGCCTATCAATCAGGACTTAAGTCATAATTCGAATAGAAAATGAATAATAATTACTTATTAAATTCAAAGTAAGGTATATTTATATTGGTGGAAAGCTGAGAATCTCCTTTAAAAACCCTTTTCATTTCATCAATTTTGGGTAAAAAAAAAGTCATTAGCCACATACCCATCATATTGCCACTTTTTGGCCTATCATGATCCTGCACATACCTTGTTACATTTGAGGAGATTGTGCATGAAGAGATAATGAAACAGTTAACTAAATAGATATTTTAGTCAACTGATTTAGAAGAGGTAGTTAAGTTTTTTAGAAAAAATAATTAATTAATATCAAGAGAAACGTGCACATGTGAATTTAACTTTAATAAATAAAGTTTATTTATTAAATTTATGATGTTGAATGAATTAAATAATCTAATTTAATTATTTAATTTGGAAAGGGGAAAGTTGTTTAATTAAATAATTATTCATAATCATTTAATTAAATTAGAAGAATAGGTGGGGTTAAATAATTAAAATAATTATTTAATGTAGAAGTTGAAAGAGGTTTAAATGAAGAGTTAACTAAATAGACTGTTTAGTCAATTGAGAGAAAGTAGCCATTATGTTTAAGGGAATAATGCATGGAGAAATAATTGAATAGTTAATTAAATAGATTGTTTAGTTAACTAAAAGAAAATTAGTCCATCTAGAGAAGATAATTAATTTAATTAATTAATTAATATTTGTTGGGAAATGTGCCTCAATTGTTACTGGCATGTAACTCCTGAAGGGAAAAGTAGGTGTGACATTACTGATGTTTGGCTGACTAGCTGTTCTGAATCCTTGTGAAATGTTCATGTCACTGAGACAATGTTGTGGTCTTGCTGAATGGTGTTGTCATTGTGACTTGTGTTGTTCACTGTAACCCTATGCCAAGTGGAGACCTTTGGCCGATGGGTTGGTGTCTAGCGGATGTCAGGGAGACTCATGGCGACTGGGTCATCGGAGTAACACAAAGGCCTCAGTAAGAACTCTCAGCGACTATTGAAGTCTCACCGATAGTATATGGTCTTTGGGGTGACATGTTGTGTTTGCTATGACCTCTCGGCAAAAGCGGTAGACTATTCGGTGGAAGCCTTAACTTTCAGTATGTCATCTCGCCAACTCGTGAGGTCTCACTGATGGTTGTGACTTCAGAGTAACATAAGAGGTCTCAGTGAAACACTTGGCGACAACTGGATGTCTTAGCGATAGCAACGACAGATGCGTTCAAACTGGAGGTCGGTGGGAGGTCTCGTTGATCATGCTGATGGGGTAACTCTTGCCGATAGATGGATGTCGATAGGAATGCAATGGATGCCAATGGATTTAGTATGTCTCGTAGCGTTCGCTATATCATCTTGCAGACTGTTGGAACCTACGCTGATATTGACAGTGAAGCCTTTGAGCATCAGGGAGACACTGCTTGTGTCTCACTAACATGCAAATACATATTGAACGCCCTTGACTGAGTGATGGCTATCCTATGTGGTGTCTCATGGACCAATCAAAGGAAGCGAAACTCAAATAGTTGGCGGTTGGTTTTTGCAGCAATTGTGATGTTGGAACTGAACTGTCTGCAAGGAAAAATATACACTAAAATGGAAACTTTCTACAATGGGTAATTGCAGATAAGGATAAACAGAGGATAAATTCAGAATGTGGTAAGATTTAAAGTAATCATTATGAGTTGGGGTGTCATCGAATTTAAGAAGAGCATTTCTGTAATAGATTGAACATTGAATGAAGCAACTGTAAAAAATTGATACCAGAGAGTTGTGTCTCTGCATTGTATGTAATTTGTTGGTTACTGAAATACAAAGAGATTCGGCTTGGTGTGGTGGGTTTTTTCCCGAAAGGGTTTTCCCACGTAAATTTGGTGTTCATTTTTCTGTGTATTTTTTTTGTTTCTGTAAATCTTTCATTTGTGTCTTAATTGGATTGTAATTTGGAAATTAAAAGTACTGTCTACATTTTTCCGTGTGGTTTTGACGTTAGGAAAGTTGTTTCTGCACCTTGGCTTTCCTTACAAGTGGTATCAGAGCCTGGCCAGTTGTGTTATCCTTGTGAGTGGGTTGGGTTTTTTGTGTCAATTCTTTTTCAGTGGGAGTTTGGTAGAGGTCTGATAATTTAATTACAGGTTAAGATGGCAAGTACATCTGAAAATATTGAAATAGAGAAATTCAATGGTAGAAATTTTGAGTTGTGGAAACTCAAAATGGAAGATCTGTTAGTGGACTGAGATCTTTGGAATGTTGTGTCTAGAACGAAACCTCAAGACATGAAGCAAGAGGATTGGGACCTACCAGATAGAAAATCAAAAGAGATAATAAGGCTTTGTTTAGCAGACTCTGTTCTTCTGAATGTGCATGAAGAAAAGACTGCAGCCTCTTTGTGGACAAGATTGGGTGCTATTTATCATGGCAAGTCCTTGGTGAACAAGTTGTTCTTGAGGAAGAAGTTGTACTCCTTGAAGATGAAGGATGGAGCTATTGTTGTTGATCACTTGAATGATTTCAACATGTTGATTGCTTAGTTAGAGTTTTTTGGTGTGAAGATAGATGAAGAAGATCACTGCATGTTGCTGCTATGTTCTTTGCCTGATTCTTGGGATCATCTGGTGATGGCAGTTGGGAGTACAACATCCACATTCAAGATGGAAGATGTTGTTGCTTCTCTGTTATCAGAAGAAATGAGAAGGAAATCTTCTGAGATGGCAAAGGAGGCTCTTGCTGTCAGAGGTAGATCAAAGGAAAAAGGCAAGAAGAAGGACAAGAAATCTAGACCAAAATTAGAAGGGAGATCAAAGTCTCCTGGCAAGAAGTCCAAGGTGAAGTTCTGGAATTGTGGGAAACCTAGTCATGTCGAAAAGGATTGCAAGGAGGAGAAAAAGAAGAAGAAGAAGACCTCTTATGACAATGATTCTTCTCAGAGTGATGTAGACACATTCATTGCAGCCTTTGCTACACAGGCATCTGATGATGTCTGGCTGATTGATTCTGGAGCATCTTTCCACATGAAATCTCATAGATATTGGTTCACAAAGTATGAAAACTACAATGGTGGAAAGGTGTATTTGGAAAGTTATTCATCTTTGGAAACTATTGGTCGTGGAAGAGTCAGAATTCAATTCCTTGATGGAAGAGTGAAGGGAATCAATGATGTGATGCATATACCAGGTCTGGCTCATAATTTACATTATGTAAGTAAGTTGAATGATATTGGAGTGCATGTCATGTTCTTTGGAAATGGATGCAAGATGACTAGAGGTGCAATGGTGTTGGCTAGGGGTGCTCGAATTGGTACCTTGTACAAGTTGGATGCACTGGTTGTCCAATGCAACAATGCCTCTGCAAAGTCACTTAAGGCTACCCATGGAAATAAGAAGGAAAACATTCCTGATGGAGTAAACGCCATGGAGGTTAAACTTCCAGTAGAAAATACTCTACTTT
This sequence comes from Sequoia sempervirens, assembly GCA_007258455.2. Classification (NCBI taxonomy): domain Eukaryota; kingdom Viridiplantae; phylum Streptophyta; class Pinopsida; order Cupressales; family Cupressaceae; genus Sequoia; species Sequoia sempervirens. Next base: position 81,068,481 of record VDFB02252616.1, on the reverse strand, counting down.
GGCATCATAGGCTAGGCCACATTGGTGAGAAAGGTTTAAAAACCTTGAAAAATAAAAACCTGGTAGAAGGGCTTGAAGATTGTAACCTTAAGTTCAAATTTTGTGAACATTGTATATATGGAAAACAACACTGTGTTTCATTTTATTCCAGTCCTCACAAATCTTTTGGTTTGCTTGATTATATTCATTCTGATGTGTTTGTTCCAGTGAATGTTCCTTCTTTATCTAAATCAAGATACTATGTGTCATTTATTGATGATTATTCAAGAAGAGCATTTGTATATTTTCTGAAAAATAAATCAGAAGTGTTTAGTCAGTTTAAGGAATTTAAAAACCTTGTAGAAAATTAAGCTAGTAGGAAAATAAAAGTTTTAAGGACTGACAATGGTGGTGAGTTTTGTTCAGATGAATTTGAAAGGTACTGCAAAGATCATGGGATTAAAAGACATAAGACAACACCTTACACTCCACAACAAAATGGAGTTGCTGAAAGGTTCAACAAGACAGTAATGGAAAGAGCACAAAGTATGCTGAGCAGTGTTGGCTTGGAGGATAAGTTTTGGGCTGAAGCAATCTCTACAACATGTTACTTGGTAAATCATTCTCCTAACTTTGATCTTGTTGAGAAGATTCCTTTGGAAGCATGGTCTAGAAAGAAGCCCTCTCTGAGACATATTCGTGTCTTTGGCTGTGAGGCATATGCATGTGTCGTTTGAAAAAATATCTAAGTTGGAAAACAAAGTTGTAAAGTGTATTTTTATAGGCTATAGTGTTGGCATAAAATGATACAAGCTTTGGAATCCTGAGATTGAGAAGTTTTTGTACAGTAGAAGCATTATCTTTCATGAGCTGAAGCCTTCTACATTGGATCTATAGTCAGAGAAGAATCAGAAAATAAAAGGGATGTAGCAAAAATTCCTTTGACACCAGATAAAGAGGAATTGAAAAATAAAAATGTACCTGATACTGAGGAATGCTCAAGTAGCTCTAAAAGTTCTGAAGAAGATGAAGAACCACCTCAGCCTTAGCCTGTGAGGAGGTCAACTCGTGAAAGAAAGAAACCTGATAGGTATGGGTTCTCTTTGATAGATTCTACTTATGCCTATGCTTTAATTTCTAGCACTGATGAGCCTAGGAATGTGAAAGAGGTATTTATAATGTCTAATTCAAACTCTTGGTTGGAAGCCATGAATGAAGAAATGGAATCATTAGAAAAGAATGATATTTGGAGTTTGGTGCCCTTTCCTAAAGGTAGAAAAGTTGTGGGCTGCAAATGGGTATTTAAAAAGAAAATAGGTCTGGATGGCAGTGTGGAAAAGTATAAGGCGAGGTTGGTTGCATGCTTTTCAAACCATCCTGTTTGTTCATGAGCTCCAAGAATATGAAGTTTTTCTTGTCTCATGAAGCTCAAAAACTAGTTTTGTGTGGCACCTTATTAAATTTATCAGGAGGTATAACTTTGGTATGGTGGAGTGAGAAGCCCAATCCAAGGCACAACTTTCCCCATAGCCACTTGCATGTGTGTGAGTATATAAAAACCATGATTGTATGTTTCTCACCTTTTAGGCCTTCTCACCCAATAGATAGCCTAAAGTTTCATCACCTCAGAGTGAGTATGTGTTTCTTTTTGGAAAAACAACCAAGATCTAATCCACATCGTGTTGGAAAAATGGTCGAAGCTTGATCTGATGTTTTCTTTTCTTTTCTCCTCTTCTCTTTGGCAGTGTATTCTTGTGCTTTTTCATTGTTCTTGATATCATTTTCATGTTTGTTCCTTTGTGCTTATGTTGGTTTATCATGGGATCTTGATCCTGGGGGCTTGATCACCCCTCTTTATTTTTATCTCATCTTGATAACATTGGTACATTTGCACCCCTCTTGATGTGCATTTTTTTCTATAAGTTAGTGTGAGTTTGAAGCAAGTTCATCCTCTCACTAAAGTGAGGGCTAAATGTAGTGTAGTAAAATGGATCCCTAGACATTTTCACACTTGTTTGGGCCCTTCTTGTGGATTTTGGCTTAATGTTGAATGATTTAGTGTTGTAATGTGGATAGCACATTCACATTAGGTCTTGGGCCCTTGTGAACTAATAGATTTTAATGGTGCCTTGTAAAAGTGTTGTGAAGTGTTGTAACACAATTTCACACCTTTCTAGGGTTTCATCAATTAACTAAGCATAATAAATACAATTCTATCTAAAATCAACCTTAATCTTGCCTTATCTCTAGTGTTTTAAAGTGTTGTACCACACTCTCACATTTCTCTAAGCTTGTCATTAATAATTGGGTTTTCTTATGCTTTAATTGGCCCCATTTTGCATCCATAGGCCTTATTTATAAGGATAAACCCAAAAAATATCATTTAAAACATCAAAATCTTGAAACCCACCTCAAATTCCTAAGGTGGAACTCATTCACCATTTTGGGCGAATGAGTCCCCTAAGGTGGGACCCATTCGCCTAGGGTGGCGAATGAGTCCCATTTAGCTGAAAATTTAAATTTAATTTAATTTTCTAGTGTGTTTTTATTCTCTAAGATCTAAGATCAGCCTATAGTGTTGTAATTTTGGGAATTCTTGCATAATTGAGTATAAATAAAACTTTCTTTCTCTCATTTTCATACCTAGAATTCAAGTATTCATGCATATAGTTCACAAGAGAATTTGAGAATTCACAAGAGCACTCAAAGAATTTCAAGGGAATATTATCAAGCATTCAAGAGCATTCTTCAAGTGTCAATCCTCATGTCAAAGATTGCTTACATCATGTTGTTTTAGAGCTAACAATTTTGGTGTAGGATTGTGTGATTCAAGCAAGAATTGCATTCAAGATATATCAACATCAAGCTAGATTCCAAGTCCACATCCATTGGAGAAATTACTTACATGTTTGCAACACCTTATTTCTAGGGTTTGGTGATTTGCAACATTATTTCTTATTCAATCATCATTCTCTATTCTATTTCATTCTATTTCAAGGGTTTAATTACCAACAAGGGGTTTGACCAAGGAAAACCCCTATCCACTAACCCCACAAAATTTTTCCCTCTTCTTGTGTGTGATTTCTAGGGATAGCTTTTAGATTTATCATGAAGCTAAGTTGGAGAAAAAATTTCAAGTCCTCAAAATCCTTAAAGTTGTCGTCAAGCCTTGGAGAAGCTTGGAGAAGGTCTACGGGTGGCATTTTGTAGTTTTCAATTTGGAAAATAGTTAAATAGAGCGGAGCAGACTGAGAGGCATATAATCCAATTCAGAACTTCTGAAAAAGAAGAATTGGATTGATTCACCACTATTGACAAATAAGTCCCACAGTACAAGCCTGACAAATTTTTGTAGATTTGGATACCGTTTTGGCTGAAACCTGTTCTAGAAAAGTTTACCTGAAACTGAACTGACATTCCTAGCTTGGCGAATGAGTCTTAGTTAGCATAAGTAGCATATTTTTTAGGATTCTAGACCTCCATTCTACCTTCTTCAGTTTCCCATGTGCACATTTCTAGATTCAAAAATTTAATTACATTTTACTTGCATTTCTAGGTCATTTTGCATATCACACTATGTTTTCCAACATTTCACGTTTTCCAAGTTTAGACTTGGTGGTGAACCCCTCATTAGAAATCATTCATCACCTAGGAAAACTCCCTCTATAATATTTCAATCCCCCTTGCATTGGAATCTCAAGGGTTTGTTCTTGAGTGAGGGTTATGTGCAAGATCATGATGGGCCAAAAAGTGGCAATATGATGGGTATGTGTAGGGTATGTGGCTGACGACCTTTTTTTACCCAAAATTGATGAAAAAAAAGGGTTTCTAAAGGATATTCTCAACTTTCCACCAATATAAATTATTCTTTACTTTGAATTTAATAAATAATTATTATTCATTTTCTATTTGAATTACGACTAAAGTCCCAATTGATAGGTTGATTGAAAAACATCTATAGCTTTCAAACGGTATCACATTTTTTAAATCCAAAATATGTGTCACATTCTATGCTTCACATACTATAGGATTAAAAAAATAATAATAATTTCATGAATTTTTGACCAAGTTAAGGTGGTCAGACATACGGGTTTTTATATTTTTTTAAAGTTGCAATAAAAAAATCATAATTAATTATTTACTTAGAAAAAAATTACAAAAAAATATGTATCACATTCTGACATGATTCCTCTTCTTATATCTAAAATATTATACAAAAATATTATCGTTTTATTGTGGTTAGGGTGGTCAGATAGACACCTACTTCTTAATTTTTCCCTCGAATTTATGTACTACTACATTAAAATTTAAAATTTTCACGAAATAGATTTAAAAAAAATAAAATAATCCTAGTAGTTTAGAAACTACATTAAATTTTCTATAGATTCTATTCTTACATATTTTTGAAATAATATAGATAACTTATTCAATTTTTTAAGTCAAGTTTCCTAACTCTAATTTTTCTAAATTTTTTGCCACTTAAGGGCATGTTTTTTCATGATGATCCTGCATATACCTGTGAAGTGTTGAGATTTGTCTCTCTCCTTTTAGGTCCAAAACCCTAAAGGTGTAAGAGAGTCCACAAGTTTCATCATTTTAGCTCCCATTGAAGTGGATCCCTCTTCTATTGAGGTGGAGATGGTCATTGTAGATTCAGTGGAGATTTTGGTCAGCTTTTTCCTATCGAGGTGGGGCTTGTGTGGGAAGTTGTGTGAAGGATTTGGAGGGTGGGGCTCTCATTTCTTCTTATAATATAGAGGGGAGATATCTCCTATTGAGGTGGAGGTGGGATTAGCTCTGGAGGGGTCTTGAGGCACTACAAGATGGCAGATGGGCTCCAGTGTTTAGTGTGCTCTCTAACTCCTCTATTAAGGTGGGGCTCTTAGAGTTCTAGTGTTTTTGATTATGGGGTTAAGGTTGATGGTGCTCTTTACCATTAAGTTTCCTTTTGTTCTTGGCTCGGTGATGTCTTTCCTTAGTAGATGGTTCATTGATTTCTAGTTGATGCAAGCGGGTTCTATGTTTACTTAAGGTTTCCAGGTAATTGTTGAAATTTGGTTGGTTAGGGATCTTGTCCCTCTTTTTATTTGATGTAGCTTGTGTAGTCATGTTTTCTTGTTAACTGTTGCTACTGTTTTACTGTTGATTATATGTTATGTATCTTATCTATAGCTTTCTTTCCTTGGATAGGGTTATAGAGCCCTTCAAAACTGGTTGTAATGGGTTTCAAGGCCCCATCAAAACTTGTTTTTCCTATAAACAAAAACAAGGTTTCAAATCATTATTTCACCTAGAAATTAATTCAAAAGCTAAGAAATCCTATAATTTTCAAGAAAGAACCTTCAAGAGACATTTTCACATATTTAGGAGCAAGGAGAAAATAAAGTTGAAGTCTTGGAGCAACATTATAGTGGTTTTTCAAGTATTCAAGCTCATTTTCAATTCAAGATCTAGCATTTTCAAGGATTGATGATGGTTGCCTATGGAGAATCATGATGGATTCTAGGTTGGGGAGATAAAACTAGCCATCAAACCAAGCTTTATGACTTGTTTCTTAAGTGATTCCATTTCTACCATAAAAAATGGTTTGAATTGACATTTTCATGGTTATTTAGGTCTTTCTCTTGTGATGTTTGACTTATCTTGTTTTATTTAATGTTGCAATGTAATCTATGCATTCACATTAGGTCCTAAATATTCAAATTATGGTGTCTTGTGAAGGTGTTGTGAAGTGTTGTAACACATTTCTACACTTTTCTAGACTCTTCTTATTACAATTCATTTTAAAGTCACCTTTTCATCACTTGTCAAGTCCTATTTTAAAGTCTTGTAAAGTCTTCTAACAAGATATCACACTTTCCTAGGCTTGTTATCACTATTTACACCTTTCTTATGTTTTCTATGACCCCTTTATAAACTCATAAGACTTAATTAAGTGTATTTTTGAATGTAAACTAGAAAAACAACATTAAATGCAACTTAATTCCTGACACCCACTTACAAGACCAAGGTGGGACCCATTCACCATGGGTGGCGAATGAGTCCCTCTTGGCTCCAAATTCAAAATAATTCAAAATTACTTTTGGTTTTTTATTCAAAAAGACCTTATGTTAGCCTGTGATGAGGTATTATTGGGTTATTATGGAATAAGTGTGTATAAATAATTGTTTTTCTTCTCATCTCAACCCCCATTCACCTAATTTATTCAAGCATTCATCAGGTTCACTCATTCACTAATTACATTCAAACATCATTCAATCAAGCAAACATCAAGCATCTTGGAGCAGCCATTTATATATCTTTAGATTTATTCAAGAAGTTTGGTGAGTTTAAGATACTTGCATGTTATTGATTCATCATTCCTTGTTCATTCCATTTCTTTTCTATATTAATGGTTTGATTACCAAAGTGGGATTTGACCAAGGAAAATCCCTATACTCTAACCCTTAACCATTTTTCCCCTTTTGCATGTGTGTTTGCAAAATTTTGTATGCAGATTTGTCAAGAAATTAGGTGTTGAAAAGTGGAAAAGAATCAAGAAAGTGTTTCAAGTCAACTAAACCCTATTTCAAGCTTGGAGACAACCTACAGTCTGTTTTCTACATATTTGAATTTGTCAACCGAATAAGAAAACAAGTGCAGATCTGGAGCTACAAAATTGACCTTTGATTTCATGGATTTTCGAAAAAGGACTGATTCTTCATCAATAGTGAGTGAGTCCCACCTTAGGGCTGAAAATTTTGATTTTTTCATAATCTAGTTCCTGATCATTGGAAAGCAGTTTCAGGTGTTTTTGTCAGTAGCTAGACTGATTCACCATCAGTGGCGAATAAGTCCCACTAGTGATTTACATTGATTTGTGCCATATTTTAGGGCCTTCTATATTCTACTTTCAATTCCCAGGTGCACTCTGTTCATCCTCTTTCAGTTCTCTTTTGCATTTATTCATGCTTTAGTTCATTCTTGCATACCTCACTGTGTTTTTGAACATTGCACATTTCATTAATTTTGCATTCATAATCAATCAATTTCATTGCTTAGTTGCATCTAGATCATTCCATTTAGTAATAATTCTATCTTACATTCCTTTATTTGAGTGAACCACCTCAATTTAGTGTTCTATCTCTCCTTTTAGGTGAAAGATCCTAAGAGTGCAAGAGAAGTCTATAAAACACCACAAAATTGATGGTTCATTTAGGTGAACCCGCATATTGAACATATTATATTTTTGATTTTAACCGCATCTTGCATCCTAGGTTTCCTTTGCATCAACCTTAAATTAGGTTTTTCTTTATTTTTGCATCCTAGGGTTTCTCAAATTGCATTAGTGAATGAATCATATAGATTTTATTTTTGCATATCAAATCATTAAAAAAATGAAAATATGCATTTGCATCCTCTTTCTAGATATGAAAAGCATTGAAATCATTTTAAATTTTTTGAAAAAAACATAAAAAATCTCATACCTCGACTCATTCGCCACCCTAGGCGAATTGGTGCACCTGCACATTTTTAACTGCATTCTCAGGGATTTTCTGGGTATTTTTTGTATTAAAGTTTTATGTAGTTACTTTCTATTATAATTTCTAGATTTTCTATTTCTTTCTATTTCTTGCATATTTGTTTACTTTTATTCATTGTCATCATGGCTTTCTACTTTAATAAGTTTTGGAATTCATTGAAATCCCTAGTAGACATGTCCAATTATGTCATTGATTGTGATCCTAATGACCTTGAGCTTCCTCATGCTCCTTCAACTCCTCATGATTGTCCTCCTCATGATGTAGACATCATTGGAGAAGATGATGATATCATGAACAAGTTCTTAAACGAATGTCTTGATAACCATGAAGCCAATGCAGCCTTTTACCTATCCATGAAGTCATAAGATCTTCCTACTGTTGCACCTCCTGATCACTTTGGATACCTACATCCTAAAATAAATGAAGGACCGAAGCTCCCTCCATCAAGTGGACCTAGTTCCTCTAAACAATCACATCCTCAACCATTTTATGACAACAAAGTCACAAACACACCAATCAAACTTGAAGAAACATATTGAAAATAATTTACTATCCTAAGTAAACAAGGTTGTGACACAAAAAATGAGCATAATATTCACCAACTTCTCGAACAAAAACCAACAGAAGAAAAAACAATAGGATTAGGATGTAAAGATCCTCCTCATGATGACAAGCCTCCTTTTGAATATTAGAGACTTTGAGATGATGGTACAGTGACCTTTGATTCTCCTCCTAACTTGAATTTCCTCCTTCCACATGAACAACCGTTACCTAATTCTAATGACAAGGATGCTAGGATCCCTATGGGTCCTCTCCCTCCTTCTATCCATGAAAAATGAGAAACTAGTAAATGAAAACATCCTTACAAATTGAAGAAACTAAAGTTTCCTCTCCATCCACCACCTGAATGTGCGAGGAGACTCCAAATTATTTTAAATAGAGGTCTTATACTCTTACCACCTTCAAACAGTTTGGTCATCTATCCTAAAGATTCTAACATCCCATATTGCAAATATCATCATCTTATTGGCCACCAAACTGATGAATGTTGGACATTGAAGGACATACTGAACAAGTATCACTTCACTGAAAGCGACTGCTATCCTATTATCCCTTAAACCCAATCCTATCATCATGCCATAGTTGTAAAATTTTCTATTCTCACTATTGCATGATCCTTTCCCATCACCCAACTCAGCTCATTCTTTCCCTACACTCAGTGGGGGAAAGACATTGTTAGCGTTGTCCTCATAATGCATTTGTCTTTGTCTCTTAACCGTATTATTCATTTTCTGCTTATATTACTTAAGATTACAAAGTCAATAACTCAGTTCATGGTTGACTTACATTTGTATTATCAGTGCCTTTTACATATTCATTTTTCTTTGGTTTGATTGTATGTGCGTATTATGTTCCCTCGTAATGTTCGTTTGATATTCTCTCTCTTTGTACACTTCTTCTATTTGTACCTCTATTCTTCTATATGTCATACATTGCCTTGAGATGCCCTATGTCTCTCCCATGTTGACCCAAATAGTCCCTTTTCCTTTTCCTTTTTCATCTTTTCTTATGTTTTCCTTTAGGGGATGATGCAAGGCATTGAGACCAAAATGTTTCCTTCATCTTGACCCAAAAGCTTTTCCTTTTCTTTTTCCTTTCATTTTATTTTCACTTGTGTTTTCCTTTTGGGGATAATGAAAAGTGTTGAGATGCCCTATGTCTCTTCCATGTTGACCCAAATGGTCCCTTTTCATTTTCACTTTATCTTCTTTTTCCTTTTGGGGATGATGCAAGGAATTGAGACCAAAATGTCTCCTCCATGTTGACCCAAAAAAATTTCCTTTTTCTTTTTCCTTCTTATTTTCCTTTTCTTGTGTTTTCCTTTTGGGGAAGATGCAAAGCATTGAGATCAAAATTTATCTTCCATGTCGACCCAAAATGGACTTTATCTTTTGTTTGTTTTCACTCTCTCTGTGTCATTCTTCCAGCTCTATGTGCTTTGGGGAATGATGACAGTTCCGAGCTCTTTAATCAAAACATTGCAACAACGAACATACTAACCGCAAATCCATAGATCCCTTATTTGTTTGGTGTGTTCCTTTTTTGGCATGAAACCCTCCTTTTCTTTTGTTTTCTTTTCCGTTTATATGAAGAAGCCTTACTTGGAAACATATGGCTTGGCATAGGGGCTTTCCGAGTTGGCTCTCATGTCTTGTTTTATTTTTTCTTTTTTCCTTCGCTACTTTAAAGTAATTGCTCATAGAACGGTGTGTAGAAATTCCTTTAAAGTGGGGGGCATACATTGGCATCATTTCATTTGCATTCTTGATTCTTAGTGTAGCCTTGTCACTTCATACAATGCATTTTTCACTTTGTGGATGACATTGGGTGTGATGTCTTTCATAATTGTTATCTATCTTAGCGAATTACATTCCTCTTGGTGGCCTAATGCGACACACTACATCCCCTATGTTGTGAATATACTATTCCTTGATCAGTCCTATCTTAGAGATGTTAGACACAATGTTCCCTGAGTGACAAACCTTGCATGAACTTAACAAAACTCCTTTTAACATCTTTTGCATGTTACATTTTTACATTTTTGCATTTTACATTTTACACCTTTTCCACCTTGCATAACACAACCTGCATGTCTGTGGTACCTTTCTCTTTGTTCATGGGTTTTAAGCATATGAAGCTTTTCTTTTCTCATGAAGCACAAACTGACATTTTTCCTTATGGCACCTTATTAAAGTTATTAGGAGGTATAACTTTTATATGGTTGAGTGGGAAGCCCATTCAGTGGCACAACTTTCCACATAGAAACCTATGTGTTTGTAAGTGCATACCAACTAGCATATGTTTCTCACCTTTTGGGTCTTCTCACCAATAGATGTCCATGAGTTCCATCACCCCAAAGTGAGTATGCATTCTCTTTTTCTCACAAATAGCCTAGATCTAATCCACAACTAGTTGGAAAAATGATTGAAGCTTGATCTGATTCTCCCTTTTCTTCTCTTTCTTCCTTGTGTGTATTCCTTTGATCTTATGTTTAGTTTTCCATGGGATCTTAATCTTGGGAGCTTTATCATACCTCTTGATCATTGTCATTCCATCTTTCTCACATAAGTGCATTTGGATCCTTCTTGATATGCATGGCTACTTTAGTGCGAGTTTGAAGAAAGTTGATCCTCTCACTAAAGTGGGTGCTAAATATACCATAGAAAAATGGATCATTGACATTTTGATGGTTATTTAGGTCTTTCTCTTGTCAGTTTTGACTTATATTTCTTTTATTTAATGTTTCAATGTAACTTATGTATTCACATTAGGTCCTAAACATTCAAATTATGGCATCTTGTGAAGGTGTTGTGAAGTGTTGTAACACATTTCTACACTTTTCTACACTCTTCTTATTACAATTCACCTAAAAATCACCTTTTTATAACTTTTCAAGTCCTATTTTAAAGTGTTGTAAAGTCTTGTAACAAGATTTCATGCTTTCATAGGCTTGTTATCATTAATTACACCTTTCTTATGCTTTATATGGCCCCTTTATGCACTCATCAGACTTAATTAAGTGTATTTTTGAATGTAAACTCGACAAACAACATTAAATGCAACTTAATTCGTGACACCCACTTACAAGCCTAAGGTGGGACCCATTCACCATGGATGGCGAATGAGTCCCTCTTGGCTCCAAATTCAAAATAATTAAAAATTCCTTTCGCATTTTTATTCAAAAAGACCTTATGTTGGCATGTGATGAGTTATTATTGGGTTTTTAGGGAATAAGTGTGTATAAATAAGTTTTTTTTTCTCATTTCAACCCTGATTCACCTAATTCATTCAAGCATTCATCAAGTTCACTCATTCAGTAGTTACATTCAAGCATCATTCAATCACACAAACATCAAGCATCTTGGAGTGGCCATTCATATATCTCTAGATTTATTCAACAAGGTTGGTGAATTTAGGAAACTTGCATGTTATTGATTCATCATTCCTTGTTCATTCCATTCCATTTATTTATTAAGGGTTTGATTACCAAAGTGAGATTTGACCAAGGAAAATCCTTATACTCTAACCCTTAACCATTTTCCCCCTTTTACATGTGTGTTAACATAATTTTGTATGTAGATTTTTCAAGCAATTAGGTGTTGAAAATCGGACAAGAAGTCAACAAAGTGTTTCAAGTCAAATAAACCCTATTTCAAGCTTGGAGATAGCCTACAGTACGTTTTCTGTAGATTTGACTCCGCTAACCCGACAAGAAGACAAGTGTAGATATGGAGCTACAAAATTGACCTTTGATTTAACATATTTTTTGAAAAGGACTGATTCGCCATCAGTAGTGAATGAGTCCCACCTTAGGGCTGAAATTTTTTATTTTTTCATAATCTAGTTCTTGACAGTCAGAAAGCAATTTCAGGTGTTTTTTTTCAGTAGCAGGATTGATTCACCATCAGTGGTGAATGACTCCCACTAGTGATTTACACTAATTTCTACCATATTTTAGGTCCTTTCAGATTTAGCTTTCAATTCCCAAGTGCACTTTGTTCATCCTCTTTCAGTTCTCTTTTGCATTTATTCATGCTTTAGTTCATTCTTGCTTAACTCACTGTGTTTTCAAACATTACACATTTCATTAATTTTGCATTCATAATCAATCAATTTCATTGGTTGGTTGCATCTATATCATTCCATTTAGTCATAATTCCATCTTACATTCCTTTATTTGAGTGAACCACCTCAATTTTAGTGTTCTATCTCTCTCCTTTTAGGTGAAAGATCCTAAGAGTGCAAGAGAAGTATATAGAACACCACAAAATTGATGGTTCACCATCCTCCATTATCATTCTACTTTCTACCTAAAGAAAGGTACATGCATTTTTGTGGCTTATTAGGGTTATTAGAGATCTCCTAAAGTGAGTTATTATCTTCATGTTTCATTTATACATCCTATTCTAACACATTAGAGTAGGGTTTCATTGCACTTTAGATCTCTTAATCTTAGATGCACTTAAGATTAGGACTTTCACTCACATTTAGTCTCAAGAGATCTATTCTTTCTATCAAGGTTTAATTATTGAACTAGATTTTTTATCGAGGAAAACCCCCCATAAGAAAATCAACACAATATTTTGTTTTGTAGGTTTTAGTAGGTTTGGATTTGAAAGAAGAATTGTGAGGACATATGAAGGAAATGCAAAGATAGGAGAAAAACTTCAAATCCTGAATTTTTGAAAATGCATAACAAGAATAAATCACCACTTGTGGCATATGAGTCCTAGTATAGCACATTTTCCAAATTTTAGAGGATTCAAACTTGCCACTGTGAAATTCTAGTTTTCGCCTTGAAACCCTAAACTAGGACTAAATCACCCAATTTGGCGTATGAGTCCCAGTGTGCTTCAAAAGTTATACTTTCAAGATTATGGACCTTGTTTCAAGCATCTTAAATTTTCTTGGTGCCCCTTTGTTCATTCTCAGTCTATTATTCTTATTTTCAACTTCATATTTTAGGTTGCATAATTAGGTTTTGCATGTTACTTTCATTTATTGTCTTTCTAAGCCTTTGCTTAGTGGTGAACCCCATTTGTCTTTAATCACACCCTAGGAGGCCTTATAGTAGATCCCTTCTCTCAATTGCACCATTATATTGAGATCTCTATGGTTTCCTTTAATGAAATAGAGCAAAATAGTTATCCCCCTTATGTGTTCCATCTCCTAAAAGGTGGGCACACCCTATTTTCTTTGTTTCAATATCATCTTTGTGTGTGTGTGTATATCACTATCCTTTATATTCTATACCTCTCTCTCTCTCACTCTCTCCATCCCTTTATCTAACTCTCTCTCCCTTGAGCTCAAGAAGTACCTCTCTACCTATTCATCTCTCTCTCTCTCTATTTGTTGTTCCCTCTCTACTTCTCTCTATCTAACCACTCTCTCTCTCTCCATCCCTGCCCCTCTTCCTCTCTCTCCCTCCCTCTCCTCTCTCTTCCTCCCTCTCCTCTCTGGCTATGAAACTACCTCTCTCTATCTCTCTACACCTCTCTATTTCACCTCTCTCTCCCTCCTTACCTCTCCATCTCTCTCTCATTCCATCTCTACTTCTCTCTATCTCTCTCCTCTCTCTCTATCTATGTCTCTCTCTCTCCCTCTCATTTTATCTCTATCTCACTCCCTACCTCTCCCTCCCTCCATCCTTCCCTCTCTACTCTCTATATCTCCTCTCCCTCCTACCTACCTCTATCTCTCTCTAGTAGATAGTGAAGGAGAGAGAGGGGAGGGATTGAGAGGTGAAATAAACAAAAGTAGAGAGGGAAGGAGAGAGAGAGAGGGAGAGGGAGTAGGGATGGATGAAGAGGTTAGATGGATAGAAGAAGATATTGAAGGAGAGAGAGAGAGGGAGAGGTATATATGGATATAGAGAGAAGTAGATAGGGAAGGAGAGAGAGGGGAGAGGAGGAAGAGACAAGTAGGGAGGGAGAGAGAGGTGAGCTATACAAAAGTAGAGAGGGAAGGAGAGGGTGGGATAAGGAGGGAGGGATTATGGAAGGAGAGATATTTGAGATAGTTAGAAGTAGGGAGAGAAAGAGAATGGTGAGATAGATAATTGAGAGGGAATGAGAGAGTGAGAGAGAAAGATGAGGGAAGGAGAGAGAGAGAATATCAAGATAGAGAGAATTAGCGATGTAAGGAGAGAGTGAGAGAGAGAGAGAGAGATGGAAGGAGAGAGTGAGTGAGATAGATAATGGTGAGAGAGAAAGGGGGTAGGAGGGATAGAGGGATAGAGAAGTGAGATAGAGAGAATTCAAGAAGGAAGGAAAGAGAGAGATGAATAGGTAGAGAGGTAATTCTTGAGCTCAAGAGAGAGTTATTTATAAAGGGATGAAGATAGCAGGAGAAATAGGTCTAGAGCATTAGGGATAAAGAATGAGTTAGAAAGAAAGAGAGAGATGATACAAATTGATAATAACTAAAATTTGACTATGTCTGAAAAATTATAAGATCTTCCAAAAAAGTAAAATTTGCATTATAAATCCTTGAGATCTGAAACCACTCTCAAACATCCTACAACTATATACATGAAATATAACTTAAATTATAAGAAATTAAATGTCCATATGTAAATGTCAACCTATACTTGAATTTTTATTTCATGCATATAGTTTTCCTGACAAAGGAGAAAGAGAAAGAGAAATTTTTCAATGTAGAACATAACATGAGTTCATTATAATGTGCTCACATTTTGTGAAAGCATTCACATAATGTGAACATATTATAAGATTCTTGCATTATGTACAAACCAAACCATAACATGAGTGTGTTATAATGTTCTCTCATTATGACTTGGTAATGATCGAGCCTAGACTCAGTCACTACCAAACCATAATGCAAATGTGTTTCATTATAACATGCTCACATTTTCACTTTTTTGGAACCAAAAAGTAGAGTGGCCACTTTTTGGTCCCCCATATTTTTGTACTTACCCACTACTCTAACCATTATTTTATTTAGTGATGATTAGTAGAGAAATACTTTCATGTCATTAGAACATAGGTCATTGTATGTTTGTTCTTTTATCCATACTTATTATTGTTTTTTCTTCTTAGTCTACCCTAGAGGACCAATTTTACCCTTGTAGGTATATGGATATAGATGGGAAAAATATATTCTCATATTCTTATATTTGTATCTATATTATTATATTTATTATATATTGAATTCCACTTTTGGGGATGACACAAAGAAGTGAGGAATTTAGGCCTCTCCCATGCTGAACCAAAATTTATATTTGTGTTTATTTCATCCTTTATACTCATAACTGCATGTGACTTCGGGAATGAAAAAATTTAAAACCCTTCCTTAGTGTGATATTTAAGGATTATTATCCTTGAAATATTATTTTGACTCCAACCACTATATCCATTAGTGTTTTGTTTTCAAGTGATTTTTTTCCATGTGGCATCCCTACATTGCATGATGTCATACCATGAGCATAGTTTCATGTGCTACATTCTTACAACATCCTTTCAAATGCCTCATTTTTTGGCATCTTTCTTTCCCCTTTTCTACCTTCAAATAATTTGCATTACAAAATTATTTTAGGGGGGATCTCATGGCACACACTACACTTTTATGTTCCTTAAAGCATCAACCTCCATGCCATTGGTTTTTCTACACTCTTCAAATCATGATAGCATATGAACCACCTAGGGTAAGGGTTATTGCTAGCTCTTTGGTTCCTCATATGTCGTACCTTGTAGCATTTTTATGGACACACTACAAAATAAAATTAATGTCCATGATTTATGAAAGAATTGTATGGACTTTATCATGACACATATTTCTAGCCATGCTTGGTGTTCCTTCTAGTAACACATTGTTGCAAATTCCTTTTATATATCTCTAGTATTCCTCTTGCTCCTCTTGATAATTTATTGTTGTATGATTCTTTTGTATGATTGTTCACATTGTGTTTCAATTTCATATATTTGATATGTTTTCTAATTATTCTAGGAATTGACTAATATGTGGGTGATCCCAAACAAGTGGGTTGCAATTGTATTTATGAAGAAAAATTGCTTGGGTAGTCAAAAAAAGCTAAGGGGTTTTTTTGGGTTTGCTTGAACACTCCTATTCGAGCGAACCCCATTTTGATTGCATGTTCACTCGAACCCCATCATGGTGATATTTTGATTGAATGTTCCCTAAAAACAATTTTTTTTAATATTAATTTATTGGGTTCACTTAAACCCCCTTCTAGTGAACCCCCCTTCGCTCGAAGGGGTTCAAGGGGGTTTTCTAGAACCCCCTTTTTTTCCCTTGCCCTCTCCATCTGCAATTTTATTCAAAATTTTGGGTTTCTAAGCTTGAGTGGAGGATGAAAATGGAATCAAATTGGAAAACCTAGCTAGGGGATTATATTCCTTGAAATGAGCTCTCCATCAAGTATAATTTTAATATATTTTGGTTTTATTATGTTTTTATTAGTTTAATTAAACATAGGTTCTACACCAAAAATAAATCTCTCCATTTTGCACATGTGGAAAAATAGTAGATTATAAAAAATAATCTACAAAATATCTAGGTGCTTGGTATTGATGTCTTTGATCCAACAAGAAAAAATTGAACTCCAATACATACAAAAAAATTATGTGTTATATGGTCCACCTATGTCTAAATTGTAATTGGTTTGACTTAAAAACTTAATTAAGAAATAAATATTCAATAAAACACTATGAAACCAATTGAAGGTTCTAGATATCATAGTGAAAAATCTAAATTTGAAAAAAATAGAATTTATCCTTCATAGAAAAAAAGTTGTGTTATATGGTCAACATCACTCTTAAAAAATGGTGTTTACTATTAAAAACTAGTTTTTGAAGGAGATGGAAAAAGAAATGCAATTTGATTCCAATTTTTTTTTAAATATATATACTTAGAATCTAAAAAAAAAATGTCACAAATCACTAGTTTGCATCATCTCCAAATTCCTCATCGTTTAGCAACTATAGGTGGCCCAAAGTGTAACCCACTATTGTGGGATCACTCGTGTTTATTTTTTTAAATTTTATTTACTTTTTATGTCCTAAGAAGGATATTTATAGATTAAATTTTTAGGTCTTCTCTCTAGGGGAATATACAACTCATTTAAATAATCTATATCCTCTATAATATCCTTTGATATACTTTGATTCTTTGTATTTAATTTAGTGTACATATTTTGTTTAGATTATAAAATTTGATAATCCAACCTTACAGATCCCAATAAACACCTACAAGAAAATAACCTGTCACCAAAGGAGATCAAGAGACACTCGAATGGTGCTCTAAAAACATGAAGCAAAGATGAATTACCTGAGAAGTGAATAATTATAAAGAGATCAATCCTTAAGAAAGGAGATCAAAACCCTAAAGTGAGAACCCTAGGAAGAGGATTAAATTAGCATGTGACAAGTTTCAAGATCATAATGAACGAGACAATGTGACTAATTTAATAATGAAAAATAAAGATTCCTAGGTAAGTTTATCTTAAGTGAAATAAAGTAAAGATGACTTAATTAAATAATCAATATGATTAAATTAATCAAGTAAACAACCTATTACTCTAACACCCACCTTAAGATGAACTTAGGGAGAAGCTGAGAAACTAAGGACAAAAAGCATGGAAGCAAAGATGGGTTTTGACAAGTCCATACGAGGTACCCATGTAAAAATGTAAAAGATCTCTCACAACAGGAGAAAAGGATAAAACCTCATGGGAAAAACTCCTATCCAAAAGAGAGAAATACAAGTGAAGGACTAAGAAGCCTCCAAACAAGAGTGAAGGAAGAAGAAGCCTCCAATCAAAAATAAATTGTACCAAAAGATAGGAACAAAGGATGAACATGGAAAACACCACTGAAGCATGAAGAAGTTGCAAACACTATCATAGAATCACTGCTGAAATGCTAAAAGAAAAACCCTCTCTCAAAAAAATGATGATCAGGATCAAGAAGACTAGAATCTGCATGAGTGCCCTTAATTACACTACTTGAATCTGATGGAAAACCATAGAACTCAAAGATATAGATGGAAAAAGTACCAATAATCTGAAGAGTTGATCAAGTGAAAATGAAAGGTCACCTCTAGAAATAGGAATGCAAGATTTTCCATATGGTAGAAATGCATGGGTAACCAGCCACTGCATCCACCTATTACATAGGAACAAATATTGTATACATAGCTAACTCCAACATGAAACCAAAGAATTAGTAGCCGCAATAGTAGAAGCCCCCTCATAGTGTTGAAAAGGGAGAGGCATTGGTAGGTACACTAAAATTGAATGTCTAAAAGTAGTGCATGACAAGGAACCAAGAACATCTGAAGGTGTAGTCATGAAAGTACAAGCATATATAAAGGATGTGGAAATAAAAGTCACACATGCATGAGAAAGGTATGGAGTCAAAACAAAGGAAAAAATTAACCCCAATGGAATGTTATATCATAGTGCAAGTACAACAAGGCACAAAGTGATAAGCAAGAATCCCAATACTACACATGCAAAGTTGAGGCACTTTATTTCAATGTGTTTAAAAATGATAAATACATGCAATGTGAGCCCATAAGGTCCAAAAAATACTACAGATGAGAAGAATCATTTCTAGAAAAGACCAAAAATAAAATCTATAAACCACCTATAAAGCTGTGAAGAGCTCAGAACAAACTTTCCATCAATATCTCGTTTTCCCATTTTCAACATCACATGCAAAAGTTATGCCGAAAACACTGAAGGAAACTCTAGAAAAGAAGATCTGACTTTGACTGGAAATAACAGGGACCTCAGAAAAAAATATCCAAAAAATACCTAGACCACTAGAAAGTACTTTGAGTCCTCTTTCCAATGATATCTCGTTTGCCCGATTTCAACATCATGGGAAAAAGTTATAGCCTACAAAAGAAAATTGTCCTGAAAGCAAAAAAATAGTCTTTTGCATTAAATTTGACATTCAAACGGTCGTCATAGTAGAACATGGGCCTAAAATTGATGGCCAAATGGTGATCGTCGCACTTGCATAATTTAGCTTATTTTTCTTAAAAAAAGTTTTTTTTTAAAAGCAATAAAACATACAATAATTTAAAAAAAAAAAAATTATATTTGGATGGGGGGGCATGTGGGCCCACCCCCACCACTCCCCATGTGGGGTACAGTACACCTATGTAGGGTTGTGTAGGTACAGACTTACGCAGTACCCTGTGTAGGGGTACCTGTGTCCCTTTTGAATGATTTGTTTTAAAAACAATTTTTTTTTTTCTAAAGCTTTTAAAAGCTTTAAAATTTTTTTTTTTTACAATTAAAAACTACCAATTAATTTTCCCAAAAAAATGATAAATTTTTTTTACAAAATAATTTACCTCATAATGCATGCAAGCTACCATATGGGCCTGGACAAAAAAATTTTTTTGCCTTAGAGGTCAACTACTTGGATTTTAATGATTTCATATTCGATATTAGGGTTTTTGGCCACTGTGGACGCAATGGTGAGGTCTGTTTGGGCTCAAAACATCCCAAAAAATCAGGCACCTCTTGGATTTGGCAAAAAAATCCCATAAATTTTTGGGACCCTATGGACTACTCTTGAACTTCTAGGGTTTTTCACCTAAAAGGAGAGAGATAGGGCCAAAAATGCTAATGTATCACTCAAATTAGGATGTATGCAATGTTGTTTAATGTTGAACTTAACTAAATGCAATTGACTAATCTGAATGACTGAAAATGAATGCAAAAGTGAAATTACATCTATGTTTGAAAACAAATTGTGACATGCAAACAACTATGTAAATGAAGAAATAATGCAAAAAAAAAGTATAAAGATGAATCAAAGTGCACCTGGATGAAGTGTGATGATTATGGAGTGTTTTGAATGTTGATGGAAATTACTAAATTTTCACAGTTGGACTCATTCACCAAGGTTGACAAATTAGTCCTCCTGGTGAAAATTTGTCTGGAGCTGGTTTCTGTCTGTCGGGATCTAGAATCTAACAAAATTCAAATTTTTAGTCCTAAGGTGGGACTCATTCGCCATAGGTGGAAAATAAATCCTCTCCCAAATTTTTGAAAAAACAGGAGACAACTTTGCAACACCAGATCTAGAAAATTTTGCTTGTCGGGTTGCCAAAGTCAATTCTATAGAAAACGGACAAATAACCCTCTCCAAGCTTGAACTTGACTCAAGTTGACTTGGAAATCAAACTTCAACACCTAATAACCTGTCAAATCTGCATACAAAGAGCTGCAAACAAACATGCAATAGGGGAAAAATGATCGAGGGTTAGTGAATAGGGGTTTTCCTTGGTCAAACTCCACTTTTAGTAATTAAACCCTTGAAAAGATAATAAAATTAAAGAGAAAGATAAACTAATAACATGCAAGTGCTATCAAATTACCTAACCCTTAATAATGCAATTCTGAAGTAATGTCAATGGATGCTTCAAAGTGCTTGAATAGAGCTTGATTTGTTGATGTAAAATTGTTGAATGCTTGAAATGTGAAATTGGATGCTTGATTGAATGAGGAGATGTCAAAAGAGGTGAAAATCACTTATTTATACAATTATTGTGCCTTAGTATCTATTTGTACCTCATCACAGGCCGACATCAATTGATTTTGAATAAAATTCTGAAAGGAAATTTGAAATATTTTGAATTTGGGGCCAAGGGGGACTTATTCGCTACCCATGGCGAATGGGTCCCACCTAGGACCTAAAAAAAAGTGTTGGGAAAAATGTTGTATTTAATGTTATTTGTCAGGATAACATTCAAAAATACACTTAATTACAACTTATGAGGGCATAAAGAGACCAAATAAAGCATGATAAAGGTGTAAATAGTGAAAATATGCCTAGAAGAGCGTGAAAGATTGTTACAAGACTTTACAACACTTTAAAATAGGGCTTGTTGATGAGTAAAAAGGTGATATTTAGGTAAATTGCATTAAATAGAGTCTAGAAGAATGAAGAAATGCCTTACAACACTTTACAACACCTTTTCAAGATGTCATTCTTTGAGTTTTAGTACCTAAACAAGCATGTTCAGGCCATGTTATAACATAAAATCAAAGCAGCATAGTTCCAACACCATGAAACAAGACCTAAAAGGACATGAAAATGACAAGGGGCCATTTTTCTATGGCACACTTCAAACCCTCATAGATCTGAAAAATGAAAGCCAATTTTGAAAAAACAAAGGTCAATCTTGACTATTATGGCAGCTCTAGATTCAATGGAAAGGTCTAATTTGACCCTAGATACATTGAAAAACTACTTCAAGGCAAGATCTCATAAAAAAGGAACAAGAAGCTTGTTGATTTGGAGCTTTGATACCATGTAGAAGTTAATAATCCAACTTCACAGATCCCAATGAATACGTACAAGCAAATAACCTATCACCAAAGGAGATCAAGATACATTGGAATGGTACTCTACAAACATGAAGCAAAAATGCATTACCAAAATGTGAATAATTACAAAGAGATCAATCCTTAAGAAAGGAGATCAAGACCCTAAATTGAGAACCCTAGGAAGAGGATGAAATTAGCATGTGACAAGTGTCAAGATCATACTGAATGAGACAACATGACTAATTTAAAAATGCAAAATAAAGATTCCTAAGTTTAGCTTAAGTGAAATAAAGTAAAGGTGACTTCATTAATTAATCAATATGATTAAGTTAATCAAGTAAACAACCTATTACTCTAACATAGATCATATGTAAACTAAAGTGGTTGAAAAATATAATTTTAAAAATTACATATCCTTGCAATTTCACATTATATCATGTGCCCATGCTGGCGTTTAATGATGAATGTTCCTAAATTCAAGATGTTATCACTTTGATGTCATTTTTTTATAATTGTGTGAGGAATCCTATTCTTTGTCTCTTTTCTAGGTATGATTTTCTTTGATGGGAGTACATCATATAGATTTCCATGTGACACTTTAGCATCCCATAAAAATTGTGATTTTAGTAGTCATTTTTGTGTTATTCTCTCCCTACCATCACTAGCATTCAATAATGTAATGTATCTAAGTGTTGTTCAAGCAATTATCTTACCATTTATTTCCAATTTGGTAAAGGAGAGGCTCATTCTATAACTTTAAGAATAATTTTTTTGCAATCTTTATTTATCTCTCAAGAAATAACCAACAACCTCCATGATTATTTTGTGAAGCTTTTATCAATATATTATGCATGTAAACATTATTTTTAATTGCAAAGTGACATTTGTGAAATTGTGACAATAATTTCCATTAGTTGATAATTTTATTTCTTACAATTTCAAGCTCTTGAGATGACATTGTTCTCTTTTTATCGTTCCTCTCTTCTTTCTTACATTAATCATTGAGGTTTTTGATTCCTAATTTTCTAATAGTTCTTGCATTTATGATTATATTCAGTTTAGATACTACTATTGTTGATGAGTCCCTAAAACAACCACCAAAAACATTTTCTCTTTTTTTTGTAAGTTTATAAAAGAAGAAAAAATAATCATCTCATCATCATATACATTATGTGATATCTTTCTAAAACCTTCCATTTAATTTATTTTCCTTTTATCCTCTAAGTAAAATAGTGGTTTTAATAAAGTTAATTCTATTTCTTCTACTACTTTGTTATTTTTAGAGTTTTTCCTTTTTTTTTATGCATGCAACATATTAATTTGAATTGTACTATGCTTTCAATTTTTTGTTCATAAATGATGATAGCATGTCACACAAACATCCTTGCACATCATTAGAGTTCCTAGAAAAGACTTTCAAATTTAAAACCTATGGTCCCTATTTTTTATTTTTACCATTTATATAATTAGGATGTCAATTTCATTTATTTGTATCAGGTTATTTTCATCATTTTGTCTCTTTTTATAATCCTAGTTTGATTTTATCAATTTGTATTCCTATTTCAAATTATAATTTAGGAATGGGTTATTAGCAAAAATATGAACAATATATTTAATTAAACATAATTTTTCCTACGTAATCCTAATCTAATATGTTGAAATCACTCTCAAATTAAATTAATTTTCCTATTGTAAGAGTCAAATTTCATCTAGTATGCATTTCATGAGCATAAATTTATGTGTTTCATGCTTCTAACATCCTCTTTGACTCCTCCTTGTATTATGTGGGCCATGTAGTGAATGCCAAGCATGTATGGTGCACAAGTAATTTGTAACTTTGTGCAAACATTGTTCCTATGACCTTGCATTACGACAGCTCCATCAGCTCCTACACACTCCAATTTTTTGGAAATTTCCAAGTTATCCATACCTACAATTTCATTCAAAGATTTCTTGACTAGTTCAAATAGATTTTGTGATGTTGAATTGTCTTTCATTTTATGAACACAAAGAAGATGAGCTTGGAAAACATGTTTTTTTATAGTATACACATACATAAAGACCCAAGAAGTATTATCTACCACAGTAAATTCATCTAAATATAATGCATTGAATTTTGACTCTTTTACTTTCTCCTTTAAATCTTGATTTTCCACTGTACCAAGATAGTTTGCACATTCCTATCCAAGGTTTACTAACCAATGTGTGCTAAGAAAGTGAGGAACACCCAAAAATGATAATAAATTAAAATATTTTGGGTGGTATATCATAGGACACCCTCTGGACAAAATATGAAAAACAACACTCATTTGAACAATTTTTGATAGTTGTTCTCCTCCCATTACTTTTCCAAAATGAGCCTCAATTGTAGCTTCACATGCAACAAGCATCATCATTCTTTTCTTATGCTCTTCATATTCTATGATATACTTAACTTGAAGACATTCTTCCTTTCATTTCCATTGTACTACTGATTGTTCCTTTTCGTTTATGATTTTTTCATAAAATTTACCGATATGCTTTTCTACAGTATCAAGCTCTAGCTAAAACTTCTTGTCTCTTTTACATTTCCAACTACAAATCATACACTTGCATTCTATTGCAAGCTCATATTTGTTTTCTTTCTCCACTCCTACAATGAATGGGTACTTTGACACCCAATCAACTTGAAAATTCCTAGTCATTTCCCACTCATGCCCCACTTTTGATTTTCCTTTTATTTTCTTAATACCAACATCATCCAAGCCAATTATCTCATTATAGCTATCTAGGGTATCCCTTGGAACATATTTTGTGTTATTTCCATCCTCATTTGACTCATTTAACTTAATGAAAATCTCATCTTGACCTTGCAGTGGGGATGAGGTATTGTGAATGCCTTCTTCATTAATATTTTGTGGAAGAGTTGATGATATGGCTCCATCTTGATTTGGTAGATTAGGAGCATTGCCAATTCCAAAGTAAGATTTTATGGTAATGTGGCATAGATTTTTAGTCAATGTAGCAATGTAAAATCCAATGGAGAGAGCTTGAGCTACAATAAACAATCATATCACAATAGCTAAGTGAAAACTTGTTGTAGAAAAGTTGCAATGTCTAGAAATATTTTAGAATATTTTTTTCCTTAGGCAAAGAGCTTGAGATTTTATTTTCTTGCTAAAGTGAAAAAATTCTTTGGAATGAAAAGAATGATTGTTTTTTTTGGTTGAATGGGTAGGAGAGTTCATTAATTTTCTGCTTAGGTGTTATGAAACATGTCCTAAACAAGCCACTTGGGAAACACACTTTTGAATCTTGAAAATTTACTCGAGGCTATTGCATTGTGCAGACGTCCACACATAGAGCTATTGTCTAGGAGAATTTTGTTGATTTTAAAATTATAAAGTGGTGATAATCTATCTTTATTAGTTGTGAGATTAAATCTTTAAAATATAGGTATAAATTTTATCATCACATCTCAAATATGGATGTGTGCATTATGTGAGTGTGAAATTGCATTAGTATATAATTTTTGACAGTACACAAACATAAAAATTTGATTAAATTCTCAAATATATTAAATATTCTCAAATATATTAAATATAAACATATTTAAATACTATCCTAACACTTTAGCTTTGATACTATAACTTAGAATCTTTGATCAAACTCATAACTAGGAATTAGATTATAAAAAATAGTTAAGTCTCCAAGAAATTCACAATTCTTAATTCATTATGAAATAGCAAGGAAAGAGATACAAATATATAGCCTTATATTTTCTAAACTTGATGAGGATAAGACCAACCTAAAAATCAAGGAATTACTTATCCAATTTTCCTTATCTATGAGGATAAGGGAAAGAGTAGAATCCTGTGAACGCGAAACTCATTATCCTATCCTAGATCTAAGTAATTAAATTAAACTATATAGCTAAAATTAAATAAAAATGTGAAATATCACACTTAGGATAAAAATATCCAAAGTAATTTAATTATATTACACTAAATATAGTAAACCCATTTTTAATTGAAAAAGCTTCCAAGAATAAACTACAAGGCTAAATAGTGGAAAGTTTTAGGTTACAAAGGAGCTCATCATGAATGATCAAGCACTTTATTTTGTATTTCAACCCTAATGAGTAGTTAGATGAAGAAATATTGACATAAAGCATGTTCTCCTACCCTATCATGGAAGCATGTTGAAGCACATGTTTGGGTCGCCCTCATTCTAATTCCACCATAGAATGTTTTGGTGCAAACATTATTTGAATTTTTAAATGAAAATGGTGTATGGACAACTTTGGATAAGTTTTAAAGTTGAAGAGGGTATGAATAGAAATTGAGTTTTTTGTGAAAGATATGAATGCAAGAAAGATTGATCTAAGATTTGGGCCTATTGGCTTGTTTTGCTTCTCTGTATTGTTCAGGATCAAGGCCCTTACCCTTATTTTTTAATCAAATACATTAGTTTATAGAAAAAGAAACATGTGAGGATAGGGCTTGGCACCATGGAAAAAAAGAGACTATGAAAAGGGATAAATTAGCTTGAAAAAAAATTAAGGAAGATGGACAATAAAGTAAGCACAAAACATAATATGAAATTATAAGGGTATGCAATTTTTATCATTAAACTTTGCCCCAAATTTAGCAAGCTTATGGCACTAAGCTAATATGCATGCTAAAGAACATAAAATAAAGTAGAAAATAATTAACATCACAAAACCTAAAAAGGATACTATAGAGGATAGTGAGTTTTGTTGCAAGAATGAAGATGTTGTCATTGATTTCAACTGGTTAATTATCTATCAACTAGTTTTTGTTGTCATTAACATAATGGATACAATTTATTAGCTATATATGTCAAGGATATTGAGAAAATTGTAATAAAAAAGGTTGCAGGTATTCAGTGGTTACTCTGGGTTTTTCTTCAGGATTTGCTCCTATGTTTGAGTGTGGTTTAGACATGTTGATCATGGTTGTTGGAAGTTGATATATCCAGATTTTGGGGTTCTGGACATTGTACGGTGCGAGTTATGTTGACCAGTTGTGAATTGTGTTTTCAGTGTCTCTGGTTGAGGTCTAGGAGAAATGTAGTTGCTCTAGATTTATTTTTGTTCAAGTTTTATGACTTGTGGTTCTAGAGATAAAATAATATGATCATGTTAAAGATAATTTTGTTGTCTAGAAAGATTGGATCATGCTAAGATTGTGTGTGCTTAATTGTATACGTGTTTTACACTGGTTTGGCCAACTTTGTGTTGAACACTACTCTCAAAGCTTATGGAAGCATGTTGAAGCACATGTTTGGGTCGCCCTCATTCTAATTCCACCATAGAATTTTTTGGTGCAAACCTAATTTGAATTTTTAAATGCAAATGGTGTATGGCCAACTTTGGATAAGTTTTAAAGTTGAAGAGGGTATGAATAGAAATTGAGTTTTTTGTGAAAGATATGAATGCAAGAAAGATTGATCTGAGATTTGGGCCTATTGGCTTGTTTTTGTTCTTTGTGTTGTTCAAGATCAAGACCCTTACCCTTCTTTTTTAATCAAATACATTAGTTTATAGAAAAAGAAACATGTGAGGATAGGGCTTGGCACCATGGAAAAAAATAGACTATGAAAAGGGATAAATTAGCTTGAAAAAAAATTAAGGAAGATGGACAATAAAGTAAGCACAAAACATAATATGAAATTATAAGGGTATGCAATTTTTATCATTAAACTTTGCCCCAAATTTAGCAAGCTTATGGCACTAAGCTAATATGCATGCTAAAGAACATAAAATAAAGTAGAAAATAATTAACATCACAAAACCTAAAAAGGATACTATAGAGGATAGTGAGTTTTGTTGCAAGAATGAAGATGTCATTGATTTCAACTGGTTAATTATCTATCAACTAGTTGTTGTTGTCATTAATGTAATGGATACAATTTATTGGCTATATATGTCAAGGATATTAAGAAAATTGTAATAAAAAAGGTTACAGGTATTCAGTGGTTGCTCTAGGTTTTTCTTCAGGATTTGCTCCTATGTTTGAGTGTGGTTCAGACATGTTGATCATGGTTGTTGGAAGTTGATATATCTAGATTTTGGGGTTCTGGATCATTGTACAGTGCGAGTTATGTTCACCAGTTGTGAATTGTGTTTTCAGTGTCTCTGGTTGAGGTCTAGGAGAAATGTAGTTGCTCTAGATTTAGTTTTGTTCAAGTTTTATGACTTGTGGTTCTAGAGATAAAATAATATGATCATGTTAAAGATAATTTTGTTGTCTAGAAAGATTGGATCATGCAAAGATTGTGTGTGCTTAATTGTATATGTGTTTTACACTAGTTTGGAAAACTTTGTGTTGAACACTACTTTCAAAGCCTATGGAAGCATGTTGAAGCACATGTTTGGGTCGCCCTCATTCTAATTCCACCATAGAATGTTTTGGTGCCAACCTAATTTGAATTTGTAAATGCAAATGGTGTATGGCCAACTTTGGATAAATTTTAAAGTTGAAGAGGGTATGAATACAAATTGAGTTTTTTGTGAAAGATATAAATTAAAGAAAGATTTATCTAAGATGGATGAAAAATAGTGTGTATGTAATGTGATTTTGGTAGATCAGTGTGAAATCTAATTGTTGATTTTTTGGAAGTATTGAGTTGAAGGTGTACTCTATCATTCATGCATGTTTGCAAGTGTTTGAGCGAGTTGTGGTGGAAATCTCTATTACATTGAGACAGTTTTATCTCTGTAACAAATTTATTCTATCTTCTTTGTAATTTTGTGTTAGTGAGCCCTCTGAGTGGTTAACCCTTGTTGGACAGTGAGTCCTTATCTAGATAGTGAGACCTATTTTGGCAGCGAGCCTTTGTAATTAGTTTTGATATTATCTATATTGTGAGCGAATCTTCACTGTGGTTTTTCCATTATTGGGTTTTCCACATAAATCTGGTGTCATTGTTTGTGTGTGATGTTTTTCAATTTCTTCTTTTGCACTTAATGATTAATCATATTAGCATAGTAAAGGATTTTTTATTGATCTAATTTGTAGTTTTTAAAGGTTTAATTTGTCACAACTAATTCACCCCCCCTCTCAGCTGTCTTTTTTAACAATTCGTATCAAATCTTTGTTCCTTGGAGAAGATCTTAACCGATCAAAGAAGGTCTAGGATGACGAGCAAGATCACTATTGAGTGTCCTAGGTTCGATGGGACTAACTATGGTATCTAGAAAATAAAGATGGAAGGATATCTGGAATACTATGGATATGATGTTGACAAAGCTTATAAGATTGCATGTACTACTCCTACTAATGGTCCAAGTACAATTGATGAAATCAAGGTGCATGAAGCAAATAATAAGGATAAGTACATTTTGAAGAAAATTCTTTCACAGTTTGAGTTAACTAAAGTTGTAAATCTAAAGACTTCTAAAGATATTTGGGACGCATTAGAAACAACTCATGCTAGAAATGGAAAGGTCAAAGAAGCAAAGTTAAAGAACTTAAATGCATAATTTGAAATCCTACATATGTCTTAAGGTGAGAACATTAAATCCTATGTAAAAAGAGTGAATGAGATAGTAGGTGAAATGTGAGGACTTGGTGCAATAGTGGATGAAACCAGAATAGTAAAGAAGATTCTCAAAACTCTCCCTAATCCATATAGTGAAAAGGTGTCTGTTATTGAAGAATATGTAGATTACAAGACTTATACTAAAGATCTATTTTTGGGTACTCTGACATCTTATGAAATGAGAAAACAAAATTTGAGAAATTGATCTAAATTAGAAACCACTTTTAAGGCTATATGTAGTGAAGATCTAGATGAAGAGAACCTTGACGAAGTGGAAGCTAACTTTGTGAGAAGAATGAAAAAGGGCTTCGGTAAGTATGAGGGTAAGTTACCTTTTAAATGCTTTAGTTGTGGAGGAATTGGTCATTATGCTTCGAGATGTCCATAAAGAGCTAAGAAGAATAAACAACAAAGATTAAGCAAAGAAAAAAAAGGTAATAAGATCAACAAAGCATATTATGTGAATGAAGATGCTGGTATTTTTTATGAAGAATCTAACTACGGCAATTTTGATGACAATGAATGCTTGTTCTTGGCTATAAAAGATGAATCCACTTTTCTAATACTAAAAGATTGGTGAAGGAAAACAATTCAAAAAAGAGTGAAGGTATGGCGATTTCTGCTCTTCACGCTAAACAAGAAAAGAACTATTGGGTTGTTGACAGTGGCTATTCACATGACATGATTGGTAATAAGAGTAAGTTTGTTAAACTTTAAAATTATGATGGTGGCTTAGGTTCAGTCAGTTTTGATGGCAAGCATAATGCTAATGATGTCTACTATGTTAAGAGTTTAAGGCATAATCTTTTAAGTGTTGGAAAAATGTGTAGTAAAGGATATAATCTTGTATTTGAGGATGAAAGATGTGAAATCAATAAAGGATCCAGAATAGTGATTTCTACTAGTAAGAAGTCTGAAGGAAACATTTATCAACTTAAGGTACTGATGGGAATTTCTTTATGAATCAGATTAATGACAGTTGGTTATGGCATTAGAAGATGTTTCATATGAATTTTGATAACTTGGAAAGAATCAATGTTGTGCATGTTGTACGAGATCTACTGAGGATTACAAAGCCTATTAATGCTATTTGCAAGAATTTTCGGTTTGGAAAGAAAGCTAGAAAAAACTTCATGTCAAAGGAACAATCTCCTACCGGACTACCGGATTTGATTCACACAGATCTCTGTGGTCCTACAAGAGTGAGAATTCTACACTTGGTGAAAGGAAGTTTATGCTTTTGATTGATGATTACTCTAGGTACACATGTGTTACTTTTCTTAGAGAGAAATCAGATGCATTAGAAAGATTCAAGGCATTTACTTGGTTATGTTTGAAAATGAAGCAAACTCAAGAATAAAATGTTTAAGGTGTAATAGAGGAGGTGAATTTACCTCAAATGAGCTTAACATATTTTTTGAAGTTCATGGAATAAAAATACAATTATCTGCTCCTAGAACTCCTCAATAGAATGGAGTTGTTGAAAGGAAAAACATAATGATTCAGGAAGTTATCGTTAGATCAATGATTTCTAAGGCAGGTCTATTGGAAGTTTATTGGAGAGAAGTTATTCATATTGTTGTTTATGTGTTCAATTGAGTACAAGCAAAGGCTACCAATACAAAGACCTCCTATGAGCTATGATGTGGAAGAATTCCTATGATCAAGTATTTCAAGGTATTTGGAAGAAAATGTTATATCAGAAGGGATGAAGAAAATTTATGGAAGTTTGATGCTAGATGTGATGAAGGTATCTTTCTTGGATACTCTACTAAAAGCAAAGCTTATAGATGTTTCAATAAAAGGTTGAGAAATATTGTAGAAAGCACAAATGTCAAGGTGGATGAAGCATTGAAGAACTCAATTGAAGTCAATGGATATGTATCAGATGAACTTGATTGCATATAAGTTGAAGAAGTTGTTGAAGAATAGGAAAAGCAGAATGAAGAAAAGGAAGCCCTGACGGTGTTCCCAAAGAAACCTAAGTATGTGAAAAAGAATCATTTAGAAGATCAAATCATTGGAGACAAGAGGAAAGGATTATTGACAAGAAGCAGAGCTACTGTTGCTAGTGATATAAACTTATGTCTACTTTTTGAAGTGGAACTGAAGATAGTGAGTGAAGCATGTAATGATGAACATTGGATGAAAGGTATGGAAGAAGAACTTATGTAGATTGAGAAGAATCAAACTTGGGAATTGGTCCCTAGACTAGAAAATAAAAACATAATTGGATCAAAATGGGTATTCAAAAACAAGTTGAATGAAAATGGAGAAGTGGTCAAAAATAAATAAAGGCTTATGTGTAAGGGATACTCACGAGTGGAAGGTAAAAATTTTCAAGAAAAAATTGCTCTGATGGCTAGGATGGAAGCTATCTATATGTTTTTAGCATTTTCTACTTATAAAGATTTCAAGGTTTACCAAATGGATGTTAAGTATGCATTTTTGAATGGTGAATTGGAAGAAGAAGTGTACATGGAACAACCAGAAGGATTCCAGGTGTTTGATCAACTAGATATGGTCTATGGATTGAAAAAATATTTATATGGATTAAAGAAAGCTCCTAAAGCTTGGAATGCAAGATTGGATAGATATTTGATTCAACAAGGATTCAACAAAGGTACTACATATAGTAATTCATTTTTTAAAATTGAAAGTGAAAAAATATTGACAGTAGTTGGATATGTTGATGATATATTATCTTTGGAGGAAATGAAACAATGTGAAAGATGTTTTCTCAAGAGATGTAAAAAGAATTTGAGATGTCCATGTTTCGTGAGATGAATTTCTTTCTTGGGCTATAAATTAATCAAACAAAAAAAGGGATTTTAATTTCACAATCAAAATATGTAAGAGAAATGTTGAAGAATTTTGGTGTGGATGGTTCCAAACCAGTATGCACTCCTATGGTTACTAGTTGCAAATTGAGTAAAGATGATGATTCACCTGTAGTGTCAAAAAATGTCATCCATTACATTTTCACACTTTTTTGGGCCCTTGTGAACTAAATAAACCTAATTTGTGACTTAATTTGGGAATGGTTAACATTAAAATGGACCTAATGTCACCTTGATCTAGTGTTGTAATGCGTTTTCCACATTTACATTAGATTTAGGTCACCTTTAAGCTAAATTGACTAAATTTTGACTTAATTTAATGTTATAAAGTGTATTTATTTACACTTTCATATTGAGTTTTGGGCCCTCTTACATTTATGACTTTCATATCATCACTAATAGGCCCCTATGACCTTATATTATGCATCTTGAGGCTTAGTTCAACTAAAATCCTGACAAGATCAATAAATAGACTTAATTTTCCAACTCCTCGATATTTCCTTCTCTTAAAAAGGCCTGGTGGGACTCATACACCACCTTGGGCATATGAGTCCCACCAAAATAATACCTATATGCCACAAGTGGAATATGACTCCCATTTGGCCACTTTTTAGGGTTTTAAGTTCAAATATCATGAATGTAGGCCTCTACGATTTAATAAATAGTAAGTTGGATGGATTGCCTATATAAACAAGGTCTCAAATCATTATTTAACTTAAACCTTCATGATATCATCCTAAGCTATCAAGAGATAAGCATTCCAAGACTTCACAAGAGAATTCAAGAAGTTTACAAGAGCATTTTTGAGGCATTCAAGGGAAAAATTCTCCATCATTTGTTGTAGCAATTCAAGATCCATCATAATATTAAGGTCATCAGGAATCAAGCATTTTTTTGAGCTAGTGTTGTGGTGTAGCATTGAAGATCCATTTGCAAGCATTATTTCATTTCAAATTTCAAGATCAAGATCTGCATTCTCCATGGCCACTTCATGTTAGATTGTTGATTTACATCTCAAGACATCATTCATGGTATCATTGTTCATGTTTCATATTTCATGCTTCATGTTCATGTTTCATTGTTTCATCACAAGGTTTAATTACCTAAAAGAGGTTTGACCAAGGAAAACCCCTATTTCCTAACAATCGACAAGTTTTTCTCTCTCTTTATATGTGTGATGTTAAATCTAGGTGCTTTTGTGCTTGAAGCTCCTTTGAATATTTAGTTACAAGGTTGAACAAAGTCATCAAGTTGTCACAAGGTTGTCATCTTCATAAAAAGTCACCTACAGGTTGAAAATCAAAGTTTCAGACCTGAAAAAAAAGTGTGGAAGGAAGAGCAAAGATTATAGACCTAGTTCAAATCTTAACCCTCTGAAAAAGAAAAGTGGGATTGATATGCCACTTGTGGCATATGAGTCCTAGGATAGGACTTTTTTAAAATTTTAGGAGATTTAGACTCACCATTATCAAATTCTCGTTTCCACCTAGAAACCCTAATCTAGGACTAAATCACCCAGAATGGCATATGGGTCCCAGTGGACACCAAACAATAATTTTTTAAGGGTTTTGGAGCTTTTCTTGACTTCATCATTCTCCTAGGTGCATTTTTGTACTTTCTTAGTCCTTTATTCTACATTTCAATTTCATTTCCTAGGTCATTCTATTAGTTTTTGTATAGTACTTTCCATGTTACATTCATTTCTTATATTTCCAAGCCCTAGCTTGGTGGTGAACCCTCTTATTGTCTTTAATCACACCCTAGGATACCTTATTGCAAGATCTCTTTCCCCCTTTCTATCTTTGGATTAAGATATCTAAGGCCTCCTTGACTGTAACAAGCGTGAAATAGGAACCCTACTCTTGTGCTCCATTCCTCAAAGGTGGGGCATACTATTTATATTGTTACATCACCTAAGGATAATCAGATCAAATATAGATCTATGATTGGAGGATTGTTGTATTTAACTGCTACTAGACCAGATATCATGCATGTTGTTTGTCTTGTGGCTAGATTTCAAGAAGATCCTAAAGAAAAACATATTATTGTTATTAAGAGGATATTCATACATTTGAATGGCACTTCAAATTATGGCTTGTGGTATCCTAGGGATAGGGTAAGTGCAAAAATATGGGGGGCCAAAAAAGTGGCCAATTTACTTTTTCATCCTGAAATAGAAAAATGCGAGCACATTATAGTAAAACATGTTCACATTATGGCTTGGTAATGACCGAGCCTAGGCTCGATCATTACCAAGCCATAACGCGAGTGCATTATAATGTGATCATGTTATGGTTTAAATTTAAAAAAATGTTCACATTTTGAGTAAAAAAAATGTGCATTTTTTGAAATGTGAGCACGTTATAACGTGCATGTGTTTTGCTCTACATTGAAATTTTTTTCTTCTCTTTTTCTTGTCACTTTCTTCTTGTTATCTTTCAGGGAAACTATACACATAAATGTTTCATGTATAAGTTGAAATTTACATATGGACATTTACTTTCTTATACTTTAAGTTATATTTCATGTATATAGTTTCAGGATGTTTGAGAGTGGTTTCTGTTGATGGGTGTTTTAGCACTTTCTCAACACAAGTAATGCATAGATACATGAACTCTCTTGAAATACAATCTTCCACAATCAGATTGTAGAAAACTATCCCAAGGTCTCTCAATTGTCAAGTCATGACATTCATGGAATCCCTCAGTTGATATTTAATGTGATTTTACTGGTAATCATAGGGAAGACTTACGTATTTTGGTTGGAGATGAAGTGGATCCTAAAAAATGAAGTTCCTAATATGGGAAGTTGATGTGCAATTCACTATAGGTTTGAACAACAATTTGGAACTCCAATGTTTTCTTAAGGTTTGGCTTTATAATGTGAAATGAACCTTGGCATAGGTTATTTCTTTAAAAAAAAAGAAAAGGGCAAGGAAGAGAAGGGGTTCCTGGATCTAAAACTAACTATGAACAATGATCATGGAGGGTTCTACTAAGGACAACTTCCTTCAAACAAAATTTCACTTAACCAAAAAACTCACAGTATCATGAAATTTGTGCTATCTTCTAAGGACTGCAAATGTTCTACCATTCATTCACCATAAACATGCATGAACAAAAGAGAAAATTTTAGAGCAACTCTCAATTTAAGTCCAGACTAACTTTACACAACCACCTACCATTAGTAAACAACAAAAAGTATGGACAAGAAAAGAATCTACACAGCAAAAATCTTCATAGCCATTGAACAACATTAACTAATCTACCAAAGCAATCTAAACCAAGTGAAACAACACAGAAAATCTATCTAAATCAGCTAACTATAGGAGATGAATCGTGAAACATGCAAAGAAACCCAAGAATCCACTAAAGTCAATAATTTTTATTAAAATTTCTTGAGCATGTCTTTACAACAACTCAAATCTCTCTTGAAAATGAGAGGAGACACCCTATTTATAGTGTTCAAAAAGAAAAATGAATGGCCAAGATTGATTTGCATTGTGTGGCCAAGATTCACTACAAACTAGGGTTTCACCTACCCCAAATATATTACAACTTAAAATACATCTCTTGTCTTTTCCCTACTTTGTCCTCTAGTGGAAGCACTGTAGCATTTTGTCTTCTACCTAATTTCCTTTGTTGCAACTATTATGTGAGGAGGTTATCATCAATTATCGAGTTCCCTTCTTGCTTCTTCAAGGAAACATATTCTATAAACTTTTTGGTTAGCACTCGAAGCTTCTCAATCTCCATTATACTAGATTGGAGCACCTAGTAGTTCCATTGTTTAGATCAGCCTGTAAATGCATCCCAATCTTCATCACACTTGGTTGTATTATCCTTGACTTGTTTAGACTGGGTAAAGGCCCGAGCATCAAAATTCATAAAATCCATGGTGAGCTCTCCTAACATTCCATCTTCTATCTTCTTTCTAAAATAAGGCTTCACCTTTTCAAGATCGATCTCAATAGTGGGTAGATCATAGTGTGCCATTAATTTCAAATATTCAATGCAATTGTCCCTGATGTCCTTGGCCCAATCAATGTATGGCTCTACCTTGCAAAGGACTTGCTCCGGCACCTCTTTCCTATGGTCGAAATTCATCTTCCATGTTTCAACTAGCCATTGATCATCCTCTGCAAATACAAGGTCTTCCTTCCATGTTTTGTGAGGCATCTTTAGGCTGACTTTAATTTTGGGGTAGGTGGATTCATAATCCTTGGGAATTGAATGCAGAACTTCCTCGTTCCCTCAAGGGTTTTTTGGATCTCCAATAATTTATTGGTTTTCCTAACAGCATGATTGATGCCCATGTTCCTAGCATATAGGACTTGCTGGAACCAATCTTCTGTAGTCTTTGTCCAATTTTTTCTCTTCTCAAGCTTGTT
The DNA here is from genome assembly GCA_007258455.2 of Sequoia sempervirens. Taxonomy (NCBI): domain Eukaryota; kingdom Viridiplantae; phylum Streptophyta; class Pinopsida; order Cupressales; family Cupressaceae; genus Sequoia; species Sequoia sempervirens. The sequence goes on along the minus strand of VDFB02252616.1, from coordinate 81,032,316 downwards.
GATCTACTCTTTGGATAGCAGCTAAGGTGGCACCGAGGGTGTGGTAGGAAGCTCATCTATTGAAGACAATTGTTGAATGTAGGCTGTCAAATCAACCAATTGTGCCTTGAGTTCTTCCTTGGAGACCTTGTCCTTTTGCATCAAATGCACCACCATGGCAATGGACTCTTGAAGGTGATTTATTTTCTTCTCTCTTGATGTTGTCCCCAAGTCGATGGTGGAAACATTGTAACCTATCCCTTCTTCATTCACCACTGGTGTAGCTATTTGCATGGTCTTAGATCTAGAAGCATCCATTGCCAGCTTGGATCTAACTTTGGGCTTATTCTCCTTTTTGGTGTTGATATGAGCTCAGACTAGGATGGCCTCTAACCTTGCTCTCGGATCCCTTGGAGTAGGAGCTTTCTTCTCTAGCTGCTTTTCCAACCATTTAGGCATCTAAGGCTTTTCCTTGGGTGATTCATGACCACCCTCTTCTTCACCCTTCTTGATTTCAATCTCTTTATCCTCGAGAGTTTGTTCCTCTATCCTCGTGTCTTCTTTTTCTTTGTCAGAGTCTCAGATGAACATTGTGCATTTGATGGGGGACTTACTGGGAAAGTGTTCCTTAGGGTTGTCTTCCCCTTTAGTATCCTTTTCTTCTTCTTCATGCCCATGCTCTTTGAGCTGCTCTATTTCTGGACTCTTATGGGTTTTAGCCTCTTCCTCAGGCTTGTCTTCTTTCTTTTCTTGTCCTTCTTGTTCCGTTGAGAGTTGCATTTCTTCATCTGGCTTAGAGATTTCTTCCTACTCCCCAGTTCAAAGTTTAGTGTCTTCTTCCATTTTATCACTTAACTCTTTTTCTTCCTCAAAGGGTGGATTTTCTATTTCCTCTTTGTCATCTTTCAATTGTCAGGCCAACTCTTCTTCAAGATCTACATCAAAGGTTTGTACAATGTATCTAGTGTCGAAATCTTCTTCTTTGTCACTCTTAGAGGATTTTTTTTCCTCTCCTTCATGGACTACCTTATCAATTTGTAAATGCTGGTGCTCGAGATGTTCATGGTAGTCATCCGCTTCTTCCTCTAATGCCCTTGTTGCTTCCTTTTCTTTCCTTTCCAACTCAGATATTTGCATCATGGATTTTATCTCTGGTGGTTCAATTGGAGGCTTTGAGATATGAATGTTGGCAAGAACCTATGCCAGAGTATCTTGAATAGTCAGATTCATCAGAACTTCAGAAATCTCAGATGGGACACTCTGCATATGCCATGAAAATGCGTCTAGGAGCAAGAGTGTAGGCATTGGCATTGTTGCTATTGCTAGTGAAAGAGACATGGTTGGAGACATGGAAGCAGAAGAAAGTGGAGAGGTGGTGGAAGAATAAGAATTAATCATTATGATTGGCCCAATAGGTAAAGCAGAGGCAAGGTGGACAGAGATGTCCACCGCAGGTGGGGAAGTCGTCACCATGGCCTGAGAAGTAGGTGGAAGGGCAGCGGTAGTGGAGACAACTGGTGGAGATTTTTGTTTCTTGATCTGCATTTCCTCTCCCTCATGGAGTGGATCTTCTTGAATAACTAGCATCTTAGTGATGCTACCTAATTTCTTATGTTTCTTGGAAAGCCCACCTTTCAAGACCTTTCTTGCATACACCTTTGGATTCGACTGCTGCTCGTCAGTTTCTTTTTTCTTCCTTGACTGAGTGAGTGGAGGGGATTTCAAAGTTTCTCCTATTGAGGTAGTAGCTTCCCCTCCATCTATTCTTCTTGGTTCACTTTCGAGCCCCTCATAGGTCATAGTGACCCCTTGCTACTTTAGTCGGGAAATTTTCCCATCAATCCATTCTTTTGTTTGAGCCTCAATGGGCTTGGTCAAGATATCGAGGTCATCGACCTATCGCTCATCCTAGTCAATCAATGGTAGTAGAAGATTAGCAACTACATTATATTAGGGATCCATGATCGTGCTCTCATCTTTCTCCACCTGGTCAAGTATTGGGAACATATTTACCCTCTTTACAAAGTATGCGGTCATCCACATATAGTTCCTCATCCACACCTCATTGTCATCTTTACAATTAGCCTAGAAATCCCAAAAGCTATGCAGATGGGCATATTCGGGTCCAAGCATCTTCCTGATATGGCCATATGGATCCATCTGTGGCTAGGTAGTGTGGAGTCTTAGATGGTACTCATCCAGCTCCTTTGAATTGTGGGCACATTGCAAGGTATGGAGCTCGTACATCCCTTGCCTGAAGGATAAGGGATAATAAATTCCTACCAAATGTTTGCTACTCAAGAGGGTGTGCACATGTCATAGCTACCTAGAGAGCTCTAATAGTATTATTCGGTCATTAGGATACCAGGGTAGCTTATTCGATCTTTCTGGGAAGCCTTCTACATGAATGTATGTAAAATTTGGATATTGGATGAATAAAAAGGCATACTATTTCAGGAAAGCATTGGTACTGTGGGAGACTCGCCTCTCGAAGTCACCCCCAAGCAATCTAACGATATGACCTATGAAAGTGTCATTGACCCTACAATAATGCTTCTTAAAATTCTTGAATTGTAGCTAAGGGTACATCTCATAGACTTTTATCTCCTTTCCTGGTTCTTCATCTGGAGCTTAGAACAAGCCAATGTAATTCCTTTGTTCAGCCAATGAGTAGACCAAATAGGATGTCACGTATAATTTGGAGGTCTTTTTTATAACCCTGAACTGCTCATGAAATCAATCACTAATTATCCCACACTAGTAAAATGAGGTATCCTCCCCAAAGAGAATCTCTTCAACAAAGTAGACAATCCATTCTTAAAAGTAAGTAGCAGTAGGGAGGCCCATTATTCTGCTTAACAATGTTACCAAATCATGGTAATCTTCATAAAAATCACTGCGGAAAAGCTCCTGGGGAACTTTTGCAGCACTGCCCCTCTTCTCCTTTAGCCAATACTGATTTATGAGTTTCTTGCACTTAAGGGGATTTTCGTCCCACATTGCCTTGCAATATTTTATAGTTGGCAGTTCCACCTCCCCAAAGGTAGGGATGTGAAAAGTCTTTGTTATTGCTTTGGTAGACATATAAGGTAATATATTCCCATCCTTTCCTACTATTGTTTGGTTCTCTTGTTGATACACTTCCTTGCAAGCCATTACTAGCTCAGAGGTGACAAGAGTGGGAGGGAAGCCTACAGCCTTGGTTATTCCACTGCCTCTAATCAATCTTGCATTCTCTATTTTAGGGCTGATCTTGACCCTTTGCATGAATTCATCAATGTCCATGTTTCCTATGTTCGTGTTGGAGATCTCCTTCCAATCTGTGGTGATTCTGGATCTTAGGGGTTCCCCCTAGAATTGATACTTCATTTGGTCTTTGTTTTATTTTCTATGGGGTACCTTGCCTATTTTCTTTCCTTTGTCCTTTTCTACAGTTGCCCTTGAGGGTCCTGCACCTGATTCCATATATTTTGCAAAAAAAGGAGAGGTGAGTACAATCAAGCATGAAAGCATAGAGATGTTAGCCAAATCCCTACAAACAGAGTAAGATTGGATAATTCAGCATTCAAGAAATCTAACATTTAATCCAAATTGTCATTACTAGTTCATGGGAGGTATTTTGGATGGTCTGAGCCCCAAATGTTGGACTTCCCTGGCAAGATGGCTATTTCAAAGGGGAAAATAGGGCAGGGCGGCCTGCAAGGTTTCGCCCACACTAGGATTTGACCAAATTAGAAGGTCCAATGAGGAGAGCACCCTATTTTGGCATGTGGATTGAAGTTTGTTTGATAATTGGAAGGAATTTGGATCATCTTTTTGGTGGTTGGACTCAGGGAGGAGCTCTGCCATTTGAAGTTTTCTATTTGGATAAAATTTGGTGAAATGACATTCCGGGGCAGAGTTCCACCGAGCGGGGCCCACGAGCTTTGATGGTGGTTGGTAACAGACATTGTTCTCTTAAGAATTTGGGTTGGAGGAGGCAAGAAGCTACTTGATAATTACTATTTGAAACAATAGACAAATGGTGGAAGTTCGATGGGAGCAACCCGAAGGACTGGACTTGGTCAAGGACTTTGGCTCCATGTTTTCTTTGCATTTACTTATTGGAGTTTACTAGAAAATAGAGGATCGAGCCCCGAATGCTAGAAGGACAAGGGTGGCTCGCTCTTCACAACAGTCAATAAAAGATAGAGCCCTAATAGCCGAAGCCCGATGGAGATGCCCCACCAACCCTTAATTTTTTGTTACTTTTATGTTTTCGCTTGACAACCATGAGAGAGTTGGGATTTGGAAGATAGAGGGAAATTACCAGAAAGCTGCAGGGAACGACGATGATACCCTAGTGGTCCACACGCTAGGGTCCGCAAGGCATCTCAGGTGTGGTCTCTTCAATTTCAATGCTATGTGGCAAGTAGATGAGCAGGGACTGAAGGATGGATGACCAAGCTCAGAATGTCATCTAAAATGGTAGTTTACCAGTAGTGACCTGAGGACGGAGTTTCGTGGGGGCGAACCCAAGAAGCATGAATGGAGTTAATTTTGTTTGAGTTTTTCCAAGTCATGACAGAGAGAGAGAGGTTGTTCCACGATGGTAGACCTATTAGTGGCGTTCGCCATCCAAAATTTATTTTAGCTTTAGGTGTTTCTGATGACAATGGGAAGGCCCAAAACCGCAGAACAAGAATTCCCTGGCCAAATAATGGTGTTGAGGGGGTGAGGCTTTGTAGCCACCTAGGGAGTGATTTATGTGGTTTTCCAAGTTTTTTAGAACATGGGTTTTAGGCACCTCACTCTCCTCTATCTAATGCTTGTATTTCTCATTCTTTTTACTCATTCATTTTATTAGAAATCAATAGAAACATGTGATGGGGTGCGGATGGAAAACTAACCTGAAGAACCTAATGAAGGAGGTAGTTGGATCAACTGATGGGAATGATGGATTGTAATGGGAGGCTTTGGGCTCAGAGGTGGCACACAAAAGAGATCTATGATCATTCTTCTATGCTCTGATCAACTAACAAGGTGATAATGATAGGTCAAAGCTAGCTATTTATAGGAATTAAGGAATTAAACACCAACAATTAATGCACGTATGACAAGCTGAAACGCTGGTGAGTTTGAAATTTGAAAATGGTTGTGGTAGGGATAGAACTTGATGAGTAGAAGGTCGTCGATTGATGGTAGTCAAATAGTTTGGTAATATGTGCATGATGCCAAGAACTCCAAGACCCGAGAAGCAAAAATTTGTTGGATGAAAGTCGTAAGGGATGGTGAAAATGCGACAAAAGTCCGGTAGGAGAAATCTGGAAGGGTGGGCCCAATAATTCTCATGGATAATTATTTGAACTTAGTTGGAAACATGGGAAAAAAAAATCGAGGTGGAGGGTCCCGAGCCATAGAAGGATAAGGTCCTTTGACCATTTGGGATGACAAATGCAGCTGGGAAATCTACTAGGGGAAACCCGCGAGAGCAGACATGGAGGACCAAGGACGTCATTTTGAGAGGCAAAGGTAAACTACCAGAAGCCCTCTGTGAGAGCATAGGACTTAGAAAATTTTGAGGGGGGTGAACCATGGCCAACTTAAGATGGATTCTTTTAAGACTAAACAACCACTTGGGACACCAAAATGGGGGCATGCAAAATAGGGCAGCGACAAAATGACCTGACAGGGAAAAAGATAGTGAGGATCCCCATTCTGAATGGGGTGTGTTTGTTGAGGGAACAATAGTTTCAAGTCTCCAGGAGTTATTATGTAAATTCTAGTTTTTAGAAGATCTCACAAATTTTATACTTAGTCAAATTTCAATAATCAACATGACAAATTTTAGTAATCAATAAGTTGTATTATTTGTCTCTCTATCTCACTCATTTTTTATTCCTTACACTTTAGACCTCTCTCTCACTATCTCCATTCCTTTATCTGACTCTTTTTCCCTTGATCTCAAGAGCCCTGTCTCTCTCTCTCATTTTCCCTCTAATTCTCTCTATCTCACTTCTCTCTTGCTCCCTCTCTCCTTCCCTCTCTACTTATCTCTATCTCCCTCCCTCCATCCTTCCCTCTCTCTCTATCTCCCCCCTCTCTCTACCTACCTCTCCCTCCATCACTCCCTACCACTCTCTCTATTTCTCTCCACCTCACCTCTCTCACACCTCCCTCTCTCTCCCTCCATACTCTCTCCCTCACTTCTTCCCTATCTACTCTCTATCTCCCAATCCCTCTCTCTACCTACCTCTGCATCCATCACACCCTACCACTCTCTCTCTACACCTTTTATCTCACCTTTCTCTCCCTCCCTCCCTCTCCCTCCCTCCCTCATTCCCTCTCTACTTCTCTCTATATCTCCTCTCTCTACCTCTCCTTCCCTTTCTACTTATATTTATCTCCTCTCTCCATCTCTCTACCTACCTCTCCTTCAACCACTCTTTATTTTTCTCTATCTCACCTCTCTCTCCCTAACTATATCTCCCTCCCTCCCTCCCTCTCTACTTATCTATATCTCCCCTCTCCTTCTCTAACTACCTCTCCATCCACCATGCCCTACCACTCTCTCTCTATTACTCTCTATCTCACCTCCCACTCTCTCCATCCATACCTCTCCCTCTCCTTCCCTCTCTACTCTCTATCTCCCTAATCCCTCTCTACCTACCTCTCCATCCATCACTCCCTACCACTCTCTACACCTATCTATCTCACTTACATCCCTCCCTCATTCCCTCTATACTTCTATCTCTACCTCTCCATCCCTCTCTAATTATCTTTATCTCCCCTTGCCCTCTCTCTATTTACATCTCCATATCTCTCTAGATGTCTCCCTCTCGACCATTTCCCCTATCTACTCTCTATCTCTCCTCTCCCTCTGTCTACCTCTCTCTTGATCTCTCTCCCTCCTCCCTCATGCTCTTTTTCTCTCTCTATCTCCTCTCTATATCACCATTCTCTTTCCCTCTTTGTAACTCTCTCCTCTATATATCACCATTCTCTCTCTACTTATCTTTATCTCACATATCCCTCTTTAGATCTCCCTTCCTCCCCTCTCTCGTCCACCCTTTCTCCTTCCTTCTATCTCTATCTCTCTCTACTTCTCTCTATCTCACCTATACCTCTCTACCCACATATCCCTCCATCTCTCCCTACCACACTCTCTCTATTGCTCTCTATCTCACCTCTCTCTCCCTCCATACCTATCCCTCCATTTTTCCTTCCTTATCTACTCTTTATCTCTCATGTCTCTCTACCTCTCCTTCCCTCTCTACTTATATTTATCTCCCCTTTCCCTCCCAAACTCTCTCTATCAATCCTCAATCCCTTCCTCCCCCTATTTGTCTCTCCCCCTATGAGGGTTGAGGGTGTAAGTTTTAGTGTTTAAGGTATAGTGTTGAGGTTATAGGGTTAAGTGTATAGGGTATAGGGATTAGGGTTTAGGATATTAGGTATAAAGATGAGGGTATAGGGAATAGGGATGAGGGATGAGGTTTTATGGTTTATGGTTTAAGGTACAACATTGATAGTTGAGGGATAGTGTTTAGGGTTGAGGGTATAAGGTTAAGTGTTTAGGGTATATGGATTAGGGTTTATGATATTGGGTATATGGTTCAGGGTATTGGGTTGAGAATATTAGGTTTAGGGTTTAGGGTTTAGGGTTTAGGGTTGAGGGTTGAGGGTTGATGGTTGAGGGTTGAGGGTTTATGTATAAGTTTGAGGGTTGAGGGTTGAGCTATAATGTTCAAGGTTGAGGGTATAAGGTTAAGTATATAAGGTATAGGGATTAGGGTTTAGGATATTATGTATAGGGTTTAGGGTATAATGTATAGGGTTAAGGCTTGAGAGTGTAGGGTTTTCCATTTAAGTATAGGGTTGAGGGATAATGTTTAAGGTTTAGGTTATAAGTTTGAGGGTATAGGGTATATGGATGAGGGTTAAGGGTGTAGGGTTTATGGTTTAAGGTATAGGGTTGAGGGTTGAGGGATAGTGTTCAAGGTTGATGGTATACGACTATGTGTATAGGGTATATGGATTAGGGTTTAGAATATTTGGTATAGGGTTGTGGGTATTGGGTTTAGGATTGAGTGTCTAGGGTTTAGGCTTTAGTGTACAAGGTTGAATGTAGGGTTTAGGGTTTAAGTATAGGGTTGAGGGATTATTTTTAGGGTTTAGGTTATAAGATTGAGGGTACATAGGGTATAGGGATGAGGGTTGAAGGTGTAGGGTTTAGGTTTTAAGGTATAGGGTTGAGGCCATAGGTTTAAGTATAAAGGGTATAGGGATTAGGGTTTAGAATATTGGGTATAGGGTTGAGGGTTTTGGGTTTAGGGTATTGGGTTTAGGGTACATTGTTTAATGTAAGGTTTAGGGTTTAATTATATGGTTAAGGGTTGAGGGTGTAGGGTTTAGGGTTTAGGGTTTAAGGTATAGGATTGAGGGATAGTTTTTAGGGTTTCAAGGGTATAAGGTTAAGTGCATAAGGTATAGGGTTGAGGGTAATAGGTTTAGGGATTAGGGTGTAGGGTACAAGGTTGAATGTAGGGTTTAGGGTTTGAGTATAGGGTTGAGGTATAATGTTTAAGATTTAGGGTATAAGGCTGAGAGTATAGGTTATAGGGATGAGATTTTAGAGTATAGGCTCTAAGGTATATGGTTGAGGGTTGATGGATAGTGTTTAGGGTTGAAGGCATAGGGTTAAGTGTATAGGGTATAGGGATTAGGGTTTAGGATATTCGGTATAGGGTTGAGGGTATTGGGTTTAGGGTTGAGGGTTTAGGTTACAAGGTTGAATGTAGGGTTGATGGTTTAAGTATATGGTTGAGGGTTGAGGGTATAAGGTTAAAGTGTATAGGGTATAGGGATTAGGGTTTAGGATATTGGGTATAGGATTTAGAGTGTAGCGTTTAGGGTATAAGGTATAGGGTTAAGGGTTGAGAGTGTAGGGTTTGGGGTTTAATTATAGGTTTAAGGGATAATTTTCATGGTTAAGGGTATAAGGTTAATGGTATAGGGTATAGGGATGAGGGTTGAAGGTGTAGGATTTAGGTTATAAGGTATAGGTTCTAGGTTTGAGTGATAGTTTTAGGGTTTAGGGTATAGGGTTAAGTATATATAGTATAGGCATTAGGGTTTAGGATATTGGTTATATGGCATAGGGATTAGGGTTTAGGATATTTGGTATAGGGTTGAGGGTATAAGGTTAAGTGTATTAGGTATAGGAATTAGATAGGGAAAGAGGGAGCGTGGGAGAGAGAGAGGTGAGATAGAGAGCAAGGAAGGAGGGAGGAAGAGAGATAAGGGTTAATTGTATAGGGTATAGGGATGAGGGTTGAGGGTGTAGGGTTTATGGTTTAAGGTATAGGGTTGAAGGTATAAGGTTAAGTTTATAGGATATAGGGATTAGGGTTTAGGATTAAAGGTATAGGGTTGAGGGTATTGGATTGAAGGTTTAAGCTTAATTTTATAGGGTTACGGATTATGGTTTAGGAGAGAAAGAGAGATAGAGACATAGAGAGAGAGAGAGATGAGAGATAGTATTCTCTAGTTAGGGTGGGAGGGAAATACTGAGAGAGGGGGAGGGGGTGGTAGGGAGAGACTTGAGAGAGAGGGGGAGAGAGAGAGAGAGAGGGTTGAGGGTATAAGGTATAGGGTTGAGGGTTGAGAGTGTAGGTTTATGGTTTAAGTATAGTGTTGAGGGTATAGAACTGAGGAATAATGTTTAGTGTTTAGTTTATAAGGTTAAGGATATAGGGTATAGGGATGAGGGTTGAGGGTGTAGGGTTTAGGGTTTAAGGTATAGGATTGAGGGTTGAGGGATAGTTTTAAGGTTAGGGGTACAAGGTTAAGTGTATAGGGTTAAGGGTATTGGGTTTAGGGTTGAGGGTGTGTGTGTGAGGGTAAAGGGTTGGGGGTATATGGTTGATAGTATAAGGTTGAGGGTTGAGGGTATATGGTCAATAGTATAAGGTTGAGAGAGGGAGAAAGGGAGAGTGTGTGTGTGTGTAAGAGAGAGAGAGGCCAAACATCATGGGGAGACCCATTTTTTGGACCCATTTTTTTAAACATGCCAAGTTAGGTTGCCAATTTCACCGAATTGACAATGTAGTGGCTTGTTTGAAAAAAATGGGTCCAAGAAATGGAATCATCAGTGGGAGATGTCATTTCTTGGACCCATTTTTTCAAATAGGCCACTACATTGCCTATTTCATTGGGAGACCCGATTTCTTGGACCCATTTTTTCAAATAGGCCACTACATTACCGGTTTCACTGAATTGGCAAGCTAGTGGGCCTACTAGCTTGCTAATTTAGTGAAATTAGCAATGTAGTGGCTTGTTTGAAAAAATGGGCCCAAGAAATGGGGTCTCTCGATGATGTAAATCACTAGGAGACCCCATTTCTTGGGCCCATTTTTTCAAACAGGCCAAGTTATGTTGTCAATTTCACCAAATTGGCAAGCTAGTGTGCCCATTAGCTTTCCAATTCGATGAAATTGTAAATGTAGTTGCCCAAGTTAGGTTGCTAACTTTACTAAATTAACAAGCTAGTGGTCCCACTAGCTTGCCAATTTAGTGAAATTGGCAATGTAGTAGCTTGTTTGAAAAATGGGCCCAAAATATAGGGTATCTCGGTGATGTAAATCACCGAGAGACCTTATTTCTTGGACCCATTTTTTCCAACCCAATACCTTCTACCCTCAACCCTAATCCCTCAACCCGATACCCTCAAACCTCAACCCTGAAACCCTAAACCCTCAACCCAATTCCCTCTACCCTCAACCCTAATCCCTCAACTCTAATACACTAAACCATCAACCGTATAGGTCCTCAACCCTATACCATCAATTCTCAACCCTCTACTCTATACATTGGATCCTCAAACCTCATATATCTTTGTCCCTCCCTCCTCTTATCTCCTCTCTATCTAAATTCTCCCTCCATTTCTCCCTCCATCTATCCCTCCCTCTCTACCCTAATCCCTCAAACCTAAACCATCAACCCTTAAACCCTTAAACACCCAACCCTAAACCCTAAACCATCAACCCTCAACCCTTAAATCCTAAACCCTTAAACCCTCTACCCTCTACCCTCTACAATCAACCCAATACCCTCTACCCTCAACCCTAATCCATCAACCCTTAAACCCTTAAAATTAAGTAAAATCTATACCCTGATTCCTGATCCCTCAACCCTTAAATACTCAACCCTCAACCCTCAACCCTCTACCTTCTACCCTCAATGCTTAAAACCTAATCCCTCAACTCTATACCCACTACCCTATACAGTGGACCCACTAGCTTGCCAATTCGATGAAAATAGCAACCTAACTTGGCCTGTTTGAAAAAATGGGTCCAAGAAATGGGGTCTCTCGGTGATGTAAATCAGTTGGAGACCCCATTTCTTGGACCCATTTTTTCAAATAGGACACTACATTGCCAATTCCACTAATCCATCTACCCTATAAACTTAACCTTAAACCTTCAACCCAATACCCTCAATCCTCACCTAATATCCTAAACCCTAATCCCTATACCCTATAAACTAACCTTATACCTTCAACCCTATACCTTAAACCATAAAATCTACACCCTCAACCCTCATCCCTATACGCTATACACTTAACCCTCATCTATCTTCCTCCCTCCCTCCTCTCTCTCTATCTCACATCTCTCTTTGTCTCCCTCCCTCCCTCCCTCTTTCCCTCTCTAATGCATATACCTAATACACATAACCTTATACCCTTAACCCTCAACCTTACATTCAACCTTGTAACCTAAACCCTCAACCCTATACCCAATACCCTCAACCCTATACCAAATATCCTAAACCCTAATCCCTATACCATATACCCAATATCTTAAACCCTAATTCCTATACCCTATATACTTAATCCTATACCCTTAACCCTAAACACTATCACTCAAACCTTAAAACCTATACCTTAAACTCTAAATCCTACACCTTCAACCCTCGTCCCTATACCCTATACCATTAACCTTATACACTAAACCCTAAACATTATCCCTTAACCCTATATTTTGAACCCTAAACCCTACAATTTCAACCCTTAACCCTATACCTTATACCTTAAATGCTACACAATAAATCTTATATCCAATATCCTAAACCATAATCCATATACCCTATACACGTTAACCTTATACCCTCAACCCTCAACCCTCAATCCTACATTCAACCTTGTACCCTATATCCTCGACCCTTAACCCAATACCCTCAACAATAAACACTATCCCTCAACCCTGAACCCTATACCTTAGACCCTCAACCCTAAACCCTCATCCCTCATCCCTATAACCTATACCCTCAAAATTATACCCTAAACCTTAAACATTATCCCTCAACCCTATACTCAAACCCTAAACCCTACATTCAACCTTTTACCCTACACCCTAATCCCTAAACCTATTACCCTAAACTCTATAACCAATATTTGAAATCCTAATCCATATACCTTATGCACTTAACCTCATACCATTGAAACCTTGAACATTGTCCTTCAATCCTCAATCCTATACCTTAAACCCTAAACCCTACACCCTCAACCCTCATCCTTATACCCTATACCTATAGCTTATATCCTAAACTACAAACATTATCCCTCAACCCTTAACCGTATAATTAAACCCTAAACCCTACATTAAACCTTGAACCTTAAACTCTAGACCATAAACCCTAAACCCAATACCCTCAACCCTATACTCAATATCCTAAACCCTAATCATTATACCCTATATACTTAACACTATACCTCAACCCTCAAACCTATAACTTAAACACAAAACCCTATACCTTAAACCCTCATCCCTATACCATATACCCTAAACCTTATAATCTAAAGCATGAAAATCATCCCTCAACCCTCTACTAAAACCCTAAACCCTAAACCCTCAATCCTAAACCCAATACCCTCAACCATATACCCAATATTTTAAACCCTAATCCCTATACCCTATACACAACCCTATACCATCAACCTTGAACACTATCCCTCAACTCTCAACCCTAACCTTAAACCCTAAACCCTACACCCTTAAGCCTCATCCCTATACCCTATACCCCCAAACTTATACCATAAACCATAAAGATTATCCCTCAACCCTATACTTAAATTGAAATCCCCACAATATCAAGCCTTAACCCTATACCTTATACCCTAAACTCTAATCCCTATAACCTATACACTTAACCTTATACCCTCAACCTTGAAAATTATATCTCAACCCTCGACCCTCAAACTTATACATAAATAATAAACCCCATACCATCAACCCTAAACCTAATATCCTCAACCCAATACCCTCAACCATATACCCAATATCCTAAACCATAATCCATATACCCTATACAATTAACCTTATACCCTCAACCCTATACCTTAAACCCTAAACCCTAAAACCTCATGCCTATACCCTATACACTCAAATTTATACCTACTATCATAAACCCTAATCCCTATACCCTATACACTTAACCCTATAGCCTCAACCTTATACCTTAAAAAATTAAACTTACACCCTCAACCATAATAGGGGGAGAGAGAAAGAGGTTGAGGGAGGGATTGTGAAGAGAGAGAGAGAGAGAGAGAGAGAGAAAGAGGTTGGGAGGGAAAGGGGAGATAAAGATAAATAGAGAGGGAAGGAAAGGTAGAGAGACATGAGAGATAAAGAGTAGATAAGGAAGGACAGATGGAGGGAGAGGTATGAAGGGAGAGAGAGGGAGGTAAGAGAGAGGTGAGATAGAGAGCAATAGAGAGAGTGTGATAGGGAGTGATGGAGGGATATGTGGGTAGAGAGGGATAGGTGAGATAGAGATAGAGAGGAGGGAGGGTGGGTGAGAGAGGGGAGGAAGGGAGAGGTAAAGAGGGATATGTGAGATAAAGATAAGTAGATAGAGAATGGTGATATATAGAGAAGGAGAGAGTAACAGAGAGAATTATGAGATATAGAGGAGAGAGTGAGAGAGAAAGAGGGTGAGAGAGGAGGGAGAGAGAGTGAGAGAGATAGGTAGAGGGAGGGAGAGGTGAGATAGAGTGTAGATAGGGGAAAAGTTAGGGTGGGAGACATCTAGTGAGAGAGAGAGAGAGAGGAGATAACAATAATTAGAGAGGGAAGGAGAGGTATAGAGAGAGAAGTAGAGAGGCAATGAGGGAGGGAGGGAGAGAAGTGAGATAGAGAGGTGTAGAGAGAGAGGTAGTGACTAATGGATAGAGAGGTAGGTAGAGAAGGATTAGGGAGATAGAGATTAGATAGGGAAGGAGAGGGAGAGGTATGGATGGAGAGAGTGGGAGGTGATATAGAGAGTAATAGAGAGAGAGTATTAGGATGTGATGGATGGAGAGGTAGGTAGAGAGGGAGAGGAGAGATATAAATAAGTAGAGAAGGAGGGAGATAGGGAGGGATATTTAGTGAGGGAGAGAGAGAGGCGAGATAGAGAAAAATTTAGAGTGGTGGAAGGAGAGGTAGGTAGAGAGAGGGAGAGAGGAGATAGAGATAAGTAGAGAGGGAAGGAGAGGTAGAGAGAGGAGAGATAGAGAGAAGTAGAGAGGGAATGAGGGAGGGAGGGAGAGGGAGGGAGGGAGAGAAAGGTGAGATAAAAGGTGTAGAGAGAAATTGGTAGGGTGTGATGGATGTAGAGGTAGGTAGAGAGAGGGATTGGGAGATAGAGAGTAGATAGGGAAGAAGAGAAGGAGAGAGTATGGAGGAAGAGAGAGGGGGTGAGAGAGAGGTGAGGTAGAGAGAAATAGAGAGAGTGGTAGGGAGTGATGGAGGAAGAGGTAGGTAGAGAGAGAGAGGGAAGTATGGAGGGAGGGAGATAGAGATAAGTAGAGAGGGAAGGCAGGAGGGAGAGAGAGAGAAGTGAGACAGAGAGAATTGTAGGGAAAAGAAGAGAGAGAGAGAGAGAGAGAGAGAGAGAGAGAAAGAAAGGGATAAAAAATGAGTGAGATAGAGAGAAAAATAAAACTTGTTGATTACTAAAATTTGACCTCCTGATTACTGAAATTTGACATGCTGATTACTAAAATTTGACTAAGTCTAAAATTTGTTAGATCTTCTAAAAACTAGAGTTTGCATTATAACTTCTAGAGATCTAAAACTACTCTCAAACATCTTGAAACTATATACATGAAATTGTGTCATAGAAAAATGGCCCCTTGTCATTTTCATGGCCTTTTAGGTCTTGTTTCATGGTGTTGGAACTATGTTGCTTTAATTTTATGTTGTAACATTGCTTGAACATGCTTATTTAGGTACTAAAACTCGAAGAACGACATCTTGTGAAGGTGTTGTGAAGTGTTGAAAGAAATTTCTACATTCTTCTAGACTCTATTTAATGCAATTCACCTAAAAACCATCTTTTTACTCATCAACAAGCCCTATTTTGAAGTGTTGTAAAGTCTTGTAACAAGCTTTCACACTCTTCTAGGCATATTTTCCCTATTTACACCCTTCTCATGCTTTATTTGGTCTCTTTATGCCGTCATAAGTTGTAATTAAGTGTATTTTTGAATGTTATCCTAAAAAATAACATTAAATACAATATTTTTTTGACACTTGTTTTTAGGTCCTAGGTGGGACCCATTTGCCATGGGTGGTGAATGAGTCCCCCTTGACCCCAAATTCAAAATATTTCAAATTTCCTTTCAGTATTTTATTCCAAATCACATGATGTTGTCCTATGATGAGGTATGAACATATACTAAGGCACAAGAATTGTATAAATAAGTGATTTTCACCTCATTTAACATCTCCTCACTCAATCAAGCATTCAATATCACATTTCAAGAATTCAAGCATTTTACATGAACCATTCAAGCACTATTCAAGCACTTTGAAGTAGCCATTGACATTACTTCAGAATTGCATTATCAAGGGTTAGGTAAGTTGATAGCACTTGCATGTTATTAGTTTATCTTTCTCTTTCATTTAATTATCTTTTCAAGGGTTTAATTACCAAAAGTGGGGCTTGACCACTTGGCAAACCCCTATTCACTAACCCTCAATCATTTTTCCCCTATTGCATGTTTGTTTGCAACTCTTTGTATGTAGATTTGATAGGTTATAGGTTTTGAAGATTGATTTCCAATTCAACTAGGTGCTTCAATTCAACTTGAGTAAAATTTAAGCTTGGAGAGGGTAATTTGTCTATTTTCTGTAGAACTAAGTTTGGCAACCCAACAAGCAAACTTTTCTAGATTTGGTGTTGTAGATTTGTCTCCTGATTTTTCAAAAAATTGGGAGAGGACTGATTCACCACCTATGGAAAATGAGTCCTACCTTAGGACTAAAACTCTAAATTTTTTTAGATTCCAGAACCCGACAGACAGAAACCAGCTCCTAACAGTTTTTCACCAAGAGGAGGACTAATTCGCCACCTTGGGTGAATGAGTCCCACTATGAAAATTCAGTCATTTCTATTAGCATTTAGAACACTCCAAAATCATCACACTTCATCTAGGTGCACTCAAATTCATCTCTATATTTTTTGTTTTGCATTATTTCTTCATTTACATAGTTGTTTGCATATTACAATGTGTTTTCAAACATAGGTGTAATTGCACTATTGCATTGATTTTCGATCATTCAGATTAGTTAATTGCATTTAGTTAAGTTCATTTACATTAAAAAACATTGAATACATCCTAATTTGAGTCATACATTAACATTTTTGGCCCTATCTCTCTCCTTTTTGGTGAAAAGCCCTAGAAGTCCAAGAGTAGTCCATAGGGTCCCAAAAATGTATGTTTTAGAAATATAACTTAAAGTATAAGAAAGTAAATGTCCATATGAAAATGTTAATTTATACTCTAATGTTTATTTAATGTATATAGTTTCCCTGAAAGATAAAAAGAAGAAAAATAATTTCAATGTAGACCAAAACGCAAGCATGTTATAACGTGCTCGCGTTTTGTCAATGCATTCACAAAATCCAAGCACATTATAATGCACTTGCATTTTTTCAATGCATTTAAATAATGTGAGCGTGTTATAAAACACTCACATTATATCTTTCTTTGGGAATCCCCAAGCCTTAGGCTTGGTATTTTCCTTTGAATACCAACGCAAAGGCTTGGAAGGCCTTCCCAATGACTACATACGTGTTTTTGCAAATTCTACAATATTTCATATAATCAAGTTTTTTCTCACCATTAGGATTGCATGTGTTTCAATGTCAAACAAATAAAACACCTGGTTAATGTTAGTCTTTCTCTTAGCTATCCAATGATGTAATTTTTTTCACTTTTTGACAATGTTAAGCCTTTCATCTATAATTTCTTTTGTTTGTGTCTCTTTTTTTTGCAGAAAATCAGTGTTTGGTATTTTTTTCATTATAAATTAATCGTTCATCAAAATTTCAAATAAGTTACATTATTAGAAACTATATTCCATTCTATAAATAAAAAAATACAAAAAAAAATTCAATTAGTTTCCAAAATTTGTAGGGGTACCACATAATTTTTTTTGTTTTTCAATAAGTTTCCACTTTGAAAATTAGTAAACAATCAAACATTCATTAAAAAATTATCAAAAAAAATGCGCATCAACTACATACTGTTGGCTAATTTCTCACCAAAGCAATTTTAAAAATACTTAGAAAAAGTTCACCATGCTAGGGACGTACAAAAGTTGCTATGTTATGTTTTTCTGAAAAAAACAACACCAATTTCTATATGTCCCTCTTTTGAACCCCTTAATCTCAATCATTTTCAAAATAAATTAGTAGTTTAGAAAGTAGACTCAAAGAACTACGATCCTTGTTCTTGTTGCATCTCAAAATTTTGAGTGTGACTATCCTCAATTTCATGTCCAAGGTTAGTATTTCCTAATTTTAGAAAAAAAAGTGACCACTTAAGCCCCCATTTCCCCCCCCCCCATGTTTTTGCACTTACTTGATACAAACTTAACACTTAGTGCTTATACAAATGCATATTGGGTAGGTTGTGTTGGTGATAGAAAATGTACAAGTGGTGGTGCATTATTTCTTGGTTGTAGATTGGTGTCATGGTTGACTGAAAAGCAAGATTATGTTTCCTTATCCATTATTGAAGCTGAGTATATTGTTGCAACATCTTTCTATACACAAGTTTTAGGGATGAAACAAACATTGAAAGATATAAAAATAATGTATGATCATCCTATTTCTATCTTCTATGATAAAAAAAAGTGCAATTAACATTTCAAAGAATCCAGTGATGCACTCAAGGAAAAAGCACATATCTATCAGGTATCACTTTCTGAGAGAAGGTTGTGGAGAATGAAGTGAAACTTGAGTATGTACCTATGAAGGATCAAACTATTCACATATTTATGAAGGCTCTTCCTAAAGATATTTTTCAATATCTTTGAGAGAAGTTAGGGGTTATTACCCCTCCTTTCTTGAACTAGAAGCATCTGAAGATGCATCAATTTGGTGGGTCTATGGATCTATCCTTCTTTTGGACTGATGTTTAGAGGCTACCTCTTAGGGGGAGTAGGTAGTATCTTCTATGTTTGAGGGTATTCAATACTGGTAGTGTTCTTAATGTCAAAGGGGAAATCGGAAAAATATTATTTTCCTTTGACATTGATGTCAAAAGGGGAGAAAGTATGTGAAAAATCTTATCTGTTCAGGGGGAGAAAGTAAAATCATGAGAAAGTGTGTTCAGAATTGTTGAGTTGTCTTTGATGTTTTTTCACATCATGTGTTGCCATCAATGAAAAGGGGGGAGATTGTTGCAAGAATGAATATTTTGTCATTGATGTGAACTAGTTAATTGGTTATCAACTAGTTTTTGTTGTCATCAATGTCATATATGTTGAGGATATTGAGAAAATTGTAATGAAGAAAGGTTGTAGGGATTCAGTGGTTGCTCTAGGTTTTGCTTCAGGATTTTCTCCTATGTGCATGTGGTTTAGACATGTTGATCATGGTTGTTGGAATTTTCTATACCCAAATTTTGGGGTTTTGGATCATTGTACAATGCAAGTTATGTTCACCAATTGTGAATTATGTTTTTAGTGTGTCTGGTTGAGGTCCAAGAGAAATGTAGTTGCTCCATAATTCTTCTTGTTCAAGTTTTATGACATGTAGTTCTGGAGATAAATGTTGATGATGTTTTTTGCACAGCAACAACTCAGACAAGATATAATATCCTATCTCTCTTGAAAGGTAAATCTCTATTAGAAAGCCTCAAGAGATAACCCCAAGGTCTCAAATGTTAGGTCTTGACAATGCATAAACAACTTAGTGATAATGTGAAAATGCTGGTAATCACAATGGGACCTTACTATAAGCAAAATACTGAATCTCAATTTATCATATTTAACAATAAAATGATACTTCTATCCTAAATTCAATCCAATAATCAAAGAAATAACAAAAGATGAGGGTTTCAAAGAGATTTCTAAACTTAATATTAAACCTAAGATTAACAATACAAATGACAAAACACTTGAAATAGACCAATCCCTCAAAATTGATTCCTAGTTGATGCAGATGAATCTGCAATCTTATAGAAACAGTGCAATCTTCTAAGGTGTTAGGATTTTCAGATCATGAACATTCATTCACACAACCCTATTGCAATTGAAATGAATAAACCCTCACAATTGAACTAAGCACAATGAATATAAAGTCCAGGCTAACTTTGCAAAGAAACTAACAATCAATTGGTTGTGAAAAGTATGGACCAGGGATTGCTGCAACACTTCAAATATCAAACCATAAACACCATTAAATCAAATCTAAGCTAAATATCAATTTTCCTCAAAGCAATTCTAAAGATAGAATAACAAGAACCATGAAAGATAAGAAGAAACACAAGTATGACACCAAATCACAATGTCATTACTTGCATCAAATTATCCACTATAGCAACAATCCCAGCTTTTTGTTACAATATTTGCTTGAGAACACCTACTTGCTAACTCTTGCTCTACTAAATTTGCTCCTACACAAGCTATCTCTCTATTCGCCTATATCTATATCTTAACCCTTAAAAATGAGGAAAATTTCCATATTTAAGTTGGAATATTTCCATCAATCCATACTGACATGTAACTCTTGGAGGGAAAAGTCGTTGTGACATTAATCATGTCTGGCCGACTAGTTGTTCTAAATTCTCTTGAAATGTTCATATCGCCAAGACAAAGTAGATGTCTTGCCGAATGATGTTATCGCTATGACTAGAAGCATTCGTTGTGACCTTTTGACGAGTAGGAAACCTCTGGCCGACAGTGTTATTTCTTATTAGGTGTCAGGGAGACTCACAATGACTGAGGTCTTTGGGGTGACTTGATCACTCAGTATGAAGTCCCAGCGACTGAAGGGAGTCTCACTAATAGATCATCGAGCTAACACAAGGACTTCGGTAAGATGTCCAAGTGAGAATAGAAGGTCACACCAACGGGGATACAACTAAAGTCATCAGAGTAGCTCAAGGCGATTGGTATGAAGTCTTGGTGACTTGTGAGGTCTCGCCAATGGAAAATCCAACATTTCAGTATGACTTGAACAGAGTCTTTCCGATAGTAAATGATCATCAGTGTAACATATGATTTTGATAAGAACTCTTGGTGAAGGTGATAAGTCTTGCTGACTACTGATTGGGGTGCTCGATATGACTTAGGACCTCAATATGAAGTCTTGGTGAAAGCGATGAGTCTCACCGACTGTTGGATGCTTCAGAACAACATGAAGACTCAGTGGGAGGTCTTGGCGAGAGTGAAATGTTTTTCCAACAGTATGACTCTTATGTGTGACTTAGGATATTGATATGTGGTCTCACCGAAGAGCAATAGTCTTGCCGAAAGGAAAATTGAAGATGATGCAACTTGTGAGCTCGGTAAAACGTCTTGTTGATAGAAATGCAATGGATGTCGCTGGATTTGGTATGACTCATTGTGTTCGTTATATCATCTTGTTGACTGTTGGAACCTATGACGATATTGATAGTGAAGACTTTGTGGCATCGGGGAGACACTGTTAGTGTCTCACCAATATGCCAACAAAGTTTGAACGCATTTGACCAAATTGACCATCCTATGTGGATCCTCATGAACCAATCAGAGGAAGCAAATTTCAAATGGATGGCAGTTAGATTTTTGCAACAGTTGTGACACTGGAGCTAAACTGCATGCAGGGAACATCAACACTCAAGAGGAAACTTTCTATGATCGGGCAGTGGTAGATAAGGATGAACATAAGATAAAAATCAAAATGTGATAAGATAAAAGGAGATCAATTTTGAGAATGATTAATGTATCAGATTGTTGAGAGAAATTTTTGTAAGAGATTGAACAGTGAATGAAACTACTGTGAACTAATACTAGAGAGTTGTATCTTTGATTTGTATGTAATTTTTTGTTACTAAAATACAAGAAGATTCAGCTTGGTGTGGTGGGTTTTTTCCTGATAGGGTTTTCCCACGTAAATCTAGTTTTCATTTGTCCTTGTGTATTTGTTGTTTCTGTAAATCTTTCATGTGTGTCTTAATTAGATTGTAATTAGAAAATTAAAAGTACTTTATGCATTCTTCCCTATTGTTTTGACGTTAGGATAGTTATTTCCACACCTCTGCTTTCCTTACAAGTGGTATCAGAGCCAGACCAGTTGTGTTATCCTTGTGAGTGGGTTGGGTTTTTTCATGTCAATTATTTTTCAGTGGGAGTTTGGTAGAGGTCTGATAATTTAGTTACAAGATTAAGATGGAAAGCACATCTGGAAAGATGGAAATAGAGAAATTCAATGGTAGCAATATTGAGTTGTGGAAACTCAAAATGGAAGATCTGTTAGTGGATTGTGATCTGTGACTTGTTGTGTCTGGAACGATGCCTCAAGGCATGAAGCAAGAAGATTGGGATCTTGAAGATAGAAAGTCTAAGGGGCTGATAAGGCTCTATTTGGCAGACTCTGTTCTTTTGAACGTTCATGAAGAAAAGACTGCATCTTCCTTGTGGAAAAGACTAGCATCAATTTATCAGGGCAAGTCCTTGGTGAACAAACTATTCTTGAGGAAGAAGCTATACTCTTTGAGAATGCAGGAGGTAGGATCTGTTGCTGATCACTTGAATGATTTCAACATGTTGATTGCTCAGTTAACATCTGTCGGTGTAAAGATTGATGAAGAAGATCGCTGCATGTTGTTGCTATGTTGTATGTCTGATTCTTGGGATCATTTGGTGATGGCTATTAGGAGTCCAACATCCAACTTCAAGATGGAAAATGTTGTTGCTTCTTTATTATCAGAAGAAATGAGAAGAAAATATTCTAAGATGGAAAAGGAGGCTCTTGCTGTCAGAGGTAGATTGAAGGAGAAAGGCAAGAAGGACAAGAAATCCAGATCAAAATCAGAAGGGAGATAAGAGTCTCCTAGAAAGAAGTCAAAGGTGAAGTGATGGAATTGCGGGCAACCTGGTCATGTCTGAAAGGATTGTGCGAAGGAGAAAAAGAAGAAGAAGTCTTCTGAAAAAAATTCTTCTCATAGTGATGCAGACGCCTTCATTGCAGCCTTGGCTACGCATGCATCTGATGATGTCTGGCTGACTGATTCTGGAGCATCTTTCCACATGACATCTCATAGAGAATGGTTTACAAAGTATGAAGAATACGATGGTGGAAAGGTGTACTTGGCAAGTGATTCATCTTTGGAAATTTTTGGCCGTGTAAGAGTCAAAATTCAATTCCGTGATGGAAGAGTGAAGGGAATCAATGATGTGATGCATATACTAGGTCTAGATCGTAATTTACTTTCTATAAGTAAGATGAATGATATTCGAGTGTAGGTCACATTCTTTGGAAATGGCTACAAGATGACTAGAGATGCAATGGTGCTAGCTATGGGTGCTCGAATTGGTACCTTGTACAAGCTGGATGCACAAGCTATTCAATGCAATAGTGTCTCTGTGAAATCACAAAAAGCTGCTCATGAAGAAAAAGAGGGAAATGTTCCTGATGGTGTGAACTCCATGGAGGTTAAACTTCTAGCAGAAAAGACTACGCTCTAGCATCATAGGCTTGGCCACATTGGTGAGAAAGGTTTAAAAAGCTTGAAAAATAAAAACCTGGTAGAAGGGCTTGAAGATTGTAACCTTGAGTTCAAATTTTGTGAACATTGCATATATGGAAAGCAACACCGTGTTTCATTTTATTCCAGTCCTCACAAATCTTTTGGTTTGCTTGATTATATTCATTCTGATGTGTTTGGTCCAATGAATGTTCCTTCTTTGTCTAAATCAAGATACTATGTGTCGTTTATTGATGATTATTCAAGAAGAGCATTTGTATATTTTCTGAAAAGTAAATTAGAAGTGTTCAGTCAGTTTAAGGAATTTAAAAACCTTATAGAAAATCAGACTGGTAGAAAAATAAAATGTTTAAGAACTGATAATGGTGGTGAGTTTTGTTCAGATGAATTCGAAAGGTACTATAAGGACCATGGGATTAAAAGACATAAGACTACACCTTACACTCCACAACAAAATGGAGTTGTTGAAAGGTTCAACAAGACAGTAATGGAAAGAGCAAAAAGTATGTTGAGCAGTGCTTGTTTGGAGGAGAAGTTTTGGGCTGAAGCAATCTCTACAACATGTTACTTGGTAAATCATTCTCCTAACTCTACTATTGTTGAGAAGACACCTTTGGAAGCATGGTTTGGAAAGAAGCCCTTTCTGAGACATATTTGTGTCTTTGGTTGTGAGGCATATGCATATGTGTCATTTGAAAAAAGATTTAAGTTGGAAAACAAACTTGTAAAGTGTATTTTTATTGGCTATAGTGCTGGCATAAAAGGATACAAGCTTTGGAACCCTAAGACTGAGAATTTTTTGTACTGTAGAAGTATTATCTTTCGTGAGCTGAAGCCTTCCATATTGGATCTGCAGTTAGAGAAGAAATCAGAAAATGAAAAGGATGTAGTAGAAATTCCTTCAACACTAGATAAAGAGGAATTAAAAAATCAAAATGTACCCGATACTGAGGAAAGCTCAAGTAGCTCTGAAAGTTTTGAAGAAGATGAAGAACCACCTCAGCCTCAACTTGTGAGGAGGTTAACTCCTGAAAGAAAGCAACCAGATTGGTATGGGTTTTCTTTTATTGAGTCTACTTGTGCCTATGCTTTAATTTCTAACACTGATGAACCTAGGACTGTGAAAGAGGCATTTAAAATGTCCGATTCAAACTCTTGGTTGGAAGCCAAGAATTTAGAGATGGCATCATTAGAAAAGAATGATACTTGGAGTTTGGTGCCATTTCCTAAAGGCAGAAAACTTGTGGGCTGCAAATGGGTTTTTAAAAAGAAAATTGGTCTAGATGGCAGTGTAGAAAAATATAAAGCAAGGCTGGTTGCAAAAGGTTATTCCCAAGTAGAGGGAATTGATTATGGAGAAATCTTTTCTCCTGTAGCTAAGCTGATATCTATTAGATTTATTTTGTAATTCGCAGCAGCGTATGACTTAGAGATTGAATAGATGGATGTGAAGACAACGTTTCTTCATGGTGATCTTGAAGAAGAAATTTATATGTCCCAGCCAGAGCACTTTGTGGAAAAAGGTAAAGAAAGACTGCTTTGCAAGTTGAAGAAATCTCTGTATGGGTTAAAACAGTCTCCTAGAATGTGGTACCAAAAGTTTGACACGTTTGTATTGTCATTGGGATTTGTAAGATCAAAATCTGATCACTGTGTATATTACAAAGCTAAAAGTGATCAAGTCCTTATTATTGATCTCTCTGTTGATGATATGTTATTCATAGGCAATAGTAAGTTCATGATTTATGATCTTAAGTCTCAGTTGTCTGCAAAGTTCAAAATGAAAGACCTTGGTGTAGCGAGGTATATTCTGGGAATGGAAATAACCAGGGATAGAAAAAATAGAAAACTTTGGCTTAGTCAGAGTAAGTATATCATGACTGTTCTAGAGAGATTTTTTATGACTGAGTGCAAGCTGCTAGTTGTTCCAATTTTGCAGGGAATGAAGCTATCTTTTGAAGATTGTCCAAAATCTCCTACTGAGATGGAGGACATGACCGGTGTACCTTATGCTAGTGCGGTTGGTAGCCTTATGTATGCAATGGTCTATACAAGGCCAGACATTGCCCAAGTAGTGGGAGTTTTTAGTCGGTTTATGGCTAATCTTGGAAGGACACATTGGGATGTTGTGAATAGAGTGTTTAGATATCTAAAGGGCACTTCAAACTATGCTTTGTGTTACCATGGGAACTTGGTTGAATCACAGAGGAATCTCAGTATTCAAGGTTATGTGGACTTTGATTGGGCAGGGGACATTGACAGTAGAAGATCCACCAGTGGATATGTTTTCATGATGAATGGTGGTGTAGTGAGTTGGATGAGCAAGCAGCAAGCTATAGTCGCTTTGTCCACTACATAGGAAAAATACATGGTAGCTACACATGCTTGCAAAGAAGTAATCTGGTTAAAACGTTTGTGTTCTAACATTGGTTTTGATGCAAGAAAAATTACTATTTACTGTGACAGTCAAAGTGCTATATGTTAGGAAAAAAATCCTACTTTCCATGCTAGGATGAAACATATAGATGTACAATATCATTTTGTACAGGATATGGTGGAGGATGGGAAGGTCTCTTTGGAGAAAGTGGATACTCTAGAAAATGTTGCAGATGCATTGATGAAGCTTGTTGGCACAGACAAATACAGGTGGTGTGCCAGTTCGATGGGCCTCTTGGCCCATGAATTTCAGTAGTTTTATTATGCTTTGGAGTTTTCAGTAAGGTCTTTGTCAAGTGGGACATTGTTTGAATATTTGCCTCAATCCATACTAACATGTAACTCCTGGAGGGAAAATTTGTTGTGACATTAATCATGTTTAGCCGACTAGCTATTCTAAATTCTCTTGAAATGTTCATATCGCCAAGACAAAGCAGATGTCTTTCTAAATGATGTTATCGTTGTCACTAGAAGCATTCGCTATGACCTTTTGATGAGTAGGAGACCTCTAGCCGACTGTGTTGTTTCTTATCAGGTGTCGGGGAGACTCACAACGACTGGGGTCTTTGGGGTGACTTGATCGCTTGGTATGAAATCCCAACAACTGAAGGGAGTCTCACTGATAGATCATCAAGCTAACACAAGGGCTTCGGTCAGATGTCCCAGCAAGAATGGAAGGTCACGCCGACGGGGATACAACTGAAGTCATCAGAGTAGCTCAAGGCGATCGGTATGAAGTCTTGGCGACTTGTGAGGTCTAGCCAATGGAAAAGCCAATGTTTCGGTATGACTTGAATAGAGTCTTGCCGATAGTAAATGGTCATCGGTGTAACATATGATTTCGATAAGAACTCTCGGTGAAGGTGATAAGTCTTGCTGACTGGTGATTGGGGTGCACGGTATGACTTAGGACCTCGGTATGAAGTCCTGGCGAAAGCGATGAGTTTTGTTGACTGGTGGATGCTTCAGAACAACATGAAGACTCGATGGGAGGTCTTGTCAAGAGTGAAATGGTTTTCTGATAGTATGACTCTTCGGTGTGACTTAGGATATCAATATCTAGTCTCACTGAAGAGCGATAGTCTTGCCGAAAGGAAAACTGAATTCGATGCAACTTGTGAGCTCAGTAAAATGTCTTTCCGATGGAGAAACTATTGCCGATACAAATTCAATGGATGTCGATGGATTTTGTATTACTCATGGCATTCGCTATATTGTCTTGCTGACTAATGGAACCTATGACTATATCGATAGTGAAGACTTTGTGGCATCGGCGAGACACTGTTAGTATCTTACCGATATGCCAACAAAGTTTGAATTCCTTTGACCAAATTGACCATCCTATGTGGAGCCTCATGGAAAAATCAGAGGAAGCGAATTTCAAATGGATGGTAGTTAGATTTTTGCAATAGTTGTGATGCTGGAGCTGAACTACTTGCAGGGAAAAATCAACGCTCAAGAGGAAACTTTCTACGATGGGGCAATGGTGGATAAGGATGAATAGAAGATAAAAATCAGAATGTGATAAGATAAAAGGAGATCAATTATGAGAATGATTAATGTATCATATTGTTGAGAGAAATTTCTATAAGAGATTGAACATTGAATGAAACTACTGTGAACTAATACTAGAGAGTTGTATCTCTGATTTGTATGTAATTTGTTGTTACTAAAATACAAAGAGATTCAACTTGGTGTGGTGGGTTTTTTCTCGATAGGGTTTTCCCACGTAAATATGGTGTTCATTTGTCCTTGTGTATTTCTTATGTTTTTGAAAATCTTTCATGTGTGTCTTAATTGGATTGTAATTAGAAAATTAAAAGTACTATCTGCATTCTTCCCTATGGTTTTGACGTTAGGATAGCTATTTCTGCACCTCTGCTTTCCTTACAAGTGGTATCAGAGCCAGGCCAGTTGTGTTATCCTTGTGAGTGGGTTGGGATTTTTGTGTCAATTCTTTTTTAGTGGGATTTTGGTAGAGGTATGATAATTTAGTTACAAGATTAAGATGGAAATCACATCTGGAAAGATGGAAATAGAGAAATTCAATGGTAGCAATTTTGAGTTGTGGAAACTCAAAATGGAAGATCTGTTAGTGGATCGTGATCTATGGCTTGCTGTGTCTAGAACAATGCCTCAAGGCATGAAGCAAGAAGATTGGGACCTTGCAAATAGAAATTCTAATGGGCTAATAAGGCTCTGTTTGGCAGACTCTGTTCTTCTGAATGTTCATGAAGAAAAGACTACATCTTCCTTGTGGAAAATACTGGCATCAATTTATTAGGGCAAGTTCTTGGTGAACAAATTATTCTAGAGGAAGAAGCTGTACTCTTTGAGAATGAAGGAGGGAGGATCTTTTTCTAATCACTTGAATGCTTTCAACATGTTGATTGCTCAGTTAACATTTGTTGGTGTAAAGATTGGTGAAGAAGATTGTTGCATGCTACTGCTATGTTCTCTGCCTGATTCTTTGATTCATTTGGTGATGGCTATTGTGAGTACAACATCCAACTTCAAGATGGAAGATATTGTTGCTTCTTTGTTATTAGGAGAAATAAGAAGGAAATCTTCTGAGATGGAAAAGGAGGCTCTTGCTGTCAGAGGTAGATCGAAGGAGAAAGGAAAGAAGAAGGACAAGAAATCTAGATCAAAATCAGAAGGGAGATCAAAGTCTCCTGGAAAGAAGTCAAAGGTGAAGTGCTGGAATTGTGGGCAACTTGGTCATGTCCAAAAGCATTGTAAGGAGGAGAAAAAGAAGAACTCTTCTGACAATGATTCTTCTCATAGTAATGTAGATGCCTTCATTGCAGCCTTGGCTACGTGGGCATCTGATGATGTCTGGATGATTGATTCTGGAGCATCTTTCCACATGAAATCTCATAGAGCATGGTTTACAAAGTATGAAGAATACGATGGTGGAAAGGTGTACTTGGCAAGTGATTCATCTTTGGAAATTGTTGGTCGTGGAAGAGTTAGAATTCAATTCCCTGATGAAAGAGTGAAGGGAATCAATGATGTGATGCATATACCAGGTCTAGCTCATAATTTACTTTTTGTAGGTAAGCTGAATGATATTGGAGTGTAGGTCAAGTTCTCTAGAAATGGCTGCAAGATGACTAGAGGCACAATGGTGCTAGCTAGGGGTGCTCGAATTGGTACCTTGTACAAGCTGGATGCACAAGCTATTCAATGCAATAGTGTCTCTGCAAAATCACAGAAAGCTACTCATGGAGAAAAAGAGGGAAATGTTCCTGATGGTCTGAACTCCATGGAGGTTAAACTTCTAGCAAAAAAGACTATGCTCTGGCATCATAGGCTAGGCCACATTGGTGAGAAAGGTTTGAAAAGCTTGAAAAATAAAAACCTGGTAGAAGGGCTTGAAGATTGTAACCTTGATTTCAAATTTTATGAACATTGCATATATGGAAAGCAACACCGTGTTTCATTTTATTCTAGTCCTCACAAATCTTATGGTTTGCTTGATTATATTCATTCTGATGTGTTTGGTCCAGTGAATGTTCCTTCTTTGTCTAAATCAAGATACTATGTTTCATTTATTGATGATTATTCAAGAAGAGCATTTATATATTTTTTGAAAAGTAAATCAGAAGTGTTCAATCAGCTTAAGGAATTTAAAAATCTTGTAGAAAATCAGACTGGTAAAAAAAATGTTTAAGGACTGAAAATGGCGGTGAGTTTTGTTTAAATGAATTTCAAAGGTATTGTAAGGACCATGGGATTAAAAGACATAAGACTACACCTTACACTCCATAGCAAAATGGAGTTATTGAAAGGTTCAACAGGACAGTAATGGAAAGAGCACGAAGTATGCTGAGCAATGCTTGTTTGGAGGAGAAGTTATGGGCTGAAGCAGTCTCTACAACATGTTACTTGGTAAATCATTCTCCTAACTGTGCTCTTGTTGAGAAGATGCCTTTGGAAGCATGGTCTGGAAAGAAGCCCTCTCTGAGACATATTCGTGTCTTGGGCTATGAGGCATATGCATATGTGTCATTTGAAAAAAGATCTAAGTTGGAAAACAAATCTGTAAAGTGTATTTTTATTGGCCTCATTACCTTTGGTTCGCACCCCTTGCAGCCAATTTACAGTGGCAAGAGTGGAAGTCTTCATCTTTTCCATCTCAGTGATAGTTTCCTGGGGTAAAGGATTTGCAGCAGAAGTGGAGGGATTAATAGATTACAAAGGCTTCATCAGATCCTCCAAGCATTTCCTAAGATTCTCATTTTCCTTTTTTAGCTCCTTCTTAGTCTTTATTTCCTTCCTTATTCTTCCCAAGATGACTGCACTAGAACCCTGATAATCCTCAATATCTTGCTCAATGGATGTAGACCCTAAATTGAAAGTCTGCACATAGTAATCTTTTGTAGATACCTCATCTTTACTCTTATCTAGGGCAGGGGTTGCAATGTGGACAACCCTGTTGCTTGCCTCATCTCTTTCAATCCTTGATATCAACCTAGCCTTATTTTTACCTTTATCCTTTCCAATCTTGGCTAGCAGCTCATCCCAATTTGGTGGAGTATCTTCCACAACAACTTGTTTTCTCCTTATTTCCTTATCCAACCAATCAGGGATAGTGGATTCCAATTGCACTTCAGTGTGTTTCTCTCCTTCCTGTTGATCTTTAGGCGCCTCCTCACTCAAACCTTGCTTCTCAGGAGTCTTTGTCTTGCTCTCCTTTTCATTGGCATGTTCCTCCTTGTGCTCAGGTGATGGAATCTTTTCTGATTCTTCTTCTCTTGGAGGAGATTTAACCTCTTGAGTTCCAACAGGTTACTCTGCATATGCAACCAAGGGAGATTGTATTACCTTTTCAATTTCAGCCTCCGCACTATAAAGGTCACCCTCATAAAATTCCTCCCCTTCAGTGTCTAGATGATCTTCAACCTTCTTAGATTCACCTAGTTCACTTTGAGCTTCATGGGCGGAAGGAACATCATCATGCTGCTCCTCATGAGAAATAACTGGAGGAAGGTATGTTTTAGGCACACTATCCTTGGGAGGAGTTTTGGACCTCCTTGTATACACCCGTGCCTTCTCTTTTGAGCTTTCTACATTTACCATTGGTGGGGTAACTTCCTCTTCTCCTACTTTGGAGCTCTTGCCTTTTGTGGCAGTCTTATGATTCTTCTCCTTTTGGGCATAGGAACATCAACCTCAGCACTCTACTTTTCAGTTTCCTTCTGCTCAGACTTCTTAGTCTTTGACCTTTTCTTAGCTATTGGCTTCCTCTGCTTTTCTGTTTCTTGGACTTCCTCCCCTTGAACACCTTTTATCTTGATCTTGAAAGGAGAATCCAGCTTTCCTTTTCCCTTAGGATCCTGCTCAATTGATTCTTCAGAAGTGGAGTGAGGATCCAAATCTCCCATTAGCTCATAGGTGCACTATACACCTTCATTCTCCAACTCCCACAGTTTATGCCTTAGCCACATTCTAGTAAACTTAGTGACTAGATCCATCAACTGTTTTAGTTTTGATTTTTCCTCTTCCAGCGAATCCACATCACCAATTGGCCTATCCTTTACTGCCTCATAAGAATGGTCCTGAATTAGGTTTCCATCATCCTCAAGTTGATCAGGGGCTTTCTTCACATTATATACGCGAACTGACTCAACTGGAAGGTGAGAAAACTTCTTCTTCCTAACCTCAAATTCATCACTACAATTGGCCCAATAGTCCTCCAAATCAACCTTATGGCTATACTCTCTACTGGCCTTCTTTTGGGCTTCACCTATGATATCGAATCTGGACTGCTTGGAATGGAAAGATAAGCCAAGAGTACTCATCTCCTCCTCTGAAGCTTGGGTAGAAATAATGGAAGGACATGCCTCCTATGTGCCAATCCTCAAAGGGAAGTCTCCACCAAAACCAGTCTTATGCTTGTCCCTCTTGACAATGGCATCAAAGTCACATATCTATCGAGTGACTTCCAAAAGTATGATATGATCAGTGGGATACCTTGGAAGCCTGTAAGGAGCCCTTTGGCAGCCATCAATCTGAATGTAGGAGAAAGTTGCGAACTGAATAAACCAAGCACCATATTTCTTGATGAGTTCTTTTTCTTGATCTTAAATTCTAACATGTTATGCTCCCTGAAGCAATCTAGTGATGTGCATGGTGAATGCATTATTCACCCTCCTATAGCTTGAGCTTCCCAAATGCAACTGAGGGAAAACCTCATAAATGACATCTTTCCCAAAGATTCCTCTTGTGCTCAGTCCTTTGTATGGGTGAAATCTCGCAAGAGCATAGACCAAGTATGAAGTCATTATGAAGGTCTTAGTCTGCAACACCTTTGATAGTTACTCATGGATCACCCTACTAATCACACCAGCCCAATGATAGTCGATTAGCTCTTGTTCCATCCTCACAATAGCATGGCACATCCAATTCTCAAACACACCTACATTCCTTAATCTGACCACCCTGTTGAGCAATGTGATGGCATCATAATATTCTTTCTTGAAATTTTCCTTGAATAGTTGTTTAGGGAACTTGGAATAATGATACTTAGGCTTCTCCATCCAGGAATTGATAAGTTGTTGTGATTTAATATTCTATTATTCATAGTACTCTTGAGCTTCCTTCGTGTTAAATGCCACCACGTGAGATCTGTCTAGCATATCAAAAGTTTGAGCAATGGAAATAGGGTTGAGATTTGCTACCACTCTCCCTTGAGGAGCAATAATTCTTTGTGTGTCTTGATCATAGTGTCTTGTACACTCGAGGACAAGCTCATAGCACTAGACTATGGAAGGAAAACCTGCCACATGTGACAAGCCTGACTCCTTCATTCTCCTAGCCACGAAAGGAAGATCCTCAGCTGCCATTCTTCCTTTAAATTCCTCATAATCCCAAAACCCGACATTTGTATAATGTACCTCAGACCAAATTGATGTGATTTTACTCTCAGGAATTTTTCTCTTGATGTCCATTTTAATCTTCTCTGCTTCAGACATTGAAGACCCAGTCACTGCCTTACTAGATTCATCCTGCACTCAACAAGGAAATAATAGTAAAAACCACAGGAGGGCAACGTTAATCCATCAAAACATCATTAGAATGAACCTCATATAAACAAGATGTCATTAAATCTCATATAAAATGATCTTGATAAACTTTGGGTTTCAGGACCATATGTGGAATCTGAGCCAGAGAGGAATTTCGGGAAATTCCAGACCAGATGAATTCTGGTGGAATAATTATGAAACACCTACTAACAATTAAATCTAATCATTATCAATCAATAAACCACATAGGAGATCATAAGATAGCATGAATTAGCCATAAAATGCATCATAAATCATTAATAAATCTAACTATTCCATATATCCTTACAATTCATCAGATTTCAGGAAAATCCACTGGAGACAGATTTCCGCGAAGGGGAAGACACTTTGTAAACTTCAAAAAATCCAAGCGACACAGGACTTTGGGAAAATCTTGGGTCAACATAAATCCATGAAATATATGAATCTCTGAAAACGATAGCGGATTCCGAAAAAAATAGAGGGAATCGGGAAAATCCACTAAAGACGGAAAATCCTGAGGTGACTGTGAAACCTGAACATCGGCACCAAATCACGATTTTGCCAAGATTGATGGATCGATTATGAAATTAAAAAATTTAAGCCCGAGACGAGTTAGGTATGGGCCTTCCATGGATTTTCTTAGCACTCTAGGCCAACTTTAAGGTGAAATAAGGTGAAATGGTATTGCCCTAGGTTTCAAACCCTATACATCCGCCATTAACACACATGCAAGCTCATAATCCAATCATTTGAACTGCTAATTCTCAACTAGGGAGAAATCATGGTTCTCAAGCAAGTTCTCATATTATGCAAAGAAACAAAAAAACTCGCAAATTACTTGGGAGACCATAAATCAAACACTGTTATGCAACCCTAGCCATGAAGTGATCAAATATTCAAGAATTCGAGCCCCAAAAGTTCTATAACATCAACGTGATATCCACAATCATCAATTAAAAGCAAGGCAATTGAATACATACCATTGTGAAGCAGAAATCAATCTCAGAAACAACAAATGCGAATTTAATGGCATCCACCAAGAACAGTGGTAGGAATGCACTAGAAATCACCACTCAAATCAAAATATTCACCAGCTCAGCATCCCAAAATCAAATCAAAAACTTGCAAGAATGCACTCCATAGCTTAGTCGATGGCAAACAATAAGCATAATGGCACAAAAGACCTCGAAAATCAGTTAAATACATCGTTTAAAGCTTGTACAAAAAATTTAATGCCGCCAACAAGACAGCCATGAAAATATGGGAACCTAACGATAGGACGAAATTTGGAAAAATCTAGACCACGCGGAATTCTGCGAAGACTGAAAATCTCTGAATGACAGTGTTCAGCCGGAGCCCGAGTAGGATTTGGGAAAATCCAAACAGGGTGGAAAGTCCCGAACCAGGGTAAAAACCCAAAATTAGCTCAAAATTAAAGATCTTCAATGAATAACTTAGGGAGATCACTTAGGCAATAAATATGAAAATTTAAGCACATGCCAAGGCAAGATAAAACCTCAAAATGAAAGGGCCAAGACACCAAAACCAAAGCAAAAGAGGGTCCCTACCTTCAGCAGGGTGTGTGTGTGAAAATTGAACAACAATAAATTGATATGATTGTGTTGAAGATAATTTTGTTGTTTGGAAAGACTAGATCATGCTAAGGTTGTGTGTGATTAATTGTTTATGTGTTTTACACTGGTTTGGCCAACCTTGTGTTTAACACTACAATCAAAGATTATGGAAGCATGTTGAAGCATGTGTTTGGGTCATGCCCTCATTCTAATTCCATCATAGAATGTTTTGGTACCAACCTAATTTTAATTTGTAAATGCAAATGGTGTATGGACAACTTTGGATAAGTTTCAAATTTGAAGAGGGCATAAAAACAAGTTGATTTGTTTGTGAAAGATATGAATGCAAGTAAGATAGATGTGAAACAATGTGTATGTGGTGCAAGTTTGGCAGACTAGTGTGAAATCTAATTCTTGAGTTTCTAGAACCAGTGAGTTGAAGGTATACTCTATCATCCATGCATGTTTACAAGTGTTTAAGTGAGTTGTGGTGAAAATCTATGTTGCATTGAGACTATTTTCTCTTTGTAATAAATCTCTTCTATCTTCTTTGTAATTTTGTGGTAGTGAGCCCTCCGGTGGTTAACCCTTGTTGGACAATGAGTCCTAATTTAGATAGTGAGTCCTATTTTGGCAGTGAACCTTCTCTAGCAATGAGCCTTTGTAATCAGTTTTGATATTCTCTATATTATGAGCTAATCCTCACTGTGTTTTTTCCCTTATTGGGTTTTCCATGTAAATCTATTGTTATTGTGTGTGTGTGTGTGTGTGTGTGTGTGTGTGTGTGTGTGTGTGTGTGTGTGTGTGTGTGTGTGTGTGTGTGTGTGTGTGTTGTTTTTCAGATTTTACTTTTACACCTAATGATTAATCATATTAGCAGAGTAAAGGATTTGTGATTGATCTAATTTCTGGTGGATTTTTTAAAAGGTTTAATTTGTTACAACTAATTCACCCCCCCTCTCAATTATCTTGTTCAACAAGTTCTTTAAGCAAGGATGATCATGCCCCTAGGATGAAAATTTGTAAAATAAATACATTAGATATGATTGGATGGAAAAATTAGGGCTTATGAAGATCAAGGTAAACCACTAGAATTTTCCACACTAAATCACTACAATTCATGCAAATATAAGGACCAAAAGATGCAAATAAAAATTAAAAATTGATCCTAACTATTATATCAACTATGAGGGGAGTTTTAAAGCTCAAAGAGGTGTGTACCTTGCTGCAAGAAGCCTATTTTTAGGGCACAAAGGACTCATTCAGCTTTAGTTACAAATGGGTCCCTATCAGGGTTTTTGAAACTAAGATTTGGGTTATTTTCCTTGATTTCTGCACTCTCAAATTCTTGGTTGTTAGCTCTCAAACACCTGCACTTAATTTTGTAGCCTCAATTCTTTGTTCTTGCATTTTGAAGGTCAACTTTGCAACTTGACAACTTTGCATTGATTTTTCTCTAAACTTCTTGTCCACTTGATCTTCAACCTTCAAATCTGCAAATACACACTCAAGGGAAGAAATTCTTATTGATTGTTGGTGAATAGGGGTTTGCCTATGTCAAACCCCCTATAGGTAATTAAACCAAATGATGAAATAATGTAATTGAAGTATGAAACATGAAATAATGCAATGTTGATACCTTGGAAGATGTCTTGTAATACAAATATGCAAACTAACATGTAGTGGCCATGAATAATGTAGATCTTGATCCTTTGAATAAGATGTGAACAATGCTTGCAAGAGATCCTTAATGCTACATCAACTTTCATAACTCAACAACATGCATGAATGCACTAAACCCTAGACATGACGAAATGATCTTGAATTAATATAATAAACTATTGATAATCTACCTTGAAATGCCTTTAAAACTTCTCTTGGAGTGCTCTATAATGCTCTTGTAAAGTTGCTAAGATGCTTCATAAAATTGCTAGGTGAAACAATGTGAATTAACCCCTTATTTATACTAAATCAAGAGATTATCCCCAAAATTCAAACAATTCAAGTTGACACTAGATTTGGAAACAAACATTATTAAACTCCCACCAGAATGAAATTAAAAAAGGGGGTCCTCATTAAGGGAGGACCCATTCGCTACCTATGGAAAATGGGTGTTAAAACTATTTTCTAGGACCTTGCCTTCGGGGAATGAAAGATCATTAAAAATTCATGTGAAATATGTTGATAAAGGGGTGTCCTATAGAGGGAGGACCTATTCACCACCTAGGGTGAATGGGTCCTGGAACCAATTTCTAGGACCTTGATTTTTCCCAATTAAATGTTATGTAATTTGAATTATGGGTGTTAGGATAGATCTTTGGGAGGTCTCACAAGTAAGGATTAGATTTGAATTAAAGGGGATAATTAACTCTAATTAACCACAATTAATTAAGAGGACCCTAGATAATTGTGAAAGTGTGCCACAACACTTTACAACATTTAAATAAGGTACAAATTAAGTTTATTTTATTAAAAGGGGGCCCAAGATCAATGTGAATGTGTTACACCACATTACAACATTAAACCTAGGAAAAATTAGATTAATTCAATAACAATTATTCACAAATCAAGTAAAGAAAAATGATACTTTTTTCGTTACTAAAAGATAATAATTCCTTGCATAATAAACAAAGTTAGAGGAACATATAAAACATGCATAAGATAGGCATTCAATAAATATAAATTGTAAAAAATAATCCTAGCAAATCATATATAGCCTAAATAGATAGAATAAAATAATGAAAGAAAAATCACAACACTTAAAAACACATGAGAAGTGAGAATGATGAAGATGGAGGCATAATACCAATATTCTTTATTATTAGACAAAAAGAAAGGTATGGTGAAAAAACTTGCATTCTTTATTGCTATAGACCATACAATATCATGATGAGTTAGAGGCACTATAAAATGGGTTGTAGGGTGACTATGAAATGTATGCAAAAGGTAGGTCATTTGAATCTCACAAGCTAGTAAGTGATATTACTAGGTAATTCATATCCTACTAAAGTAGGCCATGTGAAGCTCATGGAATAGTGCAACCTATTTTACTAGGTGGCTCATAGGCTACCAAGATAGGGCACATGAAGGGAAAAATTTCCAAAAATCTATGTTGCTAGGTGGTTAATATGCTACCAATTCTATAATGTGCATAAAAATGATATGAGATGTGTGTGAATGGATTCCCCTCCTAAGATAATTGCATGAATGAGGTATATGTAATTAATTTTAAGGTAGAAGAGGGAATGAAGTATGCTTACAAGGGGGATGAATCAAAGAGGATGTTACAAGCATGAAACACATAAATTTATGCTCATATAATGCATAGTAGATGAAATTTGACTATTACAAAAGAAAAACCAATTTACTTTGAGAGTGATTTCAACATATTAGATTAATATTAACTAGGAAACATTATGTTTAATTAAATATACTATTCATACTTATGCTAATAATCCTTTCGTAAATTATAATTTGAAATAGGAATACAAATTGATAAAATCAAACTAGGATTCTAAAAAGAGAAAAACTAATGAAAATAACTTGATACAAAGAAATGAAATTGATATCCTAATTATAGAAATGGGAAAAATAAAAAATAGACTGTAGGGTTTAAATTTGAAAGTATTTTTTGGGGACTCCAATGATGTGTAAGGATGTTTGTGTGACATGTTATCATCCTTTATGAACAAAAAAATGAAAGCATAGTACAATTCAAATTAATATGTTGCATGCACAAAAAATAAGAAAATCTCTATAAATAACAAAATAGTAGAAGAAATAGAATTAACTCTATTAAA
Organism: Sequoia sempervirens; assembly: GCA_007258455.2. Lineage (NCBI taxonomy): Eukaryota > Viridiplantae > Streptophyta > Pinopsida > Cupressales > Cupressaceae > Sequoia > Sequoia sempervirens. The sequence goes on along the minus strand of VDFB02252616.1, from coordinate 80,994,470 downwards.
ACCACTATTGCACTTAGAGGATAAAAGGGAAATAAATTAAATAGAGGGTTTTAGAAAGATATCACATAATGCATATGATAATGAGATGATTATGATTTCTTCTTTTATAAACTTGCAAAAAAATAGAGAAAAAAGGTTTATGGTGGTTGTTTTAGGGACTCAACAACAATAGTAGTATCTAAATTGAATATAATCATAAATGAAAAGCATTGTTAGAAATTAGGAATCAAAAACCTCATTGATTAATGCAAGAAAGAAGATAGGAACAATAAAGAAAGAACAGTGTCACCTAAAGAGCTTGAAATTGTAAAAAATGACATTATCAACTAATGCAAATTATTGTCACAATTCAACAAATGTCACTTTGTAATTAAAAATAATGTTTACATACATATAATGTATTGATAAAAGCTTCACACAACAATCATGGAGGTTGTTGGTTATTTCTTCAAAGATAAATAAAGCTTCCAAAAAAAAATCTTCTTAAAGTTATAGAATGAACCTCTCCTTTACCAAATTGAAAATAAATGGTAAGATAATTTCTTGAACACTTAGAGCCACTGCATTATTGAATGCTAGTGATGGTAGGGAGAGAATTAAAAAAAAAATGACTATTAAAATCACATTTTTTATGGGATGCTAAAGTGTCACATGGACATCTATGTGATGTACTCCCATCAAAGAAAATCATACCTAGAAAAGAGATAAAGAACATGAATCCTCACACAATTATAAAACAATGACATCAAAGTGCTAACATCTTGAATTTAGCAAAATTTATCATTAAACGCCAACATGGGCACATGATATAATGTGAAATTGCAAGAATATGCAATTTTTAAAATTATATTTTGCCACCACTTTAGTTTACATATGATCTAAACTAAATATGTACACTAAAGTAAATACAAAAAATCAAAGTATATCAAAGGATATTATAGAGGATGTAGATTATTTAAATGAGGTGTATATGCACCTAGAGAGAAGACCTAAAAATTTAATCTATAAATATCCTTCATAGGGAATAAACAACAAATAAAATTCTACAAAATAAACATGGGTGATCTCACAATAGTGGGTTACACTTTTTGGCCAAACTTGACATTGAATTGAACTTTTTAAACTAAATCTTCACTTTCAAACACCTATAGCTGCTATACCATGAGGAATTTGAAGATGATGCAAAATAGTGATTTGTGGCATTTTGTTTCTAGATTCTAAATATATATTTTTAAAAAAAATTGAAAAAAAAATAAAAATTCTTGTTCCATTTGCTTCAAAAACTAGTTTTTAACATTAAAAACCATTTTTAAAGAGTGATGTTCACCATATAACACATAGCTTTTTTCTATGAAGGATAAATTCTATATTTTTTTAATTTAGATTTGTAGCTACAAAATCTAGCACCTTAAATTGGTTTCATAGTGTTTTATTGAATATTCTTTCTTAATTAAGTTTAGAAGTCAAACCAATTACAATTTAGACATAGGTGGACTGTATAACAAAACTTTTTTTGTATGTATCGAAAATCAATGTTTTTTGTTGGATCAAGGACATCAGTACCAAGCACCTAGATATTTTTTATATTTTTTTGATAATGTACTACTTTTCCACATGTGTAGAACAAAGAGCTTGATTTTTGATGAAAAACCTATGTTTAATTAAACTAAAAAACATAATAAAACAAAAATATATTAAAATTATACTTGATGGAGGCTTGATTTCAAGGACTATAATCCCCCAACTAGGTTTATCAAGTTGAATTAATTTTCATCCTCAACCCAAGCTTCAAAACATAAAATTCTGCATAAAACTTCAGATGGAGGGGGCAAGTGTAAAAAAGGGAGTTCTACTGAATCCCTCTTCGAGCAAACCCCTGTGGACCCCTTCAAGAGAAGGGGGGTTCACTAGAAGGGGGTTTGAGTGAACCACCTAAATTAAATTTTTTTCAAAATTGTTTTGAGGGAACATGCAACCAAAATATCACCATGATGGGGTTCAAGTGAACATGTAATCAAAATGGGGTTCACTCGAAAAGGGGTGTAATTTTTTTCTTCATGAATGTAATTGCAACCCACTTATATGGGATCACCCAAACATTAATTTCAATTCTTAGACTCATTAGAAAACACATCACATATGAAAATGAAACACAATATGAACAATCAAACAAAAGAATCATACAACAATAAATTATCGAGAGAAGGATGGAGAGGAATAATAGAGATATACAAAAAAAAACATTTTCAATAATGTGTTACTAGAAGGAACACCAAGTATGGGTAGAAATATGTGTCATGATAGAGTCCATACAATTCTTTCATAAATCATGGACATAATTTTATTTTTTAGGGTTACCATAAAAAATGCTACAAGGTAGGACATATGAGGACCAAAGAGCTAGCAATAGCCACTATGCTAGGTGGTTCATATGCTATCATCATTTGAAGAGTGTACAAAAAACTAATGGCATGGAGGTTGATGCTTTAGAGAGTATAAAAGTTTAGTGTGTGCCATGCAAGGAAAAGTTGTGTTGAATCATCAACAATTGGAAAATATTAGATATTAGACAAGTCAAAATTGGTGAATTAATCACACCCAATAGGGTGGCCAAATTGCGCAGATTTCACAAATTATTGGTCCAATGCATGTCCATTCACCATCAATTTATTTTATGAGGCATATTTAAGTAATCAATTCACCATAACAAACAACGTGTTTCAAATGGACCGATTAATATTTTCACATGGAATCTTGGAAGCATGTAATAGATCACCTACATAGTTTCCAATACTATTAAAACATGTTCATTGTGTATCAGGGCCCATTTCACCAATTAAAATTTACAAAGAGTTGCTTGTGAGGACCCATTTCGACAATTAAAATTTACAAATAGTTGCTTATGAGGACCCTTGCCAATAACATTAAAAAATAATTACATGTTAGAACACATTTCGCTAATTGTCGTGACACCTCCATGCTAATCATAGGACCATAATCGCCTTGAAAATTATAATATCATTGTATAATAACACAAGATTCACCAAATTTTAATATACCATTTAAAAATATCGCAAAATTTACCAAATATGGATTGATATAAATACAATCAAAACTATCATTTTGTTCAGTTTTGAACTTGTGATCTCTTGATTCAGAAGTTGGACTTGGAACCTTGAAGTTGATCGTAGGCAAGTTACAAACTTACAACACAAACATTCTTGCATTAATGAATAGAAATTCAGTGAAAACCTAAACTTAAAGGTGAGTGATCATTTAGAACTTCATAGTGTTATAAAAAAATTTATCTCTTTTATATTATTTCTTTAATCTTAAAGATGATATTGAGTAGGGAATGGGATCTATATTCTATGTCCTTCTTAAACAAGAAGACATTTTTTCCAGCTTTCATTTGAAGTGAGAGATCAATATGTCGAGTAGCAAGTGCAAGAAGGGTAAGACTCCTTAGGGTGGTGAAGGGACTAGGAGGCCATCAAAATTCCCAAAACGTAGAGTTACCTAAACCATCAATTTTTGAGGTGTGTTCTATGTACTTCTCTTACACTCTTAGGATATTTCACCTAAAAGGAGAGAGATAGAACCCTGAAAGTGGGGTGGTTCACTCAAACTAAGGTATTCAAGATGGAATTAAGACTAAATGGAATGATCTAAATGAAGATAAGTGATGAAATTGATTGATTATTAATGCAAAACTAATGAAATATGCAATTTTTAAAAACACAGTGACGTTTGCAAAATCTTAAAAAGATGAACACAAATGTAAATGAAGCTAAATAGAAAGCTGTAATTCAGAATGTGTGCACCTGTAAGAAAGATGAAGATTGGAAAGTACTCTAGAAATATGGAAAAAGTTGACTTTTGAGCTGACTGGGACTCATTGGCCACCCTGGGCGAATCAGTCCCAGGTCAGGGTTTTCTACCTAGAAATTGATTTTCGCTCACTAGGTACTGGAATATGCATTTAACTCTGACAACCACCTTAAGTGTGACTCATTCGCCATCCATGGCGAATCAGTCCCTTTTTAGTTTTTTACAAATTTAGATCTTAGACTTGTACCTTGTCACCTGTATAACACTTTTTGACAGGAATCCAGATCAGAATCTCAAAAAATACCTACAAAAAGCTTAAACTTTGTTATCTAATGGGGGGTTTTCCTTGTTCAAACCCCTAATTGCATAATCAAACCTTGAATGGATTAAATATCCATAAAACCCTAGCCTTAAGTGTGTTAAAGACTATGAAAATATGAAGTATCACAAAACCCTATTCTAATGTGCTAGAATAAGATGTGAAAATGTGATTTGAATGATGCAAGAATTTAGTCCTAGAAACCCTACAACATATCAAATGGATGTAAATGACATGCAAACCTTAATATGAAGATAAAGAGAAAATGGAAGATGGAATCACTTTGAAAACAAGTCTTTAGTTTTGATTTGATGGCTAGTTGCATCTCTTGAACCTAGATTTATCCATGATTCACCATAGGCATCCATCATCAACTCTTTGCAATGTTGGATCTTGAATGAGAAGTGAGCTTGAAGACCTACAAAAACCCTATTTTGTTGCCCTAAAGCTTCAACTTTGTTGTAGAAAATACCAAAGAAACTTATTGTGGAAGACTCCTCACACTTGAATTTTGATTTTGCTTTGTAAAAATGACTAAGAGATGTAAAAAATGACGTAAAATGTGTATTTATAGGCATCAACACTTAATTTTCCCATTATTTAGACCTAAGAGGCCAACATCCATTGAAAAATTAAGTTGAATTAATTGAATTCCCGCTCAAAATTGAATTTCCCCCCAAAAGGGACTCATTCGCCATCATTGGTGAATGGATCCCACCAGAGGAGACTCATTTTCCCAAGGTGGTGAAAGGGTCTCACTAGTGGTTTTTGGAGGTGAGTTTTTGGGATATGCATGAATTAAGTGCTATTTTTTGAGATGTAGATGATTTATCAAGTGAAACAAGCCTCTAGATAAAAAATAATGGGTCTTACGGGCCTATACATGCTATTTTGAAGAATGAATAATGCAAGGGTACTCAAAAGTAGGTATAAATTAAGCATGAAATTGTCTCTTTTCTCAAGAGTGTCCATTTTTCAGGAAGGCTAAATCTAAGGTAATACTCTGCATTTATCTATTATTCTGCAATGGTAGAGTAATCCCTAAATATTTTACACCAATTTATCATTTATCATCTATCAAACCTCATGGTGTGCTTCTCCATAGACCAAGATTGGTGCCATATCTATATTTTTTTAATCTTTGTATCTCTACTTTTAGATTCCTAATATCACTAGGATTTAAAATTAATCATTTATCATTTTTATCATCTTTATCTCTAGTTGTTTGTAGAGGTGAAATGACTAAAACAAGGGGTTGACTAAGGAAGTCCCCCAAAATAGCCACCAACATTTTTCATGTTCCTCTTATGTGTAGGTTTTGTAGATTGTAACAACATAAACTAACATTTTGGGAGTCTATGGATCTATTGTGCTAGGATAATAGTACGGCATGTTATTTGCACTAGGCACTAGCATTTAGGGTTGAGAGTCTCTTTCTTTGGTGCCAAGTTTCTCTCTACCAATATCTACATTTTTAACAATACTTAGATTTGTATCTACTATGAATCTAAACATATTATAATTTTTATCTCTAGTTAGTAGTGTGCCATAGAAAAAAGTACCCTTTGCTTGACATGGGATTAATTCTTAATAATTTGGGCTTAATGAGGCCTCAATTTAGGTGTTGTGAGGAATTTTATTCATCCACACTAGGTCTTGAACCTTTGCAAACTAAATAAAATGCATTTAATGACGTCTTGTGATGGTGTTGTGAACTGTTGTAAAACATTTTGACACTCTTCTAGACTCTATTCATTGCAATTCACCTAAAAATCACCTTTTCATCACTAATCAAGTCCTATTTTGAAATGTTGAAAAGTCTTGTAACAAGATTTCACGCTTTTCTAGGCACAACTTCACTATTTATCCCTTTCTTATGCTTTATTTGACCCCTTTATACCCTTATAAGCTTTAATTAGTGTATTTTTGAATGTAAACCCGACAAATAACATTAAATACAAAATGATTCCTGACACCCACTTTCAAGCTTGAGGTGGGACCCATTCACCATGGGTGGTGAATGAGTCCCCCTTGGCTCCAAATTCAAAATATTTTAAATTTCCTTTTGGGTTTTTATTCAAAATTACTTGATGTCGGCCTGTGATGAGGTATTAACAGGTTACTCTAGCTCTCAAGATTGTATAAATATAAGTCTTTTAACTCATTTTCACATCTCTTAACATCTCTTATCTCTTATCATTCATTCATCCATCATTCTTCTATATCAAGTCAAGTAACTTAGGGTTTTAACATTACATGTAATTCAAGATGAATTTTCAGACATTCAAGGGAAAATCCTTCATGTTTTGCTGCAAACTTACAAGGGTGCTAACCCAAGAAACAGAAAATCACACACCCAACCAGATAATATTATTATTATTATGAATATGAAAATATTACATGTAGAGGATCTCAAATCCTTGAGTTCTGCAATACACACAAGTTATAGAAACTACAAAAATTCCTCTTTCGAGTATGCAATCTTTTCCCCAAAAAGCTACCAAAAAGATCAAAAAACCCCACCCATAAATAGCTCTGTTTTAGTCTTGGAGCAAAAACAACATTTGAATTATGATTTTTGGTGGTTTGACAGCGAAAATTACAATTTGAAATTTCAATTTTAAAACTACTTTTGAAAATTAGCACATTTTTTAAAATGCACCAACTTTCGAGAGCCATAAATTTTGATCTGGGACTCCGTTTGATGAACCGTTGGAAAGGTCTTGGGGTGAAGAATGCAATTAGAACCCATTTTGCTAGTTCCGGTGATTTTTGGGTCTATACAAGACCGTTTAGTGCCTCAAACTGGACTTGGAAGATTTTTCAGGGCAAAAAACAGAAACTAAAACTTGAATAGCTTTCAAATCAGGAATGATCTTGACTTTATTTGTTCTCCAAAGTGCTTATTTTTCTGTCTTGAAGCTTCCCATGGATTTTTGCCTCCTCACGCCTTCAAATTCAAAACTACTAAAAAATATAAATTGAGCAGAAAAAGCAAAAATACAATTATGTAAGTTGGAAACTCTTATTCGATGAAAAGGGTATCCAGAAATGCAAAAACATCTAGCAAAAGCTAACAAAAGGAAACATAAAGGAAGACATATTTTTGGGTGATGAAGGATTTCCCTTACACCACTTGATGCTCCTACATCATACACCCAGGGTAATTTGAGAAGTGACCCCGTCACATCTTAGATGGTTGAGGAAAACCCCAAATGGTCAACCTTTTCCTTAGATAGCTAGGATGAATCTTCCATAGGCCTTCCTCTCCACTTCATTAGATATTCTTCATATTGCATGTTTCTGGTACTCCTTCCCACACGGCTATCCAGGATTGCTTCAATCTCCTCCTTCTCTGAAGTAGGTGCTAGAATACCACATTGTTCCATTGCTAGTACTTCCTCTGTACCACCTTCATGATACTTTTTCAAATACTAGATGATCTTGCATCACAAAATTTCAAGATCAATCATCATGGCAAGGTAATCAACTCCATTATTGCATGTTTCATTCTATTCTTTCATCATTTTGGTTTAATTACCTAAAAGGAGATTGACCAAGGAAAACCCCCATGCCCTAACATTCACCATTTCTTCTTCTCTTCTTGTGTGTTTGCAGATTTAGGACTCTTGGAAGCTTGGAAATAATTGAAGATCAAGTTGTAAGGTTGTTAAAGTTTTCTCTTCATTCAACAAGTAAAAAAAGAAACAAAAACTCATTTTCAAATCTATAAATTAGAGTTTCGGAAGCGAATAGCTGTATAAAGCTAAAGTGTAGATCGAAAGCTTCAGAATCTACCTTTGAATATTCATAAATTGAAAAGTGGACTCTTTCGCCATGGGTGGAAAATGAGTCCCATTCTAGGGTCAATTTTGAGTTTTATGCATTTTTGGGTACCCATTTGTCAGAAATAGGTTCCGACTCAGTTTATTAGAACTAGGACTGATTCGCCCAGAATAGCGAATGAGTCCCTCCAGACCTGAAAATCAGTATCAACAATGTTTCAGAAGCAATTTCCAGTCTCCTTCAAGCCTTCAGGTGCACATTTTCAATTTTATCAAGTTCTATTACAGTTTTGCATTCATTTTAGGTATTTATGCATTACACAATGTGTTTTCAAACAAGTTGTTTTCCTTTAATTTCCATTCATTAATTAGTTAATCTTATTAGTTTCTTGCATTCAAACATTGCATCTAGGAATATTACATCCATATTCCATTCATATTGCATTAACTTTTGAATGTGAACTTAAGCATTTTTGGCCCATCTTTGTCCTTTTAGGTGAAAAACCCTAGAAGCGTTAGAAAGTAAGTAGGATCCAAAAATCTATGATCCAAGTAGCAACATTATTATTCTTCTATTATAAATCATTTCTACTTTAATTTCTAGTGAGCTATTTCTAGTCCTATATTAAGTACAACAATTTGATTTCTATCATTTCAATGTAGTCTTGAATTTTTTTAATTTATAGTTCTATTTTCTTTAAGTAGAAAATTTTATACTCTAGAATTAGTTTTATAAAAATCTAATATGCTAGATTCTCTTGCATCTTTAAATGATCTAGAGAATCAAAAAGGCTTAAAGAATGTTTTATAACCTCTATTTTCATGTGTGCTCTTTGATCTAGTAAATATATCTCTTTAAGCTATATTGGTAGCATTTTATGTTCTTCTAACATGTCTAAGAGGTTCAAAAAATTCATTAAAGGCCTTCATTTTACTAGAAATCAAGGGATTGCATATCCAAGTTTTTAAATCTATGAGCATAAGGAAAAACATAGAATCACATGAATGTACAATTCATTCTCCCATCCTAGCTAAGTAATTAAAAGAAAAAATCACATACAATCTGGTGAAGAGAGAAATTGAAACAAGTCCAAGAATTGCCAAAAAAAATATTACATACATCACCTCCCACTTTAGCAAATAGAGCCAAACTCAAAGTTTTTCATTTCTCCAAACCTTTACCTTATCTTCAAAACCATGAAGGCCAACAAAAAAATTATATTGATCTTTTTTTTCCTCATGGTCCTCCACTATCTCCCATTTCTATATATGACTCCCTATCATTTGTAATCAACCCAAACTAAAAATGACCCCTTCTAATTGCACATAACCATAAAGAATCTATATGTAAACAATTCTTATTTGAACTCTCTCTAAATCTAAAAATAGTTAATACGATACAACTATTTTTCATATTCATCCACAAAAAAGTAATCAACACTTAGTGGAATATATCTTTTAATAAGGATGTTCCACATTAGCATTAGATTACAATGATTTATCACCTAAATAATTTTTAAATCACTCATTAACCTATATTTCTCAAACAATAATTGATACATACCCACCTCTAATAAACTTGAATTTCCCCTTTCATTTGATAGGCTTTAAATATATATTATATCTTGTTTAAAGGTGACAATAATAAATAAATAGGGCCATGAAACATCTAATGGGAGGAGATCTTGTCAATGCCTTTTTATGTTAGGCCTCACATCCTTAGCAATTACGGGTAATCTGTGACAACATTGTCAACGGCCGTTTGATTTTTTATTACATAGTCAACAATACGCGATGCCCGGTGGAGAAATGAGGCCTCGCACGTTCGACATAATAAAGGTGGAGCCCAACAGGGTGGGGTGGTAGTGGTTGGTGGGCGTGGAAGATCAGGATTTGGGAGAATACCAGTGGGACCCTCGCCATAAGAGAACCCGGCGCTAATTGCGAAAGAGCAAAGCTAAAGATTTCTAGATAGCAATGAATGTGTCGGCGCAAATTCTACCCATTACTGACCCGCGAACCTCGGGTGAAAACATTGGTCGTCTAGGCGGGCTGCATACGGTAAGCGCGGAGATTTCTCTACTGTTAAGGGCATCTGAAGCACTCTGCGCGAAGCAAATGAAGATGGGTGGCTTTATTCACCTCCATCATAAGCTGTTGCTCTTTGCTTTGCTCATACAATGGACTTGGCCTTCTGTTGAACCAGCATATGTGAACGGATTTTACAGCGGCAGAAATGGAAGAAGAGGTCCGGTTGGAAGTCGTTACATCATTGTGGATAGCGAGGGACGAGGCCATTTTGGGAGCGTCCAGGCAGCTGTCGATTCTGTCAGGCATGGCAACAGAGAGCGGGTTACAATAGAAATCAGACCCGGTTCCTACATGTCAGTATGTTTTTATTTGCTTTGTTTGCTTCTTTAATCATCTAATTGAGGTCAACTATGATGTAGAAATGGTTTGGAAGTTTTAGATTTGTTGTTAATGCAGAGAGAAGGTTAGTGTGCCTCCAACAAAGCCGTACATCACGTTTCAAGGCTGGGGAAAGGAACGCACGGTTATTGAATGGCATAACAAAGCCAGTGATGTTGGGCCAGACGGGCAGGAGCTTCACACTTACAATACAGCCTCTGTTACTGTTCTGGCGAACCATTTTTCGGCCAGGAACATTACTTTCAAGGTATTCAAGAAAACTCTTCAAGGTCAAATGTTTTGACTATATGGGCTATTTTGCAATCATAATATTATGAGTTGGATTTGTCTAAGTAGTTCTAGAATCTTGATCATTGAATTGAGTGGTTTTTTTTGTAGAATTCTGCTCCAGCACCATTACCAGGAATGGAAGGATGGCAAGCGGCATCTTTCCGCATATCAGGAGACAAAGCTTACTTCCTTGGTTGTGCATTCTATGGTGCTCAAGACACCCTCTGTGATGATGCAGGGCGCCATTTCTTCAGAGAATGTTATATTGAAGGCTCTATCGACTTCATCTTCGGAAACGGTCAATCTCTGTATTATGTACATATTCAACATCAACAACAATTACTAGATTTAACTTAAAACAACACACTCTAAATTTTGACTTGTTTAAATAACTCATCTGAAATTACATTAACTTGTATTCAACTGCAACTTACACTCACCTTCAACACATTCTTCTTTTCTTGCATTTCCTAACTGCAACGACTTTGTCGTAATCTGCACAGAAAAGTGAGCTGCATTCAGTGGCCCAAGTGTTCGGATCTGTGGCCGCGCAGGACAGGCAGCGACCATACGAAAAAACAGGGTTCTCATTCGTGCACTGTAAAGTAACTGGGAGAGGGCCCCTCTATCTGGGGCGCGCCATGGGGCAATACTCCCGCATTGTTTACGCTTATACATACTTCGAGGACATCATTGCCGGGTGGGATGATTGGGACCACCAGACCAGTAAAAACGGGTAGCAATCTATTTTCTTGCCATTTACTTTTCCTCCATTTGGGTATGCCTTTAATTGGATTGAACCTTTTGCAGGGTATTCTTCGGGCTATATAGATGCTATGGGCCTGGAGCTCGAGCTGCTCGTCGTACTTCGTGGGCTCATGAATTGACACCATCGCAGGCTAAGCCATTCCTCGTGAAAAGCTTTGTAAATGGGTGGCATTGGATACCGGAGAATTTTGATTAGTGGGTGTGGGACTGTTTTTGTCTCCCACTATCTATAGAAAATAAAGTAAACCGCCGATTTCAAAAGCGGAGTTTAGAATTTTTCTCTGCATCTTTACAGAAGTTTAACGCCAGTGATTTGACAGAATGACCGTTAATTTTCCCTTTGATGTTGAAACGACCTATAAAGGTCCTCTTTAGCGGGTCTCTTTGGTGGGATTACAATCCCAAGCAGCAAGCATAAGCTTTGTTTTACATTACTGGATTGAAAAAAAAACAGAAATCATAGCTTTTCGGACTTGTTTTGGATGAGTTGAAAGGATTTTATAATGAATGATTTACAATGAAGGTTTTGTAAATGGATTACTAAATTAAGTGGGTTTAATTTTAGAGAAATTATATTAGGTGGTTTATAAGATACATATTTGTTAAAGGTTTTGTAAATTGGGTAATAAGTTAAGTGGAGTGGATGTTGGGACAAACAATAATAAATGGTTTATAAGACACAAAACTTGTTGACGGTTGTACAAATGAAGAAGCAACTTAAATGGGCTTAATTTTGGGAGATATACCATGGTTAAACATACTTGAATAAAAGAAGTAGAGGAATGAATGACCTCCTAAGAAGTCCTTATGCTTCATCCCTAGATAAGCATCACTAAAATATAATGAGTGTTAATTGAATTATTTTGATCATGAGAAATAGGTTCATTTAAAGACTCATGAAATATAGATCAATGACCTTGACTCAAAAACTACATATTTGAATCCTAATACAAACATTGTAGATTTTGACACTATTAATTATGTAGAGATTAAAAAGTTTGTACATTGTGATTAATGTGTTGGTTTTTAATTTGAATCCAAATCAACTTTAAATATTAACCACTTAAACAAATCAATCTCAACCTTCCATCCACTAACTACCAAATAGGTTCATTTAAAGACTCATGAAATATAGATCAATGACCTTGACTCAAAAACTACATATTTGAATCCTAATACAAACATTGTAGATTTTGACACTATTAATTATGTAGAGATTAAAAAGTTTGTACATTGTGATTAATGTGTTGGTTTTTAATTTGAATCCAAATCAACTTTAAATATTAACCACTTAAACAAATCAATCTCAACCTTCCATCCACTAACTACCAATATTTGTTTCCACATCGCAAGATTCAAATTAAAAAATTCTCTCATTTATGTTGAAAAAATTGATGTCTCAACCTTGCATGATAAAAATAATCAGCGCCAAGAATATATGTATTTTATGACAAATGTAAAGTGGTTGTTTGAGAAGCATATTGCCTAAATATAAGGACAAGTTAGTGCTCAAGATAATTATGATATTTATGATGAGTGTCGTTATCCTTTTTATTAGTTGTTTCTAAAATGAAACCTCAATTTTAAAAAGGTTCTCACATACAACATAATTTAATATATATTGGTGCTTTTAGATAGTCATTATATGAGAGAGTTTAGTTAGCAAGTTTGAATGCTACCAGAATGCTACCAAAATTTCTCTAAGATTTAATCGAGGCGAAGACTCCTATAAGAACTTGAATTGTAAATGTGGTGTAGTCTATTTCAAGATTTGATAATGCATTATGGAAGTTTTGAGTGTAGGTTTCTTCTCTTGAAAGGGAAAACCACAGTATTATGTTTGTATTATTATTTATTACATTATTTTGATGTATTTCTTCAAATCTTTATAATTTTTAAATCAAAATTTGTATATTATTACTATCAAGATTAGTGCAAAAAGCATTTTTGCAAACCTTTGCTTCCTTACAAGTAGTATCAAGTCCTAGCTATTTTTGTTTATATTTGTTGGGTGTAAGGTTTTTTGAGTTAGTCAAAGGTTTGAGTGGAATCTTGTGCAAAGTATTTCATATTTTTTTATTGTAGGATTATTTAGATGGTGAGCACATCTCTAAGGAAAATTGAGGTAGAAATTTTTTCTAGTGCAAATTTTGAAATATGGAAGCTACAAATGGAAGATATGTTGATTGATTGAGATCTATGGGATGTAGTAGATGATAGTGTCTAGAGGCCTATAATTCCACCTTTGGCTACAAAATATGATGTAATGGATAGAAAATATAAATGTATCATAAGAATGTTCCTTATAGACTCGATGTTTGATAAATTTCCATGAAGAACTCACTTCAAAGAAGTCATGAAAGAATTTGGGTGAGATATATCAAGCAAAATCTCCAGAAAATAATATTTTATTCACAAAAAAGTATATTCCTTGAGAATAAAAGGAGCATAAATATATGAGAATCTCAAAATTTTCAATATGTTGGTGACACAATTGGCCTCAACTAGGGTGAAAATGGATTGGGGAGAAAGGTGCCAAACTTCACTATGTTTATTACTAAAATCATGGAATAACATGTCATGGCCATTGGGAGCACCTCAATCACTTTAAAGATGGAGGATGTTGGTGGTTCTCTACTCTTTGAGCAAATGAGAAGGAATGTCTCTCTGAATGTCAAAGAGGCTTTGAATATTTGAGAAATACCAAAATAATGATGAAAGAATGAGAATAAACATGGTAATTCTAAGTCCAAGAAAAAAGAGAGATTGAAATCCCCTTGTAAATATAAAGCAATATGCTAGAACTATGGAAAATATGGAAACTTCTAAAAGGGTTGTAAAGAATAGAAGAAAAATAAGAAGAAGCAGCAAGATTCTAATTCAAAGTTTGATAAGGAAGATGGATATTGTTTTATTATAGCCTTGGCCACTCATCTAGGTGGTACTAAATGGTTGATTGACTAGAGAGTATCTTTCCACATGACTCTAAATTAAAACTAGTCTAGTAAGTATACAAATTATTCATGTGGTAAGGTGTGTTTGGGTCAATTCTTTCCTCGACATTGTTAGCCAAGAAACTATTTATATAAAAAAATAATAGTAAAGTTAGAAAATCTGACATCTGGTGTCTTACATATTCCAAGTGTAGCAAGAATTTTATTATCTATTAGCAAGCTAATAGGTGCAAGTGTACATGCAAATTTTTTTAAGTAGGTGTTAAAATCATGAGAAATATTATAGTTATAGAAAGAGGACTTGTATATTAGGTAAATTGTACTACCTTGATGCATGCATATTTCAATTCAATAACACTTATTTTACATAAAGTTGAAGACCACTTTACTAAAAAAGGATATGGTTCAAGCTCTTCAATGAATGGTTATAACTTTTGAGTACCCAAAGGTGCTCTAGCTACCGAATCAAAGTTTCTTATAGAGAAGAACATGGTATGTCATTAGAGACTTGGCTACATTGTAAAGAAGAGCCTACGAACCTTGAGAATTTTTTTTTTCAATGGATTGGATGACTATAATCTTGAATCTTACTTTCGTGAGAACTATATTTATGGAAAATAAAATTGCATTTAATTTTACTCAAATTCTCATAAGTCTTCATATATTTTGGATCTAATCCATTTAGATGTATTTTTAGGAGTTTATAATGAACTCCTCAACACCCTAGGATCACCTATAAGACAACAATAACTTCCACAAGAGAGAAATGGCAAAAATATCATGCTAATTAATATGATTATGGATGCAAGACTGTCAAATTGAATATATGTTGATTGTTACAATGTACATATGATGTCTTGCTTATATAGGCAAGGTGTGATGATAGAGTGATGGAATGGATGTATATAGGTAGTGAATATAATTTTAGCTTGAGGGAGATTGACTCCATCAAGAGATTTGTCTTTGACAAAGGAAAGTTGTTGTGGTGGTTTAGAATTCAAGATTGTAAGTCATGTACATATATTAGATTAGTTATTGTATTTTGCAAGAAGTGTTGTTGGACACTCTACATCCTCATTAGGAGAATGCATTATTTTATTTATCTATTTCCTTCAAGTGTACTGTGCACATGTGTGTCCTCTATTTTGTTATGTTATAAGGCATTTTTTGGCTTTATAAGCTAGTCATGGTTTTTTTTTTTGTAAATCCACTAAGACTCTATTCAAAATAGATTTATAAGGCTAATAGATCTATTTTTACTAGGAAAACACCTCCAATAGTTCACCATTTTTTTCATTTCATGCACCCCTTCATTTCCCATCAATCATAACAGATCTAAAAGATATATTTTCATTTTTACAAGGGTTTACTCTTTAGTTTCTCTCTAAATATTTCTATCTTATGCAATTATTTGTGATTGTAAATAGGCTCAATCCTTCTAAATCAATAAAAAAAGATTTCTTTACCTCCTCTCACTTTATTTATGTTATGTAATTTATTCTTAGCTTCATATGTAATTGAATTTGCTAATTTTTTTTATATGTATTCTATGTAATAATGATTTGAAAGAACTATGTATGGATACCCTCTTCCCTCCTATTGATTGTTGAATTCCTTATCTCCATATTCATCTATGAGAGCTACTAAATAGGATTTGTGTGAATTTGGGTAGTTTTGTTAATTTTATGTGATGTTATGGGAAAGTAGGAAACTCAATTAAATATTGATATATCACCTCATTATTCCTTCTACGTTTTTCTCTCCTTTTTGCTTATTTTTTGGGTTTATTTTTTGTTAGGTTGGACCAGTGTTTCTCATGTTTTTAAATTCAACTGACTTGAAAATGTCAGTATATACATTAATGATTGCATACATATAAGTTGACCTAAGCCTACTTAGGCATTTATTGTGCGAGCTGATATTTTCTTGATATTTTTCCTAGCTAGCTTATAGATTGGAGAGGTGTTGAAACACCTCAACACATCATACTTGGATATATCTCCTTTATAAGGAGACCCCTAACTGTCTAATAATATAGGTTGATTTCATTTGCAATCTTGTGCTTATTTTTCCACTCCACGATCTTGGTTTTTACATGGTATCGAAGCATTGTGGATTAGCTTCAAGTCGTATGTTCTCTGTTGTTGCTTGCTTGCAGTTGTATATATATTGGCTTCGAGCTTCTCTGCCAGTCACCCTCAAGCCCTATTCGATCTCCACTCACTTCATCGCCAGTTTTCTCTGCACACAAAATTTGTGGGAAGAGTTGGGAGGCCGTGTACAAGGTGAGAAGGTCTCATCAAGGGTTTGAGGAGGCAAAAGTCTTTGCTCAGTCAAGGAATATCTTTATTGAGGATGTGTTTCCTTCTTAAATTTGTTTCATTGTTTTCTTTATTTCATGTGTCTGGTGTAGCAATCAAACCTACTCTTGAGGCATGTTTCTATTTGAAGGAGGCCCAAGGTGGAGGGCAAGAAGCAAGGTGTTATTTTTCTATAGGAAAGAAGTTTACTTGTGGGTGCGATTTATTCTAACAGTGGACCCCTGTTCCTGTCGTGTTTCTTCCATCTAGCAGTGCTTCTTGTGAGAGGGTGTGTCAAAGACTAAAATATCTTTGTTTGAGTCATAGCACTATTTGCAGCCACATTTTTTTAACTTTGAGGGTCGTATTTCCTTGTTGGGTCCATTGTTTTGACCATGTGTGGCCTATGTTCTCAATATAGTTGATGTTTTTTTGTCTCAAAGGCACTACACTCCTGCTTAAAGTCATGAAACCTCTACTCAAAGGCATGATATGTTCCAGATTTAGTGTTGAACTTGATTTTGTGTTGAGGGAAAATATGTTTGAGTCACCTACATCAAGGGATATTCAAGGTGTTGTTTAACTTGAACGAGCAAATCCAGACAGAGGATGTGGATATCTTCACCACTACCACCAGCAACCTAGTAAAAGGTTGTGCATCCTAGTTGTTTGATTTTGTAGGTTGTGCATCCTGATTGCAACTTGCAAACCCCAAATTTGGATCCACTTTGAAAATATTTGCAAATTATTCCTTTATTGTGCAGGAAAGGAAGTCAAATTTGCAAGAGGAGTTGTCGTTATCCAAAAATATTGATTTTTTGACCTTAGCCAATCTCAATTTATTTTATTTTCCCTCATTTTCAAATTTTAGATAAAAAATTTTTGAAACAAATTTGGATTTTTTTTGTAAGAAGGCAATAGTATTTTGTAATAGGGAAAAATCTTTGAAGTGTACTAACTTTTGTATCATAACTCAACTTTGAGTTCCATTTTTTTTGCAAAGTACATCTTTTTTCACCATAGATTCATGGAGTACAAAATCACATTCATCTTATAAAGTGCCTATTTGTGTCATTTTTGGGTTAGTTACAAGCACTCATTCTTTACAGTGCTAAATTGGGGGGGAAACAAATAATCAATGTGGTGTTGTATGTGGTTCATTTTCACACTTCCTCGAGAAGTGCTTGTGTTTTTCACTTTTGCATGGATTTCTAATTTCATCATTTTTGCATTTCTACAAGCAACTATCTAAGTCAAAGCAATATGGAATCTAATGTTATTATAGTACCCTTAACACCTTTCAATTATCATGATTGGAAGATGAAAGTAATTCTTGTACTTAAGAACAAAGGATTATATAGGGTAAATATGGGAACATAGAAAGAACCTAATGCAGCTAAAGACAAAGAAAAGTTTTTCAATAAGTGTGATCAAGAATTCAGTTTCCTATGTTTAAATTTATCTCTTGATTTGTTGTTCCATGTTGAGAGCTTGAAAACACCCAACCAAGTTTGGTAAGGTCTTGACAAACTATTTGGGAAAATAGATCAACTTAGAAGCCATGAGTTGGAAAATCAACAGATTAGTTCTTAGTCCTGGTAATTTCTCAACTATACAAGACTTTTTTAGTAAGTTTAAATCCAAGTTGAAGTTGCACTTAAAAGATTGTGGAATTGACAAGAAAGAGGATCAATTAATCCTTTCTATACTTTCCAAGCTATGTCCAAAAATTTCTATGTTTGTATAAAATTTCTACTCTACTAAAAGGACTCTTGGAGCCTCATGGTTAATGCCCACACTTGATAACTTCATTGCTAACCTCACAAGGGAGCAAGAAAAGTTAATTCAAATGGGTAATTTGAAGTTTACGAAACCTCAAGCCCTCCTTGCAAGGAATGAAACACATAAAACTTCAAAAGGGGAGAAGAAGAACACTAAAAAGGACAAGGAAGTTAAGAAAGAAAGAAAAATTGACAACTCCAAAAAGGACTCTCAAGGTAAAAAGAGAGTTGCATGCACCTTTTGTAAAAATCTTGGACATGATGAACATCACTGCATGAAGAAAAAAATTGAAGTTCTACAACAAATTCTCAAAAATAATAATATAGGGCTATCTAATTCTATCAAGGCATCTTCATCAAATCAAGATAATACTAAGGACAAAGAGAAATCAAAGGGAAAATCCTTAGTTGCGAAAACATCTTTATCTCCATCATGGATTCTAGACTCTAGTGCTTCACACCATATGGGTTCTTCATAGGTTGTTTTCTCATCCTTAGAACCATCAAGTATGTCCACAATCACCTTAGGTAATGATACTCCAACATTGGTAAAAGGGAGAGGATCTATTGAAGTTGAAGGAGGAACATTTTCCAATGTTTAAGTGTACCTTCACTCTCAACTAATCTCCCTTCAGTGTATCAAATAACTCATTTAGGGAAGGGCATGAGAGTATAGTTCTCTCCAGTTCCAATTGAGATAATAGAATTACAAAGCAACAATTTGGTAGAAATAGGAGAGGAAAATACCAATCTAGATTATATTCCTTCTCCAATTTTACCACAAATATTTCTCCAAAAGCACTACTAGCTCATTCAGATGAAGTTAGCAAACTATGGCATGAGCAGTTTGGCCATCTTCACTGCCAATATCTTGAACAACTATGTCAACAAAATATGGTTAGGGGATCACCTAAGGTTAAATTTTCTAAAGTACTTTGTGAGGTTTGTGCACTTGGAAAGCATCCAAAAGAAAAAATTGACAAAGGTAAATCATGGAGGGCAACACAAGTTTTAGAACTTGTTCATAGTGATGTTTTAGGGGCTTTTCCCCATCCATATTTTACAAAGGCTAGATATGTTCTCACCTTCATTGATTATTTCTCACATTTTACATGGGTCTACTTTCTTAGACAAAAATTAGAAGTGTTTGAGTCTTTTCAAGATTTCAAAGCTCTTGTTGAAAAAACAATCAAGGAAAGTCATCAAGGTTCTTTGAACAAATAATGGGAGAGAATATGTCAACAATAGTTTTGAGCACTTTTGTATAGCAGAGGGGATAGATCTACAGCACACAGTTCCTTATACCCCACAACAAAATGGTGTTGCGGAATGTAAAAATAGATCTTTAAAAGATATGGCTAATTTTCTGATTCACTCTAAGGGTCTCACACCATCATATTGAGCAGAAGCAATCAACTGTGCATGTTACATATAGAATAGAGTTCCACATAAAGCCTTAAAGGGTATCACTCCTTTTGAAGCTTGGAAAGGATGAAAACCTACAGTTGATCATTTCAGAGTTTTTGGCTTGCATGCCATTGCTCACATTCCAAAAGAGAAACACAAGGCCGTGGATCCTCAGTCCAAACCTTGTATCTTTTTGGGATATCTAGATGGTGTAAAAGGCTATTGCCTACTCTGCCCTACCATACATGAGTTGTTTATTGATGAAGTGTTAAGTTTCAAGAAACATCTCTTGAAACTATACTTGACACTTCTCAACATATTATGGACTCTTCATATCTTGATTATAGTACTGATGATTTAGATCATTCTCAGCATATTCCTAGTGTAGTATCTTCTTCTTCCAATTCTCACAGTGATGAGGGTTCATCTTCATCTAGTTCAGGGATTGCATTAGAAGTTGATATATTTGCACTAGACTCACCCACATCTTACACTATACGTAGGACAAATATAGGGCTACAAGATTCAATAGATAATTGACTAATTCAAGTAGATTTTCAAGGGGGACCACATGCCTTCTTTGCTTCATTTTCTGATCCATAGACATTCAAAGAGGCATCAGGCATACCAGAGTGGGATATTGCTATGGATGAGGAATATGATTCCTTGAGTAGAAATCACACTTTGGATTTTACTTCACTTCCTAAGGGAAGGAAGATAGTTCGATGTAGGTAGATATATTGAACTAAATTTGTAGTGCATATGGGTCAGTTGATAAGTACAAAGTACGATTGGTATCCAAAGGTTTTTTACAAGTTGTGGGCATTGACTATACAGAAACCTTTGCACCAATTGCTAAGATGACTTCCATTAGACTCACACTTACTATAGCCACATCACATGGATGGAATGTACATTAGATGGATGTGAAGAGTGATTTTCTTCACGAAGACCTTAAGGAGGAAATCTACATGGAACAAATGCCAAGCTGGACTCCTACCTCCTATCTTCAGGTTTTACTAGATGTTGTTCTAATCCTAATGTGTATCTACTGCTGTAGGATGATTCACTTTTGATACTAGTTCTATATGTTGATGATATTTTAATTACTTGGAGTACTTCATCTACCATTATAGCAGTGAAGACATCACTTTAGGATAGATTTGACATGACAAACTTGGATTTATTGCACTACTTCCTTGGAATCGAGATTTCACAGAGGAAGAGTTCAGGGGGGTTGTTAACTCAGCTACAGATGCTATATGGCTTGAAGATATTCTTTCTGAGTTTGGTACTCCTTTCAGGAAACCTATAGTCATCTATTGTGACAACCAGAGTACTATTCAAATATGCAGGAATTTGGTTCAACATCAACAAACCAAACACATAGAGATTCATATGCATTATATTCGAGAGTTGATTCATGGTAAAATCATCGACTTAGTCTTTTTCCAGTCTTTAGAGCAGGTTGCTGACATCTTCACCAAACCCTTCACCGAGAGAAAGTTCATTCATCTACGAGCGCTTCTTGGTGTGTGGTCTATATCAACATCATCCTCATCCTTGGGGGGGGCTTTCTAGTCTTCTCCACTTCTCTCTTTTTGGAGGATAGTTTTTTTCCCACTAGGTTTTCTATCTTACTCTATTTTTTAGAGAGATTGCATTGTACATGGGTACCTCACCATGCTAATAGCTAGGAACCATTTTATCCATGCCCACCTAAGTTATGCTTAAGGGGGGTTGTTAGAGTATACATTAATGCTTGCATACACATAAGTTAACTGAAGCCTACTTAGGAATTTATTGTCCAGGTTGACATTTTCTTGATATTTTTCCTAGCTAGTTTATAGACTGGAGAGGTGTTGAAACACCTCAACACCTCATAATTGGATATTTATCATTTATAAGGAGACCCCTGATTGTCTAATTTGATACAGGTTGATTTCATTTGCAATCTCGTGCTTGTTTATCTACTCCACGATCTTGGTTTTTATAGAAAAAAATCATGATCCTCAAACATATGTATGTATTATTTGGCCTAGTTGGGAATGTATGAAGTTGATAAAAACTATTGAGGTCTCTCTTATATTGAAAAAATACAAACCAAGGTTATGGTTGGGTTCCTACCAAGTGATCCTTCTCAAGTTGGAATTTAAGAAGGTAGACCATATACCTTAGTTTCTATAAAATTGGAGGTGCTAGATCATTCTAGCTATAACTAATATTTTAATAGTTAAGAAATTAAAAAAAAAACTCCATTGAGGTCCAAGGATAGTATTTATTTGAAAAGGAAACATGGTTTAGAAAGTCCTACTACATGTTTCTTCAAGACTTGGGTATAATACTTAAAGTACCTTGGGTCAAGGAGACTTCCTAGCCTATTAAGGATGTGATTCTTCTTTCATATGAGATTTTTAATAAGAAAGATCAAGTAAATGTTCAAGGGTCAATCCCTTAATGGATTTCTACCCTAGATAGGATTGTGTATCTAGAACTCTCCCACAATAATATATTAGGAATAATTCTTCATGAATTTTTGAATTTAAAAGGAATGATATATTGATTGCAACCAATAGGTCATTTGTATTGTCATATGTAATAGGTTTCAAGATTACAAGGTTGATGGAGATGGTGGGATTTGTTTATTTTCTAGAGCTGATATGGAAATTATGATAATAGGGAAACATGATATATATTAACTTAATATACTAACTTGATCTCATAAAACCATGGGCAATGAAGAGGGTCATTTTAATTTAGGAGTGAATCTCAAAGAACCAAATAAAAATTGATATAATAGTAGTGGTAGTGTTATAACATCTATAACTAACAACATGTATAGGAAAGGAAAAGTAAGATGGATATTATGGTAAAGCATTGTATCTTAGAAAAAGGAAACCCTAAAGTTTAATGTATAAAACCTAAGATTTAATTTGACCTTTTTCAAGGGTACATTAGGATGCAAATTGACAAGGTGTTTAGATTGAATTTCAACCATTAAGGTGAGCCAATCTGACCTAGATCTGCCTCTTATTGAGTCTTGGGATAGATTGGAATTGATTGATATTGACATGATGTTGGATCTTGAGTGAAATTGATTGGATCTTGAATTGCTATAATAAATCATTGAAATGTTGTTCTTGACTTTCTCTTGACAATAGTTCTTTCTTATGAATGCTTGTTAGATCTCAAATGTTGCAATAACTAGGTATTTATTTAGTTTCCCAAAAATTAAATCTCAATAACTGACCTTTGCAACCAAAAATTCAAATGTTAAAATTTTTACACCAATATGTCCAAATTTAGAGGGAAACGAAGTAGGGAGATAGTGCATCCATTGGGCGTCTTTTTCCCAACCATATTTTCTAGAATTTAAGGTGGAGGGGGTAAAGCATTAGATGAATACATTTGTTCAATGCTTGCAATTGGTCGAAAAGTGATAAAAATGGGCCTTGGAATGCATAATTTAGGAAATTAGGAGCTTAATTAGGTCCAATAAATTAAGGGGGACAAAACATAGACTAAAATTATCAAGGGTGATAATTTATGACAATACACTTAGCCCCAACTTTAGTGAGAGTATGAACTTATGCTCTTTCTCACGCTAAAGTAGAGAAATACGTCAAGAGTGGTCCAATTGTCCAAACTTTGAGGAGATAGGATGAAAACGTATCTAGGGGGAGCACACAAGACCCCAGGATCCAAGATCCCATGGAAAAGCACAAAGGAACACAAACATGTATGAAATACAACAAGATAACATACACAAATATATACATAATGAAAACATGAAGCATACATGATGAAAACACATGACATTTATTATTATATATATGATAATAAAATGAAAAAAAAACAATGCAAATACAAATGAGACAAACAAATAATACAACAAAACACAAGGTTAGTACGAAAGGGATTCAAGTCAGTAAGGCAAAGAGACCTCAATCTTAAATTGTCTCATATACCAAATGTCATCCATCGAATAAATGTTAGACAACAAAATTCTCTCATGAGGATTGGCAAGTTGTGTTATTCAACATCACTCGTGAGCTACATGGATCTACTGGCTAGCAAGTTGTGTTATGCTAGGTTTCCATACAATATTATGGGGTCCATAGAGCTAGCAAGGTGTGCTATGCTAAACACTCATGAAACACATGGCTCTAATGGAAAGCAAGATGTGTTATGTTAGGTGGCCATGTTAAGAAGGGGTGCTCAATTTCAAGACCCAACAAGCTCCATTATTTTGAATCCATAAACTATCTTGCAAAATACCACTTCAAGGATTGCATAAAACTCACCTCAAGGGGTGCATAAAGTTTAACATCATGAGGGATGAAAAAGACTCATCTCAAGGTGTGTATAAATTTTAACATCGCGAGGGACACATTTCATGAAGCCCCACCATAGGGGGTGTTAGAACACCACTACAAAAGGTGATCTGTAAAAATAACAAAGGATCTTTGCTCAATACATGAAAGGTCACACCTTATGGAACATCACACATGACATCACCACAAGGAGAGGACAAGTCAAGGAATAGAAAATAACACCTTAGTGAATACTAGCCATAGCATTACCACCAAAGGGAATGCCATATTCCAAGAGAGAACACACTCTTATGGGAAATCAAGCCTAATATCACCATAAAGGAGACACTAACATGGATCAAGAAGGCCACACTTTGATTGAAAAGGTCTCACTTCCTAGGAGATGTATGCTATCATCACTAAGAAGGACCATTTCTTATGCAAACAATGAGTAGGGGACCATATGCCTCCCCCTTAAAATGTTAGTGTACTTGCTACATTAACATTTTAAGGAGATATAAATGGATACCTTGCTAAAAGGAATGCACCTAACACAAGGATACCTAACTCCTTGCTCCCCAAGTGAACGAACAAAGGTGAGCCAAGATGGGTTATGGTACGCTACTCCTTGTGACATGAAATATCATTGCATAAAGCCAACTTTATACACCCATTTATGGTAGTGATTATCTTATGATACTACAAAGTGCTACCACTTGGCAAGGAGCAACAACTAATGCTATTTGTCATAATTAAGTGAAGGTATTTTTTATGTTTTCGAAGGATAATAACCAAGACCACTTTTTGTTTCTTACATGTTGGGTTCTATAGGGACACAAATACCTTGTTCTTTTACACCACATCCTTTTCCATTATAACTAAATTGTTTCAAAAGTTGATAACCTCTTCGATAAATTGCTTCCATCTCTTTCAAAGAAGGTAGTTTTTCATAATCATATTCATCGTAAGTGGATGTGTAGATTTTGTTTTTCTCTTTCCTAGAAGTTATGTATGATTCAGTAATGGATTATGTTAATATCATCGTGGATTCTTTCTCTTTTCTTGATTTTCATGGTGTAATCTTGTATTCCCACATGAATGTATGTGAAATCTTGTGATCCACAATCACCATCCAATAACTTTGTCACCAATGAAACACATCCATATTTATCCTTAATATGTAAAGGTTCCACTTTTGTAGTTGGTGTCAATGTGCTAAGATGATTTATCATTCCTATTTTAGTTTGTAAACCATTTTCAAACTTAGGATCAGATTTTATCATGTAAACCTTATTGGTTTATGTGTATTTCATTAAATGATGAAGTGTTGAAGGCACTCCTTTCATTTCATGAATCCAAGGTATACCCAAAAGAAGATTATATGAAATATCATAGGACATGAAATGGATGAGAGTTTGCAATAGAACCTTACCATCTTTGACAAGTAATGTTATTACACCATGTAGTACCCCTCAGTTTTCTTTCTATTACTGATAGTTACTTGGTTGTATTTGGACACTATGATACTTTGTTTAGTGTTGGATTCATAGTTATGATGATAGTTTACCACTGATATAATTTATGCTTATGCCATGCTTAGTATATCGATTTAATTGATTGTGTGGATTATTCTTGCTATGAGCACCATGTGATTATCTGATGTATGTTCTTATCATGTTGTTAGCATTTGATTATTGTGCATTGATGTATTTTGGTGAAGGGGAATAGTGTCACATCATTCACGTGTGAGTGTCATGAGACGCTGTGAACTTTCTCTCATAGTGTGTTTGACTGTATTACTATATGTACATGCTCGATTGTGTGGTTTGCTACAAGTTGTAGGTACTAGGCATCGACTCCACCTAAGATGTCAGGTTTGAGCGTGTCTTAAACCCAATGGAAATCGTTGATGGAGATAGAATTTGGTCCTTATTTATCCATCATCCTTGATGAGGATGAGTATCTGTTTGCACTACCCTGTTAGTGTGGTCAGTTCGGGTTGGTCTATCAGTGTTGTTGTTGTGTTGCCTTATGTTTCACTATGAGGTCAGGTATTGCTTGATATTATGTTCATTTGATTAATTTGGTTGATTTGTGCTTTGATTAATTATTACATTCAAATAAAGATTATTGAAGTTTAAAAGGGCATATTTAATAATTAAACAAACGCTTTTATATGATTATGGTTTTGATAAAATAAAATATTAATTAATGCTTTTATTTGGTTTAAATAAATTAAGAGTATGAGTTAATAAAGACATATTAAAATAAATATATTAATTATGGTATTGTGCAAACAATATTAAAATGGAAGATTAAATTAATAAATAAAATATTTTAAAATAGAATTACTAAGTGTTAATTAAACAAGGATATGTTTTTATAAATAACTATATTTGAATAGTGGCAATTAATAATAGATGTGAAATTAAATTAAATAGAAAAATTAAAGAAGTGCGTGCAACAAAAGAGATTTGGGGAAGTGGTAAATAAATTGGTTATTGGCTTTTGAAGAATATCTAAAAAAAACTAATCTTGTTTCTCTATTCGAGGAGAATTTTCTTGTTCTTGTAGAGTTTCACTATAGGAAAGAAATTGCCTCTAGAAACTATTGGGGGATTTGAAGTGATTGGAGCTGCAATCTTGAGAAATCAAAGCTTGGCATCGAATCTTCAGCCGTGTCCCACGATTTAAACCAGGTTCCATTATATCTCCTCAATTTTAATGTTGTTTAGAAAACAAATACTGCATGATTGTGCTATCTAAAGCAAAATCATTACTTGTTGATTTTTGAAGTGTGCAATCTTGCAATGCATGGTTGGGGATCATCTAAGCCTTTCTTCAAAATTAATTATGCTTAATTCGTACTTGCTTATGTTTTTCCCCAACTCGAATATTGCTCTTGTCCGCATAGTTTATTGTTTTCTATGTTGGGAATTATCAATTTCCCTGCCATTTTATATTATTCTATTCTCAAACTCTATTCTTGAGGCCTTTAATCTTGTGTCTATCATCATAGGCACACCTGTCTTGGTGTTTGTCTTGCAATTGAGGAAAAAGAATAAAATGATTGTTATGAGTTTCTTTGGACCAGTGGCTTCGTGTTTGTCATTGGCCTGTGAGCCAGGCCTGGCATCGAACACATCATGGTCGATCATCCACCATTACCTTTCTCTTACTCCAGGGAATGTGGCATTGTAAATCACTATAAAGTCACTCCTCATAATCTTGTTATTGTTGCGCATAGCTCCTATCCTAGTGCCCTCTTTCTAACAGCAAGCAAGCTGAATATCATGCTTTGTTGCATCAACGTCTCTACTTAATCTCATCATCTCCATATTGAAAAAAAAATCCCCCAATCATTTCACTCATCTCATGCATTAGACATCTCTTTGGGGCTCTTCATCCACCCAATGCACCGTTTGCATTTATTGAAAGTTCTTAAGCCTTTTCAACAGATACATACTTATGTTACACTATAGTCATTTCATGTGTTAGCACCTCCTCTTTGCTACTTATGAAATTTTATATTTGGCAATTGAAGTCATAATCTATCTGTTGTAATTGATGAATACTTGATGTTATGTCTTCCTGCACCTAATTATCTTTTAGTTTCTTTATCTTCTTCCAGTTCAGATTATATGCTTTGGTTGGGAACGTTGGAGCATTTACTCTCTTGCGTAGAAGCCTTATTTTTCCTATATAATCATTTAACTTTCTTACTTTAATCTTACGAAGCTAATTTGGAAGTTGAGTTATTGCTAAATAGGCGAGTCTTTATTATGTATATTCTCGACAATCGATATATGATAGTAAGCTTTCGTGTGCCTTAGTCGCTTGTTTGGAAACCATTTGAAACTGCATGTTGTTAATTCAATTTACTATGCAGATCGATATATTTGTATTTGGCATTCAAATTAAAATAAATGTATATATATATATTGATATTATGTACTTGATTGAAACGATGCTGTACCTTGTTTACAGTATTCCTTATGAATAAAATTTCGATGATGAGAATATAATATGTCATTCGATTTAAAATAATTATATATATATATATATATATATATATATATATATATATATATATATATACACATTTATAAGTCCAAAATCTGTTTTCAGATAATTGTATTTATAATTATGCTTAAAATTAGGAAAGTATATTTCTCATTTTCCTTGAAAGAAAGATTATATTAAGTAATGAATTTGAAAATAGTAAATGATAAGGAGGATTCTTTTGTGAACATATTTTAGATCTTTGTGGAATTTTGTTTAAGAAATGAATTTGATTACTCCTTGGAATGGTAGTTCTCTCACATTTTTGTGTTAGCTGATTTGTAGACTCTTTAATTTATAGTTGTTGAGAGTTTATGTCTTATCATGTAAAATTCTTGTAAGATGGGATGTTGGTTGTGAATGTACTTTATGGGAGTCCCTTTTTGTTTTTTATGGATTCAAAAGTCTTCTAGAGGTTTAGTGAAAATATATTATTGGTTGAAAAGTTATATTTGAGCCTTGAATTGGTTGCTATTGTACTTGCAATGTGTTGTTGTGGGTCTTTAGCCATGCACCCTTGATTTGTATTACAGTTGTGTTTGAGAGCGAGATGGTCCATGCCTTGCTCAAGTTATGCACTTTTTATGGTTTTCATTTTGTACATGATGGCTTTACCTTGTTGGCTTTATTAGGTCTCCTAGCTACTAGTAGGGGGAGTGGCTCTCAATGGGGGTCAGCGCACAAGTGGCACCAAGGTAACCCATGTAGGAGTTTCTTAACTCAATGATAACTTAAAATGAATTATGGGGTTGGGTAGGGGTATGTGTAGGATCATGATGGGCCAAAAAGTGGCGATATAAAAAAAGTAGCATTTTGCATTTGCCAAAAAACATGAAAATCCTGAGTTGACATTTTTTGGGTTGGGTGTCAGTACATTGCTCCAAAGCAATGCCCAATCCAAAGTGGTGCAAATTAGATATCTGATTTGAAAAACATTTTATAAGATTTTAGTGTTATAAATTAGATATCCAATTTTTTCACACATAGACCCAAGAGTAATCAGGAGGTGGAGGATGAGAGAGAGAGAGAGAGAGAGAGAGAGAGAGAGAAATATGAGGGGGAAGGGAGAGAGAGGGAAATGGAGGGGGGAAGGTTTAGAGAGAGACAAAGAGAGAGAGAGAGAGAGAAAGAAAGAGATAGAGAAAGAGACAAAGAGTGGGGGAGAGACAGAATTAGGAGGGGGAAGGGAGAGGGTAACAGGGGAAGAAGGGGAGAGCGGGAGAGAGAGAGAGGGTTGATAGTTTAAGGTTGAGGGTAGAGGGTTGATAATTTAAGGTTGATAGTAGAGGGTTGACGATATAAGGTTGAGGGATTAGGGTTGAAGGATTAAGGGTTTAGGGTTTAAGGGTTAAGGGTTTATAGTTTAGGGTTAAGGGTAGAGGGAGAGATATAGAGGGAGTGAGTGAAAGAGATAGAGGGAGTGAGAGAGAGAGAGAGAGAGGGAGACTTGAGAGAGAGATAGAGGGTGAATTAAGAGAGAGAGAGAGAGGAGGTAGTGGGAAGATATAAAGGAAGGGATGGTTAAGGGTAGAGGGTAGAGGGTAGATGGTTTAAGGGTTAAAGGTAAAGGGGAGAGATATAGAGGTAGTGAGTGAGAGAGAGACCTAAGAGAGGGAGAGGATAGGAGGGAGAGACTTGAGAGAGAGAGAGAGAGTAGAGGGTAAAGGTTTGAGGGTTAAGGGTTTAGGGTTTAGGGTTAAGGGTAGAGGGGAGAGAGATAGAGGGATTCAGTGAAAGAGAGGGAGGGAGGGAGTGGGAGAGACATAGAGGGTAGAGGGTTAAGGGTAGAGGGGAGAGAGATAGGAATGATTGACAGAGAGACTTGAGAGAGAGGGAGTGCGAGAGAGATAAAGGTATAGGGTTGATAGTAGAGGTAGAGGGGGAGAGATAGAGGGACTTGGTGAGAGAGAGAGAGAGACTGAGAGAGGGAGAGAGGATAGAGAGAGAGAGATAGAGAGAGATGGGGAGAGATATGAGTGAGAGAGAGAGATTTGAGAGAGAGGGGTTGGAGGGAGAGAGAGAGAGGGGAAAGTTTGTAGTTGAGGTAGGAGGGGAAGGGAGAGGGTAAGAGGGGAAGAAGGGAGAGAGAGAGAGAGAGAGAGCATTGAGGGTAGAGGGTTGACGATATAGGGTTGAGGGATTAGGGTTGATGGATTAAGGGTTTAGGGTTTAAGGGTTAAGGGTTTAAGGTTTAAGGGTATAAGGTTTTATGGTTAAGGGTTAAGGTAGAGGGTTGACGTATATAGGTTGAGGGATTAGGGGGTTGATGGATTAAGGGTTTAGGGTTTATACAGGGTTTAAGGTTTAAGGGTATAAGGTTTTATGGTTAAGGGTTAAGGGTAAAAGGGAGAGATATAGAGGGGAGGAGAGATAGAGGGAGGAGGAGGAGAGAGAGGGAGACTGAGAGAGAGATAGAGGAGACTTGAGAGAGAGGGGGAGGAGGAGTGGGAGAGAGATAAAGGAAGGGAGGGGTTAAGGGTAGAGGGAAGAGGGTTTAAGGGTTAAGGGTTTAGGGTTTAGGTTTTAGGGTTAAGGGTAGAGGGGAGAGAGAGGGAGTGAGAGAGAGAGAGAGAGACATGAGAGAGGGAGAGGGGGTTATGAGAGAGACACTTGAGAGAGAGATATATAGGGTATAGGGTTGATGATATAGGGTAGAGGGTAGAGGGTTATAAGGGTTTAGGGTTTAAGGGTTAAGGGTAGAGGGGAGAGGAGTGACTGAGAGAGGGAGAGGGGGTAGGAGGGGGATATTTGAGAGAGAGATAGAGTGTGTGGGAGAGATAGAGGGGCAGGGGTTAATGGTAGAGGCTGAGGCCTAACGGCTAGGGTTTAAGGGCTAAGGGTTAAGGGTTTAGGATTAAGGGTAGAGGAGAGATATAGAGGGAGGAGAGAGAGGAGACCCCGAGAGGGAGAGGGGGTAGGAGTGGAAAGACTTGAGAGAGAGAGAGTAGAGGGTAGAGGTTTAAGGGTTAAGGGTAGAGGAGAGAGATAGAGGGAGTCAAAGTGGAAAGAGAGGATGGAGGGGAGTGGGAGAGAGAGATAGAGGGAGGTTAAAAGTAGAGGGAGAGATAGAGGGAGGAGGAGGAGAGAGACCTCGAGAGGGAGAGAGGGAGGGAGAGAGAGAGAGAGAGGGTTGAGTTAAGGGTAGGTGGGTCGAAAGGTTAAGGCAGAGGGGAGAGATAGAGGAGTGACTTGAGAGAGATACTTGAGAGAGAGAGAGAGGGTAGAGGGGTAGAGGGTTTAAGGGTTAAGGGTAGAGAGGAGAGAGACCCCGAGGAGGGAGAGGGGGTAGTGGAAGGAGAGATTTGAGAGAGAGAGGAGGGAGAGAGATAGGGGCATAGGCCAATGGTGCAGAGCCATGCCTGCATGGCCTAGGCTCTAGGATTAAGGCAGAGGGAGAGATATAGAGGGCGGGGAGGAGGAGAGGTGGAGTGGGTGAGAAAGAACTGAGAGAGAGAGAGAGAGGCAGAGAGAGAGAGAGAGGGTGGAGGTCGAAGGGTTGGCGGGCAGAGGGAGAGAGAGAGTCATGAAAGAGAGGGAGGAGGAGGAGAGATATAGAGTGGGGTAGGGGAGAGAGATGGATGGAAATGAGCAGAGAGAACCCCAGAGGAGAGGGGAGAGAGAGAGAGAGAGAGAGAGAGAGAGAGAGAGAGAGAGAGAGAGGGTTAAGTGTAGAGGGTTTAAGGGTTAACGATAGAGGGGAGAGAGAGAGAAAGTGACTCTAAGGGAGGGAGGGAGTGGGAGAGAGATAGAGGGTAGAGGGTTAGGGGTAGAGGGGAGAGAGATATGATTGATTGAGTGAGAGACTCTAGAGAGAAATATAGGGAGTGGGAGAGACATAGATGGTATAGAGTTGATGGTAGAGGGTAGAGGGTTATAAAGGTTTAGGGTTTAAGGGTTAAGGGTTTAGGGTTTAGGGTTAAGGGTAGAGGGGAGGGAGATAGAGTGAGTGAGAGAGAGCGAGAGAGACCTGAGAGAGGGAGAAGGGGTAGGATGGAGAGAGAGAGAGAGGGTAGAGGGTAGAGGGTTTAAGGGTAGAGGGGAAAGAGATAGAGGGAGTGACTCTGAGAGAGAGAGACCTAAGAGAGGGGAGAGGGGTAGGAGGAGAGACTCCAGAGAGAGAGGAAGGGAGAGACAGAGGTATAGGTTACTGTAGAGGGTAGTAGGTACAGGGTTAGGGTTTAGGGTTAAGGGTAGAGGGAGAGATATATAGGGAGTGAGTGAGTGAGAGAGAGACTTAAGAGAGGGAGAGGGGGTAGGAGAGAGGGACTTGAGAGAGAGAGAGAGTAGAGTGTAGAGGGTTTAGGGTTTAAGGTTCAAGGTAGAGGGGAGAGAGATAGAGGGAGTCACTAAAAGAGAGGGAGGGAGGGAATGGGAGAGAGAGAGAGGGAAAGAGATAATATTTAAATATTTTATATATTAGTAATATATATATAAATATTATACATAATAATATAATATATTATATATTATACATAATTCCATAAGATATTATCATAAATTGTATATTATATATTAAATTATAAACTATATTGTATATTCTAAGTTATAGATATATTAAAATAAACTATAAACTATTTATTGCATTTTTTAAATCATATATTATAAACTATATTACATTTTCTAAAATCATATATAAAATATATCGGATATCCAATTCAAATCAGATATCCGATATTTCTAACACAAACATTACTTCCTAGGGGTTAACCTCGAGCTTGCTTTGGAATTTGGATAGGACATGCCAATCCTAATAAGTCAACACAAAAAATGTGTTTAACAACTTACCTTGCTTTGCTATACATCACCTATGTGGCTAACGATTTTTTTTACCCAAAATTGATGAAACAAAAAGGGTTTTTAAAGGAGATTCCTAGCTTTCCACCAATATAAATTATGCTTTACTTTGAATTTAATAAATAATTATTATTTATTTTCTATGTGAATTATGATTAAAGTCCTCATTGATATGCTAATTGAAAAAAAATTATAGCTTTCAAATGGTATCAAATTTTTTGAATCCAAAATATGCATCACATTCTATGCTTTGTATACTATAGGATTAAAAAAATAAAAATTGAATTTCATGAAGTTTTGATCAAGTTAAGGTGGTCAGACATACAAGTATTTTATATATTTTTTAAGTTGTAATAAAAAATTCATAATTAATTATTTACTTGGAAAAAAAATTACAAAAAAATATGCATCACATCGAGAAATGAGTTCTCTACTTATATCTAAAATATTATAAAAAAATATTATCATTTTATTATGGTTAGGGTGGTCAGACAGACACCTACTTCTTATTTTTTCCCTAAAATTTAAGTACTACTGCATTGAAAATTTCAAATTTTTATCAAATAGATTTTTTTTTTAAACAAACCTAGTAGTTTAGAAACTACATTCAATTTGCTATAGATTCTATTCTTACATATTTTTGAAATAATATATATAACTTATTCAATTTTTTATGTCAAGTTGCCTAACTCTGATTTTTCTGATTTTTTTGCCACTTAAGGGCCTATTTTTTCCATGATGATCCTGCACATACCCATATGAAAGATTCCTAAATATAATAAATTAAGAATTCCAATTCAGAGATCTCCAAGCACAAACAAATTGAAGACATAGAGACAAAGATACATGAAAAAGTTTGTTGATGCAAGTGTAGGAGGATAGAGGCCCCCAAGGGCATTTGAGTCCTTGATAGGGGCTCTAAAAATTCAGAAGTTGAATATTTATTATATTCTCTAAAGGTTTTGTTTCTTTGTGCAAACATGTCTACAAATAGGGTAAAAGCAAGAAGTTGGGTACACAAAGAGGGGAAGTTTTGGCCAAAAAAAAATTCTTGCAGAAAACGCATACGCGTTATTAAAAAAATGCGTATGCATTATTAAAAAAATGCGTATGCATTATGCTTCGGGTACCCGAGCCTAAAAAACGCGTATGCACTAAAAAACGCATACACATTATATAACACATACACGTTTTATAACATGTAAAAGTTGATAATTTAAAAAAATAAATACTTTTTAGAAATGGGTACCTGTTTTAAAATGGGTACGCATTTTAAAACGGCTACCCGTTTCCAAAATGTATTTATTTTTTTAAATAATCAAGAAAATAAAGAATGCATGTATGCATTTTGTAACGTGTACACGTTTTTAAAATTCAAAATTCTCAACCCACATGCTGCCTCGGTTTTAGGGTCGGGAAAGGCTTGGCAATCTGAGCCTTAGCTTTTGACCTGCAACTAAAAAACTAAGGCAGATTGAAGAAGAATGTCCAACTTTGGCAATATGGTTGATGGACTTTTTTTCTTGAATCAATTTATAAAATTAAAACCCTTTAGAGAACACGACGTCTACTTTCCAAATATATAATTTTTATTAATATTGGATTATGTTTACTATTTTTTAATTAATTTCTAAGCAAACTAGTCCTTAAACATGAAATATTAGGTTTTTTTTTATTTTTTAATAACTTTTTTTGGTTAAGTTTCTTGTAAAAAAAATATATGGCATCAAACTTCAGACAATTCTCTACGCAATGAAAAAAAAAAGATTCAAAAAATGTTTAGTTTAGGTCCAATTATGATGTCTGTGCACTTTGATTTTTAAAAACAACAATTAAGGCCAATAAAAATTTAATAAAAAATAAAATATTCAACCAAAAATTACAAAAAAAATACAAACCAAACTTCATGTTGTTAGCTCTCTTTTCCCAAAAGTAATTAGCAAAATAATTTTATTTGGGTCAAAAAGTGTTGTCCGTACATGTGCTTGGTATTGTAAAAAAAATGGACTTTTAAAAAGTGGTTTTTATAGATCCCTATCAAAATGTAATTTCAATAATCTGGGTATTTGAACAATTTACATATTTGGAAACTAGATTCAAAATTCCAAATTTCATATTCTTGACTTTTTTAAATATTCATTGTGTAAGTGCCTCAAATTTTCAGTCCAAGTGTGACAAATTCTGAAAAACAGCAAAAACACTTCCACTTTTTGAGTTTTTTGTGTACCCAACTTCTTGCATCAACCCAATTAATGTATTTCCAAAATTTCCTTAATTCATGACAATGTGACTCAAATGAAAATATGTAACAACTAAGGAAAATTATGAATGCAATTTTAAATGCAGATTTGGCCTAAATGACAAACTAATCCTAATATAATATATGATATAATATTTGATGCAATTTTTTTGAATTTTTATGCTTTTATGATGCAAAAATAAAACCCTAAATGAAAATTACAAAACAATGTAATGCAAAACCTAGATCTAGAGTGAATTTATTCATATTTCAAAAGGTATATAATGTCAATATGTTGGGTTCACCAAAATGTATCTTAGAAAATGGAAACCATAAGGTTTAATGTATAAAACATTGGATTCAATTTGAACTTTTTCAAGGGTACATTAGGATGCAAATCGAAAAGGCATTTAGATTAACTTTCAACCATGAAGGTGAGTCAATCAGACATACACCTAATCGTTTTGAGCCTTGGAAATGAATTGGAATTGAGTTTATTTTATTTAACCTAATTAAACTATGTGCCTTAATATAAAAATTTCAAGAATTTGACAATTAACAAACTGAAACAATAACTTGTAGGAAAATCTAGGAAGTACATAGGACTATCTACTTGCCCAAAAAAATTGATGTTGTCTTAATAGGAAGACAGATTCATGCAAGGGAATTTTAGTCCTTGTATGCCTCTCCTCTAGTTTTGCGATCCTCTAATGTTAGATCTAAAATCTTCATTTTTTCTTGCAAAGTTATCATAACATTGTCAAATAATTCTATAGGAGAGTTTATGTGAGTTGAAAAGGTGTAGGGTTTTGAATGCAATAATGAACAACTTTTCTTCCACCTTCCTTCAATCCTCTCCAAACCTAAAATATACACATTCAAATAGATGGAAAGGATTGTTCCATTTAGGGGCTTGTCTCAATCAAACCCCATATTAGTGTCTCCAGTTCCATAATGTCAATGTCAATGATAAAATGATAATGGATAGGAAGGAATGACGAAATCACAAATGTTACATCTCACCACCCTTCAATGGCTTCCTTGAAGGACTGAAGTCATACAGATCACCTCAAAGTCTTGGATCTTGCTTTCTTGCTTTCTTGAATTCTTTGGAGACCTACAAAAGTGTTATCCTTCACAAAACAATGATAACATGAACACATATTAACTCACATAAGATTTGACATGATGTTGGATCTTGAATTGCTAAAATAAATCACTAAAAAATTTCTCTTGACTTTCTCTTAACAATAGTTCTTGCTCATAAATGCCTGTTATATCTCAAATGATGCAATAAGTATGTATTTATAGGCATTTATTCAATTTCAGAAAAATTAGATCCTAATAGTTGACCTTTGCAGCTAGAAATTCAAATGTTAAAATGTCGACTGATGAGAGTCATTCATGCTCCATTTTATCCCATATTTTAACCTTTTTCCTATACCGTTCAACCCATTTTCATATTCCATTCCCATACATTATCATACCATTTTACCACATTTTTCTGCATATGGTTAAATATAAATAAGTAATTTATTTAATTTAGTTTTAAATAAAATATATGAATAATAAATACTAGGTTATATATTTGATGCTATTATGTTAAGAAAATAAATCCTACAACATGAGGAGAATGCAAATTTCTTGCCACCTTCACACAAACTTCTTGTCACCTTCACAACAACAAATAATTTCAGCTATTAATTTAGTTTTAAATATTTATTTATTGTGCTAACAATATAAATAATATATTTTTATACCCATATGGTATGAAATAATATGTATTATTTTTTGTGGTAACTAATATAATTGTGATGGATAGAGACAAAATAAATAGTTATTTTTTATGGAACAACAAACTCCTATTTTTATGGTTCATTTTATTCCAACCCACAAGCCATAAATAATGTCATAATAAGTGGTAAGAGAATAGGAGAAAATGCTATAATAGGTGGTGTGGAAAAGCATATGCATAATATTGGAAAAATAGTATAACAAATCTACACATGGAAATAAGAGGAAGGGCATGAGAATAGTAAAACAACTTGTAATTTGTTTCACACCTTATAAGACAATGTAATAGCTATAAAATAGGGTGAATTAGAATGTTGTAAAGTAGTACAACATAAGAGAATAGAAAGGTAGAAATATGACAGTTTGGGTTATGAAATAAGGATAACAACAATGTAACAACAGTGAGTGTAACACAAATAAAAATTGAAATATATTTTATTTTAATGAATATATGTTGATCATGATTTGAGTGTTGTGGCAACGTTTTAACCACCTTGTTGACCAGGAGGAAGGGCCCACTCCTTAGAAATCCTAGTGATGTTTTTGTGTATTTTTATTTAAGTATTTTATGTGATTAATGTTTTATTTTATTCCAAGTGTGATTTGCAGATTGGAGTGATTTGATTATGAATGATATATAAAGATATATGTTTCAATTATTTGAGAGATCCAAAAACATCTTTGTATTTATTTCTCTGATTAAAAGATTTATTTGATAGAGTTCTAGTGATTTGAAAGATTGCACAGAAAATAGAGTAGTTGTTGGAATGTTCCTGTCACACTATTACAAACTGCAGTTCCACAATTCTTGTCACAATTTTTAGAATAGTGCAAAAATTTTGTATTAATTTAACTAAGTGTTTTATTTTATAGTTGCATTTCATATATACTTACCTCACTATCTGCAACCCTTGTGCATATAGCCACAACATCTTTCATAAGTTTACGCCTCTAGATTGGCATTTAGACCAAACTAAATCTATTTATTAAACATTAAATCTATTTCTCTTTTCCCCAGTTTTGGCCTATCACCGACATAGATATGCCCAAATTTGGAGGGAAAAAAAGTAGGGGGACAGTGCAACCATCGAGCGTCTCTGTCCTAGCCCTATTTTTTGGAATTTATGATGTCAGGGGAAAAGTATTAGATGAGTGCATTTGTTCAATGCTTACATTTTTTTGAAAAATAATAAAAATGGGTCTCAAAATGCATAATTTAGGAAATTAAGAGCTTAATTAGGTCAAATAAATTAAGGGGGACAAAACATAGAGTAAAATTGTCAAGGGTGGAGATTTATGACGATACAAGCATGAGAGAATATATTTAAAAGCCTAATAACTTCTCTAAAGATATTCCCATTATGAGTATTTTAAAAGAAATGGGAAGTAACCAAAGCTAAGAGTAGAGGAACAATGTGAGTAGGGGTGGAGATTTCCTATGGCTTACTCAAAGATAAGGAGATTCAAAGGAAAAGTACAAATAATGACATGTCAATTGAATGTCATAGGTGTAGCCATGGAAAGGAAATTTATGGCAAAAGGTACTTGGGTATGTGTAGGATCATCATGGAAAAAATAGGCCCTTAAGTGGCAATGAAAATTCAGAAAAATCAGAGTTAGGCAACTTGACATAAAAATTTGAATAAGTTATCTATATTATTTCAAAAATACGTAAAATTAGAATTTGTGGAAAATTGAATGTAGTTTCTAAACTACTAAGTTTATTTTATTTTTTTTAAAGTCTTTTTGGTGAATATTTGAAATTTCAATGCAATAGTACTTAAATTTCAGGGAAAAAATAAGAAGTAGGTGTTTGTCTGACCACCCTAACCACAATAAAATGATAATATTTTTTATAACATTTTAGATATAAGTAGAGGACTCATGTCCAAATGTGACGATATTTTTTTGTAATTTTTTTCTAGGTAAATTATTAATTATAAATTTTTATTACAACTTTTAAAAAATATAAAAACTCATATATCTGACCACCTTAACTTGGTCAAAACTTTATTAAATTCAATTTTCTTTTTTTAATCCTATAGTATGCGAAGCACAGAATGTGACGCATATTTTGGATTCAAAAAATATGATACCGTTTGAAAGTTATAGGTGTTTTTCAATCAACCTATCAATCAGGACTTTAGTTGTAATTCTAATAGAAAATGAATAATAATTATTTATTAGATTCAAAGTAAAGAATAATTTATATTGGTGGAAATCTGAGAGTCTCCTCTACAAACCCTTTTTGTTTCATCAATTTTGGCTAAAAATAAAGTTGTCAGCCACATGGACGAAGTCTACAAAAACAAGGTGAGTTGTCAAACACATTTTTTGCGTTGACTTCTTAAGATTGGCATGTCCAAGCCAATTACCAAAGCAAGCCCAAGGTTAATCCCTAGGCAATAAATTCTTTGTCATAAATATCGGATATCTGTTTCAAATTGGATATCCATTTTGAATCGGATATCCGATTTGGTTTATTTATGATTTTAAAAAATGTTTTACACTTTATAATATATGATTTAGAAAATTCAATAAATATTTTATAGTTTATTTTAATATATCTAGTTTAGAATATACGATATTGTTTATAATTTAATATATAATATATTATATTGTTATGTATAATATTTAAATATTATTTCTATATTTTAGTTAATGTATATATATATTACTAACATATAAAATATTTAAATATTATCTATTTCCCTCTCTCTCTCTCATATATCCCTCCTACCCCCTCTCCCTCTCTCAAGGACCTCTCTCTCTCACTCACTCCTATGTCTCTCCACTCTACCCTTAAACCTTAAATCCTTAAACCCTTAAACCCTCTACTTTTTATCTCTCTCCCACTCCCTCCCTCTCTCTCTCTCAAGACTCTCCCTCTCTCGAGTCTCTCTCTCACTCACTCCCTCTATCTCCCTCTCCTCTACCCTTAACCCTAAACCCTTAACCCTTGAACCCTCTACTCTCTACGCTTAACCTTTAACCCTATATCTCTCTCCCACTCCTCCCTCCCTCCCTCTCTCTCTCAAGTCTCACCCCCTCCCCCTCTCCCTCTCTTAGGTCTCTCTCACTCCTATCTCTCTACCCTCTACCCTTTTAACCCTCTACCCTCTATCTCTCTCCCACTCCCTCCCTCTCTCACTGAATCCCTCTCTCTCTCCCCTCTACCCATAACCCATAACCCTAAACCCTAAACCCTATACCCTAAACCCTTAAGCACCAAACCCTTAAACCCTCTACCCTCTACCCTATATCCTCTCTCTCTCTCTCAAGACTCACCCTTCTGCCTCCTCTCCCTCTCTCAGGTCTCTATCTCTCACTCTATCTATCTCTCTCCCCTCTACCCTTAACCCTAAACCTTAAACCCTTAACCCTTAAACTCTAAACCCTTAAACCCTCTATCTCTCTCCCACTCCCTCCTTCCCTCCCTCCCTCTCTCTCAAGTCTCACCCTCCTACCACCTCTTCTTCTCTCAAGTCTCTCTCTAGGTAAGTGCAAGAAGATGAGTCCACAAAACGTGGAAGTTTTTTTCTTAAGAAAAAAAATTAATTCGGCTTGCAAAAAATAGAATCCCGCTTTTTAATAAACATGATCCCTTTTTAAAAAGCGGGATCTCGTTTTTAAAAAGCAGGATCCTGTTTAGCTTCGGGATCTCAAGCCTAAATTTAAAAAATGGGATTATGTTCTTCAAAACGGGATCCCGTTTTCGAAAATTTCTGTTTTTGGAAAAAATTCAAAACGGGATCCTGTTTTGAATTTCAAAAATGGAAAATTTTCAAAAGCAGTCCAGGTTTTGGCTTTCTATATTTAAACTTTAATTTTGGCTTTCGAAATGGAAATTTTCATTTTGGACACGTTTTGCACCAAGCAGGATCGGGTTCATAGAACCATAAAAAATGGCTTTTTTATGAAACGGGATCCCGTTTTTTAAATTATGAATTTTTGGGCGGGTTTTTGGCTTTTTTTTTGGTTCGGGAAATGGCTTGGGGACCCGAACCTAAGCTTTGGACCTAGTTTGACCTGCAACTTGAAGGTCGTGTTAATGTCACAAGAAAATAATGACTTTGGACATATGTTTGAAGACCTATTTTGCAGAATTTTTTAACAAAATTAAAACCCATTATAGATGAGAGTGTAGATTCCAAATATGTAATTTTTTTAATAATTTGAATATTTTTTCTATTTTTCAATTAATTTCTAATGAAACTAGTCCATAAACTTTAATTATCAGGTTTTTTTAGTATTTTAATAACTTTTGATCAACATAACATTTTGACGAACGGATTGCACGAGAACAAACTTCAAACAATTCTTTTTAGTTTAAATTTTTTTTCAAAAATGATAAGTTTAGGTCATCTTATGCATGTCATACACAATGATTTTTCAAAACGACAAATATGCCTAATAAAAATTTAATAAAAAAAAAAAATTCAATAAAAAATTACAAAAAAATATCAAAAACAAGCTTTAGTGAGTCACAAATCTTTTCCCAAAAGGATTTGAAAAATATGATAATTTAGGTCAAAATATGGATGTCGTACACGTTCATGGTATGGTATAAAAAAGTGACTTTTAAACAGTGGTTTTTGGAAACGCCTATTGAAGCTCAATTTTTACAATCTAGGTATTGAAATAAATTACATATTTGGAAACTAGACTCTGAGTACTACATTTTATGATTAGTGACTTTTTTTAAGATTCCATCTCTAAGTGCTTTAAATTTTAAGGTCAATGTGTCAAATTCTGAAAATCAGGGAAAACACCCACTTTTTGGCCAAAAAGTGGACTCAACTTCTTGCACACACCCCTCTCTCACTCATATCTATGTCTGCTCTACCGTTTATCTCTCTCCAACTCCCTCACTCTCTCTCTCTCTCTCACTTATTCCCTTTATCTCTCTCCCATCTACCCATAACCCTAAAC
>VDFB02252616.1:80934457-80952471 GCA_007258455.2 Sequoia sempervirens | reverse complement strand
AAAATAAACTTAATAGTTTAGAAACTAAATTTAATTTTCCACAGATTCTATTCTTACATATTTTTGAAATAATATAGATAACTTATTCAAATTTTTATGTCAAGTTGCCTAACTCTGATTTTTCTGAATTTTCATTGCCACTTAAGGGCCTGCTTTTTCCATGATGATCCTACACATACCCTACAATTCAAGTACAATATGAGATTTTTTTGAGAGCAACAATGTTGAGTACATAGAAAAATGTGAACTTCGAAAAAAAACACCAAAAATAGAGTCCATTTGCACAAGTTATGGCTTTGAAAGGTCTCAAAATGAGAACTGCGCAACAC
Organism: Sequoia sempervirens; assembly: GCA_007258455.2. NCBI lineage: Eukaryota > Viridiplantae > Streptophyta > Pinopsida > Cupressales > Cupressaceae > Sequoia > Sequoia sempervirens. The sequence continues at coordinate 80,952,142 of VDFB02252616.1, read as the reverse complement.
ATTATGGAAGAAAGTTTCAATTTGTGAAAAAATGGAGTATCAAATCAGAAAACCAACTTCTCCATAGTGTAGATCACAAAATTCTACCCCAAAACAAAAAAAAAACACTCAAAAAGGAGCTCGTTTGAGTAAGATATAGAGCTTCAAAGTCAGACTGCAAAATGAAAAAGCTCAATGGAAGGGTGTCCAAAAAATTGAAATGGATATTGACATTAGCGATGACATATTGTTGACACAAATAGTTCATTGGGTTAAATTTGATAGTTATCCCACTGTTAAAAAAGAATATACCTCCAAGAGCAGAATATTCCCTACCCGCGTACTTAAGATTGACGTGTAATTGGTTATCGCTCCTTGATTAGACCCGATGGAATATTTTATGAGAATTTTTGTGAATTTTTTTCATCGTTGGGTACAAACTGGTGGTCACCAAACTGAATGTGCTAGATTTTATCAAATTTTATTTTTTGTTGGTTGAAATAAAGGTTTGTTGGAATTTTTAAAATGCTGGTTGATTTGTTGTTGGGAGTTGGTACCCAAAGGGTATAGAGGGGGCCACATGGCACCTTGTGGGGCCCATGGTACTCCTATACCACCACTAATGTATAGAAGTCTATAGACTTTATAATATATTTTTTATTTTTTTTATTTAAAACAAAGTTTTTACAAAAGAATTCAAATGCTTGATTTCAGTTTTGTAAAAAGAATTTCAAAAAAAATTCCAATGATCAAATTTTTGACTACAAATGCACTCTATGACCCTCCTAGAGATCAAATGTATGACCATACGACCTGATCGTAAGCCATATAGATTCCATATGGATGGCTATCAACAACGATAGTAGAAAAAACCTCTATAGTACCCTAGGTCATAGTGATGGATTTAACCGAAAAGATAGTTGATCTATATAAATTTGGGCCTTCTGAGCATGATGGAAAGGTCCATTTGGGATGAAATCTCTCCAATTTGATGGCTACCTCCAAGAACCACACTAAAACCCCTATTTTGTAATTGGCTCCTCCAATCTCTGATTTCAGTGAAACAAAAGCCAATTTTGACTTTCTCCAACCTCCTAGATGCTATGGAAATGCTAAAACACCTCTAGGATTACCAAAAAGTTGCAATCACCTATATATCACAAGAACCAAATATGAAACATAGATTATACAGATGCTTAATTTCCTTTAAATTGTTCACGTTAGAGGAAAATGCTAGCTCTGGATTAGTCTCAAATCTCTCTAAGAAATCAGATAATAAAAGTGAACTAAATAAAAAAATGCTCTGATACCATGTTAGATTCTTCAAGAAGCAAGATTCAAGCCAAGATTTGATGTTAGTCATAGATCAGATCTAACTTCACTCAATAGATGATCAAAGATCAAAATAGTAGAATGAAGAGAAATATAAAATGAGAGAAAAATATAGACAAGACAAGAGAAATTTAGAGAATACTCTTGTGACTCTCACTAAACAATCACTGAACTAGCCAAACTAGTGAAGGTGAGAGGAGAGTGCTCAATATATAGAAGAATAAAGGAAAATACATCAAAGAGGTGGGAGGTTATCACCTACTTGGTAAATGACAAGACATGTGGAATAACCTCCTCAAGTGAAGATAGGAGAGAGGTGGCACATAAAGCCAAAAGAAGGTGAGAAACCAAACTACCTCATAAACTACTCAGGTAAAAATAGAATAGTGGTTATGAGAGGTGGCAGACCAAGCCAAAAGAGGATGTGTAACTCAACTACCAATGAGTGGGGAGAGAGTGAGACATGTAGCTGATGTATTTTTCCATGTGTCCTCATATTAACCACTCCTAATAAGCCTAAGCAAGCTTAAATAATATGTGTAGGAAAAAAATAAATACCCCTTACATAAGGAAAATAAAAACCTACTCTAACACAAAGTCAAGTATTTGTTAGCATTATTATTATTATTATGGTTGTATTACATTGTATGGGGTTTTGGGTGTTTGAGTAGTTTTGAATAGTTTTTCAACTTCCTCATTCCAACCATGCATCCACTTAGTCCAACTAATTCTCTCTTGTATAATGTGCTTGCAGAATGATGAATATTAATCAAGACTTTACATATTTTCTAACATATGGTATCAAACCGTCTCTTTGGTGATGCACTGAAGTTTATATAATGACGTGAAAGGAATTAAATATTTTCACAACAACAATGGCGTAGATATCGTTAGTGATTGTAGAGCCTACTTATCAAAGTGAACAATGTTTTTGTGCCTATGACTAGCAATGAAAGGAGGAGTGTGAGAAGAGTAGAGAATGGAAGCACAAAGGCAACATGTAAAATTGAAGTAAGTTTATTCTATGAGATTGAGGTTCCTTTTGTCATTGTTTTTTTGTTCTGCATTCATTATTGATGGTCATTGGTGAGCAAAGAAAATTGTGTGATTATTACTATGAATTTTATCTCCAACAAATGTACATACAGATTGGTGGACTAAATTCTTTTTGATCTATCAATTGTGCATACTTGTCAGTAATTATTTATTGATTGTTGTTGTGGAGATAGTGTGTGATTGGTGAAAAGTAGTTATTTGGAAGGATTCAACAAGGTTAGGGTAGTATATATTGTGATAGTTTGAATATCCATTTATGTTGTGATTGTGTGCTAGTGAAATTTCTACGTGTATATTGCCAAGAAAAATTTAGTCTTTTTGAATATAGTTTAGAAGTGGTCATAGTGATAGAGGATGTGTTTTAAACATGCATCATACCTAAGATGAATCTTTGGAAGCCATGAGTTTTTACACATTGGTATAAGGTCTTATGTTGAATTGAAGTTTAATGCCTTCACTATGCTTATGTTTCCCTAGCTACAAAAAAGAATAAGAAAATTAGTGCCTATCACAAATCTTAGTCATCTACTCAAGAATGAGGTCATGAAAATCATGCCTATCTAGACCGAGAAGATGAATAATGTGCCATGTAAGATTAAGAGGATCATTTATTTTGTGGGCTGATGTTTTGCTTAGTTTAAGTATGGTATCAATTATTAACCCTCAATTGTAGTTTCTAGAGGGGATCTTACCAATGTCCACATGGTAGTTAGTATAATATCTAACTCCATAGATGTTGTTGAGGTCTTCTTTCACGTTGATCATAAGTTTAATCACATGTATGCCAAGCATGATTTTGTGAGATGGTATGTTGGTGAGGGTATGGAACAAGAGGATTTATTAGGATGCCAAGAAGATGAGGATTCATCAGATTATGAAGCTATTATTGATGACCTTTTTGGTGGTGCTAATTCTGCATTAGTACTATAAAATTTTATGTATTAGAGGTTGGTGGAATTAGAGGATGGAGGAATTTCCATCATCTCAAGTTAGCTTCTCACTTTAAGATGATGCTTTATATGAGAATAATTTTTGGCTTTATTTTCTTGCTTTTCCTTGTTATTGCTGACAAATTTGAAGATACATGTATTATGAAGTTTTCTTTTGGAGATAGGTAAGGGGTTTGGTGAAGAGCTCAGTATGGATTGTTTCCCAATGAGAACTCGAGGATGTTACCAATGATTACACCTTTACAAGGGTCAAGGAGAGAACTGGGAGGATGGTTGTCTAGTAATTATGGTCTAGACCATGGGTTATACCTTTACGAGGGTTGAGGAGACAAATTGGAGGGTGGTCGTCCAATAACTATAGTCTATAATTCAAAAGGTTCATGGGAGGAAGAACTCAAGAATTTAGCTAGGGCTTACACCTTTCAGAGGGTTATGAGGCAACTTGGAGGAGCCCACCTAATTTAGGATTTGTTTTATCAGAAGGAAAATTTTATCAAGAATGTATACATATTTTATAGTCAACAAGTTTTATCATGTAAGCTTTAAGGGGGTCCCTTGGAAAGATGTATTGTAAGGATTTATGGTTTTAGGAACAATGGAATAAGGGGGAATGTTAGCATTATTAGTATTATTATTATGGTTGTATTACATTGTATGGGGTTGTGGGTGTTTGAGAAATTTTGAACAATTTTGCAACTACCTCATTCCAACTATCCAACCTCTCAATCCAACTATTTCTCTCTTGTATTTAAATGTTCTTGCAAAATGGTGAATAAATCAAACAAGTTTTTATGTATTTTCCAATAGTATTTTATAAAATGATGACATGGGATGGGAAGTGATCCACTAATCTTATGCACCCATACCTTGATTTTTAGATTCCCTTGGATCCATAACCTAATACATGTAATTAATCATTGAAGATTAACTATTACTTAAGCCATGATAGGTATATTCTCCTTAAGATAGGCTTACTCACCTAAACTATCACATATAAATAATTTATAAACTTACTCACTTAAAATCCCACATTCATTATGGGGAATCAAGATATTTTGTATATGAATAATGCCAAACACTTTATATATGATGATATGGGATAAGAAGTAATGCCCTTATCATATGCACTCATTCCTTGGGTGTAACGCCTTGTCGCGCAAACCCTAAAGGAACAAATAAAAACACAACAATTTTTTTTTAAAAGAACATAACAAACATACATAAGTGTTCCAACATAACAATGTTCTAAGTTACACAACTAAATCCCTTAGGGTACACGAGGTGACATTAATAAACTAACCCATAACAAAGATAATAGATTAAACATTAAATAAACAATTACGTAAATCCATTCATACTCATAACACCATTTAAACCATCCATTAACGATAACCATATTAATAAGAGTAAACTAAATTAAACCATATATGAAAACACAAATGCATTAATTATGAAGATATTAAATATATAAATTTCCATAGATACAACATAACATAATCAGTAATTACAAATGATAGTTCACGAATGATTACATGGTATGTATAAACATTACACCAATCTAATAGTACAACATAATGAACATATAAAAAAATTACATCAGGGTCTTCCCAACACACGTGGGAGAGGTACATCAATAAATGAAATACATCAGTAGTACAAATACACATCTGGAGCATATGAATCCTGGATCAACAACATCTGCCAAAACCCTGTAATGAAAGATACAACTGCATCCAAAGGGAACCCAATAGGGTGTGTAGAATGTTTCACTCAATCACCCGCGTGCTAGGAGTAAACAAGGAAGTATCCCTAACCAATCACATCTAACAGTAACACAAGACTAACTCAAAACAAGATAACATATTATCACTAGACCACACTAAAAACTAAACAATGATAAATCACCAACAAACATAACAATAGACCACTTCCAGGGGACTTCAATAAAAACAACTCAAATGGAATGCTAGAGGAGAGTGTCATTTCATGGCTTTACATGGATTATCCATACAACCTATCACAAGGTGCCACCTCCATCTATACATGGATTATCTAGACAATCTAGTTTAAGGTGCCACCTCCATCTATGGTTCTCCTAATAGCCTATCTCAAGGCGCCGCTCCATAGGGTTACTCATGCAAAATCGTTAACCTCTCGTGAAGAGAAGGAAACAATCTGGGAAACCACGGCCTTCTTAGTCCCCTTTAGTCTGTGATAACACAAATAGGTGGACAAGGCATCATAATTATCTTGTTTAATGTTTAACCACCCACCCATAATTAATTACTTAGGTTATCATTGATTACTCTAACTCTATGTGGGTTACCCTGACAACCCCTTTGTCAGTCTCCCACTTGTGGCTCTTCACTCCAGACACTCTAAAATAAAATTATTCAACATAAGAGGATGTACCAACAAGAACACTGAACTAACAAATGGAATATCTACTTAGGCATAAATCCATCTCAGCCAAAACATGCACAACATCCACAAATGGTACAATCCAAGTGTGAACTAAAATCACAAATGATAGTCAAACATAGGCCAAACATCAAAATATGAGATCAAAATAACATCAAGAATCTCTCCTCTCTAGAAGTCCTTAATAATAAATTTTAGGGGTCTATTGAAGGATAAAATAACTCTGTATTTCTCTCAAGACTCTAAACTCTAACAGTGAAACCCACACCAACTCCAATGAATAGTCTCAAGAGTAAGTAAACAACACTACATAATTCATTTCAAAACATAATAAATTTTTCCAATAAAAAAAATCAATTACTTGAGAATATTCAATTAATTAACACATAGTTCAACTCTCATTTTCACAATTATACTATAATAATACAAATTTATACAATTTTTCAAACATTACAACCTATTAAATTATATAATATATCCATGTCCTCAATACACAAAATTATCACCATAAAACTATATATATAAATGATGAAGCCATATATATACACACATATATATAATTTCATGTGTATATATATATATATACATACATAAGTATATATACAAAATATATATATATATATAAATAACTCATGATTTCCTAAATCAATATATGCCATAAATTAAAAATATTTCACTGATATATATATATATATATATATATATATGAGTATATATATATATATATATATATATATATATATATATATATATATATATATATATATATATATATATATATATATATATTATATAAATACAAATTAAAAAATTAAATTAAATTTAAATTAAATTAAAATTAAATCTAATAAAACTTATAAACTTAAAATAATACAAAATTTTAAAAGAAAATAAATAAATTTTAAAAAAACATAAGACGCCTCCATTGAGGAGGTTGCGAACCTCCCATTAGGGAGGCCGCGGCCTCCCCAATGGCCACGCACAACAGCCAAGGTCTGTGGCCAAAGAACCACTTGACTATCAGATAATGACATACCCCTGGGTCACAAAAATCTGCAAGATCACGCTTCACAACACTCAAATAAGGGGAATAGGGGTATACAACTACTCCCCAATACCATTTTAAAAAAAAAATAATAATTTTAAATAAAATTTCATGTCATTTTTTTAACTCTTTTACTTTATATTGGATTTCATAAATAGTGACTTAAACACAAAATCCCAAAAATGAAAATATAAACTTTATTCTTTTCACATAAAATGAAAATCACATAGGTACATAGTATTTATAAATATACATTTAAAATAACACAACAGACTATAACATATATATGTATATCTACTTTTATTTATATATATATATATTTTAAATAAAAGATTCAGAATAATAATATACAAATAGATGTCTCAATAAAACCCAATATAGATCCTGCATAAATCTAACCCACAATCAAGATGATTTTTATTTCAAAACAATAACTCTACAACTAAACTATATTGAAGTACTTCAAAAAGGTTTTACTTCAAAGTTTCCCAATGTAGATTCAAGGGTTTAATACAAACAACTTTTTAATCATAGTAACCGCTTATTTAAAAATAAAGAATGAATTTTCAAAACACAAAGAAACCAGATTTTGTTTACGTAACAATAAAATAATAAAAATTAAAAGAAAAAACTTTGGGAGTCATTTGTTCAATGTAGAATCCCCTCTGCAGCTTCTTCTCAGTTTCCTACCTTCAGCTCCCTTCTGAACCAATCCTTTCTTCCAAACAATTCTTTTACCCAGAAGCACAAAAAAACTATTTTTCTTTTCTTTTACAGACCAAAAACCAGAAAACCCTTGTGTGTGTAAAAACTCTCTCACAAATAAAATAAATAAAGCTCATCATCTTTTTTCTCAAAAATCCTCTCCATTCATTGGTTCTTTTCTTTCATTTTAAAAGCACACACTTATCTCACAATTTTAATTAAAAATTAATTATTTTCTCAAGATATTATCCACACAAGATATTCCCTACATATTTTCTAATTTAATATCAGGAAAAAGATAATATATATAATTATCACCATCAATATTTATTTAAATTAATTTCTTACACTTTTAATTAATTAAATAACTTTTAAATTTACAATATATTTAAAATTCAACATTTTACTAACTTACAATTAATCAAAGCAACAAGACAACATTAATTAATTTTATAAAATAAGATTAATTAAATAACCACTAACCATAAATAAAATAAATAATCAACAATCAAACAATACAAAGACAAGGACAAAATCTAAATCATGACACAACAAAACTAACAATGGAATGATGGACTTGGGATGGGGACACTTCCTTATCAACTCCCTTTTTTCAACATTGTACCCATTGGGTTAATTTAATGCTCGCCCTGTCCTGCTGAAGCAGGTGGAATTGAAAATTTATTCCTGCAATTCCTGCATACAAATAAACATCAAGTAACATGTAAATCTCTATTGCACACACCGTGAAAGGAAATTGTGGGGTAGTAGGGTGCTTGCAAGCGATTGATGCTACTCCGTCCTTTCACCAAGACTCACTAACAACCACATCAGAAAACATAGCATCATAGAATCACAACATCAAAATATAGTATTAAAGGAAACCATAGCATGATAAAATAATCTAACCACCACATAAAGTATCATAAATCATCATAATAGTGACAAGTGTAGGAACCGGCTAAACTATGAATCCACACACAACCAAGTCGGTGAACTAATCACCATCACAAACCAGTATCAAACTAACACATAAGAGTATCAAAGAATAGCAAAGAGTATTAGCCACATGGGGGTATTACATCCCCCCTCTAGAACATGGCTTACTCTTCGAAGCCAGTAAATAAAAATGGATAAGCCTCTCTACTATGGGACACATCCTCCCATGCCACCAAAGTCTCTTCATTTGGGTCCCATTGAACCTGCACCTAATCAATATCTATGCCCCTGAGGGCGAATCTCCGACACTGTAGCACGACCATGACCTCTACCAGTAGCCTCTACAACTGCACCTTGGTACCCAGCCTAGTGGTCATCAACCATAGAAAAATGCTCGATGTGACCTACCCGCATTGCCTACCGTCGGCTTAGAAATGGCTGGCATCTGACGATAACCCATAGTGTTCCCTTATGGACATTGTCTAGAAATATGTCCCTGCTACCCACATGAGAAACAACCTGTGCCTCATCCGAAACCTCTGACACCAGACGATGCACTCAATTGCTGAAAGCTGCCTCGTGAAGGTGTCGAATGTGTGATTTGTCTCAGCTACACAAAATGATCTGATCTATTATGCTACCAACTTTGGTTCTTCCTATTCAGAGATCTATCTACCTGCTAAGACTGAGAGTTCTCATGTCTCGACTGGGAGTGTTGTTGCTGCTCACCCTTAGTGGGTGCTTGATGGCCTTTAGAGGACCCTGTAGCCAGGGTCGAACTTCCATGAGAAAAAACACCCAATGACGGTGCACTACCGATCTGAATTCCTGTGTGTCCTTGAATGCCATTGCCAAATTTTCTTCTACTAACTGAGCCTTCTCAACCGCTACCTCCATTGTCTTCGGCTCGAAGACTCTAACTCCACCACTGATTCGAGCATTTAAGCCCCGAACGAAATGCTAAACCAACATTCCCTCATCATGACTGATTCCTGCATATTGCTTCAATTCATAGAATCATTGCTCATATTGTTCAACAAACATTGACATCTTCCTAAGGTCATGAAACTCAATTACAGTCCTACATTGCCTCCAATGATCAAAAAGGAAGCGAGCCCTAAACCTATCCAGAAAGAACTCCCATGTTACCACACTAATATCCAAATGTAACTTTTTCTCTTCTAGCCACCACCAAGTGGATGCGAGGCCTCTCAGATGCATGACTGCACACTGAGCTTTGGTATTGCTACCATAGGGCTGCATCGCAAAGCATCAATCCAAATCAATTAACCATTTTTTCACTTCCACACCTCCTCCAGAACCATCGAATGTAGGCGGATGTGCTCTCATCAAATCTCTCATATGACTAGCTATCACTGCATCTTGATCCACCATTACTTCTGTTTGCCTTGGCGACCTTTCCCTTTCTCTCTCGACCTACGACTCCTCTGGCTTGGGTCCCAACAAATCAAGAATCTCCCCCAGAAGGTACTACAACTGTCCATCAAAACTAGGTTGTCTCAGGTTCTGACCACCTCCTAACAGATTGTGTTGAGGACTCAATTGTTTCTCATGCTCTGAACCATGGGAACTCGGTGGTGATGGAATTTGGTTGTTTTCTCTATGACCACCACCTCGGCCTCTTCTATGGCCATGACCTCTATGTTGAGGCATGATCCTCCACAACAATTAGAGTTATGTAAGATCAAGAGTTAACAAAAAGTTTCCTAATGGACACAAACTACCCAGAAGATCCAGCGTTAGCAACCTTGGCTCTGATACCAAAATGTAATGCCCCGCTGTGCAAACTCCAAAGGAACAAATAAAAATGCAACAAATTTTTTTTTTAAAAGAAAATAACAAATGTAAATAAGTGTTCCAACATAACAATGTTCTAAGTTGCACAACTAAATCCCTTGGGGTACATGAGGTGACATTACTAAACTAACCCATAACAAAGACAATAGATTAAACATTAAATAAAAAATTATGTAAATCCATTCATACTCATAACACCATTTAAACCATCCATTAATGATAACCATATTAATAAGAATAAACCATATTAAACCATATATGCAAACACAAATACATTAATCATGAAGATATTAAATATATATATTTCCATAGATACAACATAACATAATCAGTAATTACAAATGATAGTTCACGAATGATTACATGGTATGTATAAATATTACACCAATTTGATAGTACAACATAATGAACACATAAACAAATTACATCAAGGTCTTCCCAACACATGTGGGAGAGGTACATCAATAAATGAAATACATCAGTAGTACAAATACACATTTGGAGCATATGAATCCTGGATCAACAACATCTACCAAAACCCTGCAATGAAAGATACAACTGCATCCAAAGGGAACCCAACGGGGTGCGTAGCACGTTCCACCCAACCACCCTCATCCTGGGAGTAAACAAGGAAGGATCCTCGACCAAGCACATCTAGCAGTAACACAAGACTAACTCCAGACAATATTACATAATATCACTAGACCACACTGAAAACTAAACAACAATAAATCACCAAAAGACATAACAATAGACCACTTCTAGAGGACTTCAATAAAAAAAACTCAAATGGAATGCTAGAGGAGAATTTCATCACATGGCTTTACATGGATTATCTAGACAACTTATCACAAGGTGCCACATCCATCTATACATGGATTATCCAAACAACCTAGTTCAAGGTGCCGCTTCCATCTATGGTTCTCCTGACAGCCTATCTCAAGGCACCACTCGATAGGGTTACTCATGTGGAATCGTTAACCTCTCGTGAAGACAAGGCAACGATCTTGCCAACCACGGCCTTCTCAGTCCCCTTTAGTGTGTGATAGCACCAACAGGCAGACGAGGCATCATAATTATCCTTTTTAATGTTTAACTACCCACCCATAATTAATTACTTAGGTTATCACTGATTACTCTAACTCTATGTGGGTTACCCTGACAGCCCCTTTGTGCATCGGCCCCCACTTAGAGCCACTCTCTCCAGACACTAAAAAAATAAAATATCCAACATAAGAGGATTGTACCAACAAGAACACTAAACCAACAAATGGAACATTTGCGAGGCATAACCATGTCGCCAACAACATATGCACAACATCGACAAAACAGTACAATCCAAGTGTGAACTAAAATCACAACCATAGTCAAAACATAGGCCAAACATCAAAATACGAGATCAAAATAAACATCAGTAACCCCTCCTCTGGAAGTCCTTAACAATAACTTAGGCTCCTATTGAAGGATAAAATAACTCTAGAGTTTTCTCGCAAGACATAAACCTGAACAAAAGAAAACCACAATCGACTCAATGAATAGTCTCAAGAGTAAGCAGTTTACATAAAACAACGCTATACAACTCATTTCAATACAAAATAAAATTTTGCCAATTAAACAAATCAATTACTCGAGAATATTGAATTAATTAACACATAGTTTATCTCTAATTTTCACAAGTAAACTATAATAATACAAATTTATACAATTTTTCCAACATTGCTACAAATGAAATTATATAATTTATACATGTCCTCAACATATAAAATTATCACTATATAAATGTATATATAAATGTATATATCTATATATATATACACATATATACACTTTTTATGTGTATATACATATATATAAGTATATATACAAAATATATATATATATATATATATATATATATATAAATAATCATATATTTTTAAATCATTATATAAACATAATTAAAATACTCATTGATATATATACATATATATTATATAAATACAAATTAAACATTAAGTTAAATTTAAATTAAATCAAATAAAATTTATAAACTTAAAATAATAAAAATTTTTAAAAGAAAATAAATAAATTTAAAAAAAACATAAGACATCTCCATTAAGGAGGCTGCAAACCTCCCATTAGGGAGGCCGTGGCCTCCCCAATGGCCATGCACAATAGCCAAGGGTTGTCGTGCTAGTAGCCACTTGGAATGTTGCGTACAACAGTCCTTGACTATTGGCAGCCGTCACTGCTGCCCACAACACCAAACAGGGGGGGAACAGGGATACGGCATAGCTGACCCCTCCCCAATACCAATTTTTTTTTAAAATTAATTTTTAAATAAAATTTTCATAAATATTTTATTTTTATTTTTATTTTTATATTGGATTTCCTCATAAACAGTGACGAACACAAAACCCAAAAAAAAACAAAAATATAAACTTTATTCTTTTCACATAAACTGAAAATCACATAGGTACATAATATTTATAAATATACATTTAAAATAACAACAAAATTATAACATATATATGTATATCTACTTTTGTTTATATATATATATTTAAAAAAAGATTCAGAACAATAATATACAAATAGATTTCTCAATAAACCCAATATAGATCTGGCATGTAAATTCAACCCACAATCAAGATGATTTTTATTTAAAAACAATAAATTTCACAACTAAACTATATTGAAGAACTTCAAAAAGGTTTTACTAAAGTTTCCCACAAAAGATTCAAGGGTTTAATACAAACAACTTTTCAGTCATAGAACCACTTTTTAAAAAAATAGAGGAATGAATTTTCAAAACACAACAAACCAGATTTTGTTTACAGAACAATAAAATAATAACAAATTAAAAGAAAAAAACTTGGAGTCCTTCGTTCGATGTAGAATCCCCTCTGCAGCTTCTTCTCAGTTTCCTTCCTTCAGCTCCCTTCTGAACCAATCCTTTCTTCCAAACAATTCTTTTACCCAAAAGCACAAAAAAACTATTTTTCTTTTCTTTTACAGACCAAAAACTAGAAAACCCTTGTGTGTGTAAAAACTCTCTCACAATAAAAATAAATAAAAATAAATAAAGCTCATCCTCTTTTTGCTCAAAAATCCTCTCCATTCATTGGTTCTTTTCTTTCTTTTTAAAAGCACACACTTATCTCACAATTTTAATTAAAAATTAATTATTTTCTCAAGATATTATCCACACAAGATATTCCCTAGAGATTTTCTAATTTAATATCAGGAAAAATATAATATATAATTATCACCATCAATATTTATTTAAATTAATTTCTTACACTTTTAATTAATTAAATAAATTTTAAATTTACAATATATATTTAAAATTCAAAATTTTACTAAATTACAATTAATCAAAGCAACAAGACAACATTAATTAATCTTATAAAATAAGATTAATTAAATAACCACTAACCATAAATAAAATAAATAATCAACAATCAAAAAATACAAAGACAAGGAAAAAATCTAAATCATGACACAACAAAACTCACAATGGAATGTCAGACTTGGGACAGGGACACTTCCTTATCAACTCCCTTTTTTCAACATTGTACCCGTTGGGTAAATTTAATGCTTGCCCTGTCCTGCCAAAGCAGGTGGAATCGAGACTTTATTCCTGCAATTCCTGCATACAAATAAATGTCAAGTAACATGTAAATCTCCATTGCAGACACACCGTGAAAGGAAATTGTGGGGTAGCAGGGCGCTCGCAAGCGAGTGATGCTACTCTATCCTTTGACTAATACTCACTAACAACCACATCAGAAAACATAGCATCATAGAATCACAACATCAACATATAGTATTAAAGGAAACCATAGCATGATCAAATAATCTAACCACCACATAAAGTATTATAAATAATCATAATAGTGACAAGTGTAGCAACCAGCTAAACTATGAATCCACACACAACCAAGTCGATGAACTAATCACCATCACAAACTAGTATCAAACTAACACATAAGAGTATCAAAGAATAGCAAAGAGTATTAGCCACATTGGGGTATTACTTTGGGCTTGAGATCCACTTGTATGCATAACATTAGATATAGCATATTTAATTAGCTAATTTAGTGTATTAAACCAATTCTTAAATTTTTGAGTTAGTAGTACAAAGAAAAAATTAGAATTGAAAGACTTGATAAACTATCATGGTATATGAGGTTTAAGAAATTAAAAATAATTATTACTATTTATATTTTTTAATTATATTTTAAATAAAATAAGGTTTTTTATTTTGACCAATCCTAAGGAGAATCACTATGGTCTACTTCACTCAAAGGCGAAATATACAACTACTAATTATGTGCCTTAGGTTATTCATACAAGGGGATACCAAGGCTAAGGTATGGGTGCATAGGATAGGGGTATCACTTTTCATCCCATGTCATCATTTTATAAAGTGTTTAAGTTTATTTACTTAGAACATATCTTGATTCCCAAAATTATGACTATGGTATTTTAAGGCATAAGGTTTATAAATTATTCACGTGTTATATTTTAGGAGAGTTTTCATCCTAAGGAGAATCACCATCAGCACTTGGAGATTAATAAATCTTCCATGACTAATTATGTGTCTTAGGTTATGCATCTAAGGGAATTTCAAACCAAAATACCTGGTCTATAGGATATGGGCATCACTTTTTATCACATTTCATCATTGTCATGTCTCATTTTTAGTTAACCTCAATCAATAGTTATTAGGTCTATTCTTTGTCTCATGTATCTCCCCTATTATTATTTTTTGTTTGTTTTCTCCTTCCAATTATATGTTTCCTTCAAACACTATTTTTCTTTTTTTATTATAGTTACAAAATTCTCCATTTTTGTATGCCTTCAATCTTTCCTTTGCTCTTCCATTGTATTTTTTAGAATTTAAGACCTATCTTTACCAATATTTCTAACTCCTATAATAAAAAAAATCCTTTATTCTTTTCTCTTTACAATAGCCCAACACATCTCATAATGTCATTTAATGGTTTATTTAGACAACATAACTTACCAAGATAATGTCTATCTTGTTAGTGTGGGATTTTCACCTCATAGATTTATTTTACCCACACAAGTTGTTAAAATTGCTTAGGTGTATTTACTTTTACTATTGGAAATTTGGAGCTAAGTAGAAACTATTTCATAACTAACTCCAATTTGTTGAGAAATTTGAACAAACCTTTCCCTTAAAAACTTGGAATTTAGTTTGCTCATTTATCCTATATATTCACCTCATTTCCTTAATGAAAGAACATCAATTTGACATAAAATATCTTGTATTTGGTTGTTATTTCAATACTAGTATTCTTCTTATATTTCATGGCTTCATTTTCATGGTATCAAATTTTATTGAGTTAGATTTTTTTTTTTAAATTTGCAAATTCCATTTCTTATTATATCTAAAAGTGTTAATCTCAGTATGTGGCTTTGTGGAGGTCTAATATGACATCATGGAAGTTGTTGAGGTGCTTTAAACTAAAAAGAAGGTCAATTTCACCTTTTGAGGGAGATGAATTGGTTTGTGACTTTGAATTTTCTCACGGGAGTTGCATTGAGACGTGTTTGTTGAAGTTGAGGTGCTATGAGAGGTCATAGATTTTTGTAATATTATGGATTTATATCAATCCCTAATTTTGTGTCTTCACAAAGGCATGGCCTAGTATTTCTATCTCTAGATTATAATTGTTCAAAGGAATCCATTATTCTAGTATTTTTTTATAACTACAAATCTGCATTGTAAATCTATAAATTTAGGTTTAATTTGTCTGCAAAAGGAATTTTGATTTGGCTTGTATATATGTCAAGGATTTTTTGGTTCAAATCTATTTGTAGGCTTATGATTTTTATTTTTATTTTAATTTTGTTTCTTTGATAAACACATTTGAGTTATAGGATTTGATCATAATGTTGTAGGCTTCAAAACAACAAATTTGACACTATGGAGGAGGCTGAGGAGTTTGTGGATGGTCCTGGTCACTTCTCAGACCTAAACAAAATGGTCAAAGATGAATCCACCCACTCTTCGGATCCCAAGGACATGGAGGAAGAGATGAATCAAAGCAAGAGTGACAAGGAGGAGGACATCAACAAGTTGTAGGAGTGGATGGAGAAACTTGAACAAAAGTTCACCAAGTTGACACATTTTACCATTAAGATGATGCACAAATCTATAATTTCTCTCTTTGATGTCATCAAGGAAGAGGTGGACAAGAAGAAAAATTGTGAGGGCCCTAATTGGGTTGGGGATTGTGTTTCAAATCTCCTCATTTAGAAATGGGATGATGTCACCAATTAGTGGGCTGGTTTGTGTGTCTCTATTGGGTCTCTACTATCTGGGTGTTGTGTCTTTTTTCTTTTTGGTTTCTATTGGTTTTATTCTGGACTCTATTATGTACTATTGATCTTGGTCCTTTTTTTCCTTTGAACTTGTCATGTAATGGGTATTGCACCTAGAAAATGCAGCTTATCTAATAGAAAACAAGTTTGACACCCACAAAGGTGTCAAATTATTCCAACAACAACATGCACTATTCATCAACCAAAAATTGAAATCTTAGCAAACACACTAGGCTATATGTTAGCAAAAGAGGGGGATAGCCACCTAAGAGATTAGTCCCTTGGTCATATGGTGTGGTCATAACCAGCCAAAAGGGGCATAAATCTTGTCTTTTTCTCTCCAATTTCTCCTCTAATCTTGTCTCCTATAATTTCATGAAGGAATTTTTAAACATTATATTTTTTATGTACTAGTTTTATAAATGATTAAAAATTAAAGGAAGTGTAAATTTTAATTAGAAGCTCAAAATTTAGCATTAGTTTTTACGAAAGTGCTTATTTTTTATCCTAATCCATTGGGAATGATTTTACACTATTTATATAAAGTGCCATTTTCATCCCCAATATGTTAAAATCTATTCAGTAAAAATATAAAGTGTCACAATTTAAGGGGGTTATAAAATTGAATCAAGGTGGTAGTGTCCTTTGTGTTGTGTTCTTGTATACTTTCACACTTCCTTGTACATTTTCAATTTGGGGAGATTAATTGAGAATAAATTGGTTGTTTGTTCATGCACATGCACTCAACTTATAAAGTTTTCTTTTATGTATCATTCTTGTGGGGATTATATAGGTGTTTTTTAATCATGAACTGAGATAAATTTCTATTTCGAGGGGGATTTATTATGTATTTTGATTTTTTGTTTTCATCCCTTTGTATAACGCCTAAAAGTGGTCATGATTAAGCTTGTTAATTAATTAAATATGATTTATTTAATTAATTCCCCTAAAGTCATCTACATATAAATAAATTTAACTATTTATTTATATCGTTCATTTTCTAAATTTTTCTACCTTAATTAAATAAATAATTTTATTTAATTATTGACATTTCCACCTTCCGCTTAATTAAATTAAATAAATTTTCATAATTTATTTATATTT
>VDFB02252616.1:80904579-80934437 GCA_007258455.2 Sequoia sempervirens | reverse complement strand
ACTCAATCCAAAACAATGTTGTTCGCGGTTCTACGGAAACACATAAAAATATGGAAATCTCGCAGCGGGACTTTTGAGGGTTTGAAGCCATTTTATTGTGTGCCTCTTAAGATTCGTAATACTTGTTGTTGCAAATACCATGTGGAGTTTTCAATGTACCATGACCTATTATGCTATATCCGTTCTACTTTGCATACTAATGAAATGTTGCAGGAGTGTGGTGCAATGCATCTTCTGAAATCATCAAGGGACTTGCTAGATCTATTTTTATGTTCTAGAGATGATGGTTGCTTTTTCTATAGAAATGATTGTTTAAATGCAAAGTGCTCACAATGGGGTGGCTTGTCAAAGTTTGTTCAATGTTTTCATGAGAGTTCCGAACATGAATTTGGAAAGAAGCTTGTTGAGAAAAAGAGATATGAGATAGTCAAATATACTTTGCAAAGCGGAGGTGAAGGTTCTAGATGTGAGTTGGTTACAAAAGAATACAGTGTTGCTAATTTTATTTCAGATTTTAAGGATAATCTTTTCTACAAGTATGCAAGGCATAGTCATAGGTCTTAGTGGTTGGACTTCAACAATTTTAGGATGTGTAAGGACTCTTTTTTCAATTGGAACTATTATATCAATGGTTGAATTTTTAGAAAACTACATATTGCAACCACAAAACGAGGTACAATCTCAGTATTACAATTCCATTCAGATTGCTATTTTTCTCCACATAACATTTAGACATGCACCTAATAGTACAAAGGGGAGGATCGAAAGATAATTAGAGTATCATTTTATATGAGTGACGATAGATCTCACTCGTCTGATTATGTCCAACATTGTTTCAAGAATTTTTTTGAGTTCTTGCAGGAGCATGATATAGCATTGGGCCGACATCTAATTTGGTTAGATAATTGCATAGGTCAATTCAAGAATGCTCGTATGTTTTATTGGTTGAGTAGAATGCATGTAGACAAGGTTCTACCTCATATTTGGAGTTTTTTTGAAGCTGGACATGGGAAAGGGAGCATGATGGAGCAGTGCATGCATCAAGAGAGCTCTAGTTAAGGAGCAATTGAATATTTCAAGAGCAAAATTCAGTGATGCACATTCTATAGTTGATTGGTGTAGTTCAACATTGTCACAGGGAGGGACACTTGATTCAACAGTGCACAAATTCTTTTGGTTCGTTGAGGAGGGTATAGTGGGAGGTAGATTGGATTTTCATACAATCAAAGATTCTTCAAAGATGCATTCATTTCAAAGCTTAGATGTAGGCACATGGACCATTTGGACACAAGAGTTGGCTTGTTTTTGTCAGAGTTGTATTCAGTGCGAGTGGGATCAATGCGAGTCAAGTGAGTGGGTGGATACATGGGTACCATAGTATCTAACTCCTTTATCTCAAACAATATCCATGACAAATGACACAATGGAAAGTTCAATTGATTAAACCTACTTCAGATCTACTACAAATAGGACATATTTTTTCAGTTGTTGCACCGTAGGGGAATGAAGAGAGATCGAACTATTGGTTGGATCGATGTGTGCGGGTAAAGCATAAGCTAACAAACCGATGGAAGATGATGATGGTTCATGTTTCCTTCAGGTTCAGTTTGTAGGAACTTGGTTGAAACATATATTAGAAAGAATGACATACCTACATTTGAAGACTATGAAAGCAAAACCATTCTCATGTATTCCCACCTTGTTATAGCAACAAATGTTGTTGTTGAAGCATCATGCCAGACCAAAGACAAAAAACTATGGACACTTAGTAATGTTGATCATGAAGCAATATTGGATACTCTTAAGCAAAGAGATGACCCTTTAGGCACACTTGACTAACATTTTCAAGAATGGAAGGTAGAATGCTTATGTTCATTATAATTAAGTTCATTAGTGTTCTTTATTTAATACTGATATTTTATATACTATTGCAATGCAGGTGTCTTTAATAGTGATATTTTGTATGCACTTTTGTGATATTTTTGGCAAGATTGATCATGGACCTATTGCAACAATAGCCAGCTCTGATCCTTTCTAAGAGTTATGCGTCTTTTATAGTTTGCATCACCAACTCATCATCATTCAAGTTGTTTAGATTAATATAGATATGTTAGTCTAAGCATCTTTTCTATTATGACAATATATATTTCTCATTTTCCCACTTTTACGATATTCCTGGCACGATTGATCATGGACGTACTACACAATAGCCAACTCTGATCCTTTCAAAGAGGTATGCGTCTTTTATAGTTTGCATCACCAACTCATCATCATTCAAGTTGTTTAGATTAATATAGATATGTTAGTCTAAGCATATTTTCTATTATGACGATATAGATTTCTCATTTTACCACTTTTGCGATATTCTAGCACGATTGATCATGGACTTGCTGCAACAATAGCTAGCTTTGATCCTTTCAAAGAGGTATGCGTCTTTTATATTTTGCATCACCAACTCATCATCATTCAGGTTGTTTAGATTAATATAGATATGTTAGTCTAAGCATCTTTTCTATTGTGACAATATAGATTTCTCATTTTCCCACTTTTGCGATATTCCTAGCATGATTGATCATGGACCTGCTAGAACAATAACTAGCTTTGATCCTTTCGGAGAGGTATGCAACAAATTACAACAATATAGATTGGTTATTCTAAGCGTCTTTTATAGTTTGCATTACTATCTCATCATATTTTGTGTCATTTAGAATAATATATATTGGTTATTCTAAGCTACCTTGATGGTTTGTATAGGTGCTTGTCAGCCTAGAACGTGAACATACTACTATTGTTGAAGACTGTGCCCTGAATGCCTCTAATAGGAAAATTTTGTAAAATTTGAATTCTCAAATTGGAAACAATGTAAAACGGTCATAATTGTGTATGGGCATAATCTATACCTAGTGATGTTTTTTGAAATATGGGTCAAATGTCTGGCATTGTATAAAGGGTATGTTTAAAATGTAAAGGGGTTGTATTTTGGAAACTCATAGGTTTTGTAAAGGGGTCTATTTTTGTACTTAATCGAGCTACAACCGAAGGTTTTCTTCCTGGTTCTTTCTGTCGGTATGCTCTTTGAACCAGGTTTTGTAATACTATCTAGTCCTCTCCCCTACTATCTCTTACTCTATCTCTTACTCAAAGAGTAAGGAGAGAGCTTAACCCATCTATGTTTTTTGAAGAGACATACATATACTAGCAATCACACGTGAAGATGTAATGGGCACATTGATAGGTGCAATATGAAATTATGTATGCTACAATTGAAGTAATTGCAAGAAGTCTTGTTATGGTGAAAGTTTTATTAGAGAATACATAATCATGTTTTCTTAAAGAAGAAGTATTAATAGGTATTAATTTTGAAGTAAATTTATAACATATGCAAAGCATTTGTAAATCAATATGTGTGTAATTGTAACAGTAAAATTTGTGCATACCATGTCATTTCCCACACAATTTTGTGTCTATTTTGAAGAAATGTCTTGATACATGTACGTAGTGACTCAACATGTAAATTCAAGCTCATCTCTCTAGCCTTTTATCAATTTGCATACTTAAATCACTATACAATTAGCCCTATCCTATTCTTATTCACACACATCTATACATTTACCTTATTTTCCCATTTATCACATTCACCAATGGGTATGCCCTCATTTATCCATTAGCCACCTGGAATTGATTGTTAGCCACTTAGATTTAACTATTAACCCATTCTAGGACACTTCTTCAATTGCAAGGGTGACCTCATGGTCACAAACCTATTCCCTTTCATTTTAAAATTCAAAATTCAAACTTTTGGCTAAGTGGCATCATTCACCCACTTTGAGTTGACTAAACACATGTTTGACATAATTTGATGATATACGCTAGCATTAATAACATACAATACATTCATTATAATCATGAAAACATTCATTTATCTTATAGCATTGAAGCAATTAATAGTGAGACATTTTGATTCAATGCAATAAAAATGAGTAACAAATTTGAACATCTAGAGTGCTTGCCAACTATTTTTAATCTTATTTCACTTTTTGGGGATTGATCTAGGAGAACTTGCCTCCCCATGAGAAATCAACAACCCTTATGATATTTCTAAATACCACCAAGTCCCTAGATATTCAAGAGTAGATCAAAGATAAACATTCATACCCTTATCAACCCTTAATTATCCAATACCCCTATCAACCCTTAATTATGTTAGGTTGATTGTGTTTGATTGATTGCATTTACTTAATTATCCTAGGTTAACTTCATAAATAAACTTTTTTTTTTCTTTATATTTTGTTGAGCCCAACCAATCCTACACTTGATCCAACCTTCTTTTTAGGGTTTTACATTATTAAGGTTTTCAAATCTACAGTTTTCTAAGTTTACATTCTATTTTCAAATTTGAACTTTCTTATACATCCTTGTACATCATTGATACATTTTTCTATTAGGTTTTGCATTTTTTATGTTAAGATATAGTAAATTATATTCACTTACAATTTGATGTGTAAATCTCTTGTATTGTTAGTGTTGGGACTGTAAAAATTTGATGTTTTTACATATGTTTTCACTCATAAATTTCTAGATTTGGTCCTACTGTATGCATTTTTACCCATTTTTGCCATATTGTTCCATTGAATTTGTTGGGTCTTGCATATTTTACATTTTGGTTCATATCGGCATAGGTCTCCCATTGTCTCCCCGACCCACTGCATTTTTCTGCTATTATCTTTTGTTTCAGGTGTTTCGGCGTGATGACATTTGGGTCTCTCTGATCAGTTTTTCTTCTGGAAAACATCTGTTGCCTATCAGCAAGATGTTTATGTTGTTTCAACGACCGTGGTGGCTTCTATCAGCATTGGTCTTGGCTATCGGGATAGGGTCTCACCGAATTCAATGTGTCTCCCTAACTTATGCTTGGAACGGTTTATCGGCGGGAGATAGATGTTCAGTCTAACATCTTGCCGAGGTTATGATGTCTCGGCGATAGGTGCACTGTGGGTTCCCTTTGGTGTATGTTGAGATTTGCGGTGGGAGGTCTTAGCGAAGTGACACTGTCTCATCAACAATGCAAAAGGTTTTCTTTTAGGTAGCTTTCAATGGGAGATAAAACTATCGGTACATGGTCTCCCCGATATCTTGAAGCTACAGTGATAGTAAGTCAAGTGAAATGTACAATTCAGTAGGAGACTTCTTATGTCTTAGTGAGGATGAATAGGACAAAACATGTTGCACAGTGTGACCCTTTGGCTTTCGGTTTATGGTCATGGCAAAAGGGTTGGGTTTTGCCGACAATACTCAATGTGGTTTCCCCTCCGTGCGTGAATGGTCTGTCGGCGTAAGATCTAGTTCCTTTTGGTGATCTATATATATGCTCGGGATGTGATGTTGACATGGGTCAGGATTATCGACATGAGGTCTCGGCAAGTGACCTTCGGTCTCGTTGAATGAGGTGCAAAGGTGACTTTATCGGCAAAAAAATTGGAGTGTCTCGGCGACATTCAAAGTGGATAAGGATTTTCGGTGAAGCAATGTGGAGTCTGTGAGAGGTCTTCCCAATATCATAGAGCTACAACAATACGCAAAGGGAACTTGGGGATACTTCTTGGCTTCGGTGTGACCAACAGAATGTTATAGCGACATACAGAAAGCGACAATGCATATCAGTAAAACATAATGTGATCTACAGGACATCTCCCTGACTCAGATAAGTCATGGTGAATGCAAAAATAGTGGACATGGGATGGTAATGAGTGAATTGCCTTCGGAAAAATGATATATAATGTCTCACTGACTGTTCACAGCTGAACAACAGAAATAAAACATCGGGGCTGACATGAATGTGCTTGGGTGACCGTTGCTTGCCAGCTCGATTGGAGCCCGATTTTTGTGCTGGGCCAACGTGAGTTCTCAATTTGTATTTTATCCAAATGCTTGTGTATAAATAAGCATTCTTGCAATTGTAATGGGAGAGCTATTAGTTATTCGATATAGTAGGCATTTTCTGATGGATATAGTAATATAGATTCATTAGATCAGAGACTAAGTTGCATGTTTTCAAAGTGGAGGTATTTATGAAAGTCAATTGATGTTGCTACACATTTTTGGTCTCAATTATCTGTTGAATTTGATTAAAGTGTGGCTAAGCTGTCTCTAAGATGGACTCTTTCTGGTTGTTTAAATTGATATGACAAGTTTGTATTCAATTTATCAGTGCACATTTGTTGTACTCGTGTGATTGATTGATTGCTTCTTTCAAGTAAAGAATAAATCCTTTTAGTTAATCACAGTAATCAGAGAGATTCAACTGGATTATTCAAGTAGAGCTTAGTAGTCACAGTTTTGCATGTTTATACAAGTGGTAAACAAAACATATGCTAGATAATTTGAGTTTTCTCCAGAAAGGGTTGCTCATTTGATCTCATTTGACTGCGCATACCCAATAAAGCATTGGTCTCTGCATTTTATCATTTTTGAATTCATTCATTCTCTTTACATCTGTTAAAATTGAGCATTTTTACCAAAGTATTGTTACCATTTTCAAATTGAATTATAATTGTTCACTCCCGTCTGCCATTGTGAACAAGTTGTTATAAGAAGATTGATTACAAGTTAAATCTGCATTATTTAGAGAGGTACACCCACCCAGGTTTTGCAGCACCTAAAGAGTAGAAGGTTGAGTTCTTCCAATCTTGTTTGTTACCTTGAAGTGTATCAAGAGATTGGCAGCCTCTTGAGGCATCTTTCCTGCATTTTTGAGAGCTAACAGTTAGAATGAGTACTTGAATGATGATGAGGTGTTGAGGGAAATATTGTTTTCATTAGTATTCTTTGGAATGCTTGGGATATTGTTGTAATGGCATTGAATAAAGAAGGTCATCAATGGGAGTCACACAATCATTTCCATCAATGAAATTGACCATCTCTCACATGTAATGCTTGGGAGTTACATTGAGAGAAGTGGATCATCTTTCCATAATGTTATGGGTTCCTACTTAGTTGATATATTCATAGTGGAGGGATAGTTTTGGGAATTTGTGCTCTCGACAAGTTATTGGTCAAACAAATTATCTATTCATGGATTCTATCTTGAGTGCTATCATAATTACACGTTGGGCTAGTTCATGGTTTTAAACTATCAAGAATGGTTTTGGTGGCAATTAGTTTGGGGAAACCACTTACATGGTTTTATCTTCCCATTGCTTTGTAAATTGGAGGAATTATATGGAGGTTTCATGGGTTATGCAGGTGTACTTAAGGCCTTCAAGGGCTCGAGACAGGTTTGGTTGAAGGAGTTTTTTTCTTTGAATCAATAAAGTTTCAATTGCTTAGTTCATATTTTATTTTTTTCTTGTGTTTTCTGCCTGTGCACAAGCCATTCAAGAATTTTTGTATAAAAACTTTATGTAGAAACATTATTACATGTCTTGATGTTATTTCAAGAGTGGAAGGCATGGAGAACTGGGTTTTGAAATAAAATGAAGAGTTAAAGGTCTAAAAATGGTGGGTTTTTTCACTTGAAAATAGAGTTTTTACCCTAGGGTTTGCAAAAATCTCTAAGATACTAGAATTTTCTTTGTTTTCTAAGAATATTGGGGCCTAAATAAAGGTGTCTAAGGTGATGGCAGAGTCTGAAAGGTTGTGGAAGTGCTACATCCAATAAACCCTCAAGAATTACAATAAAAACAAGGGTTTTTTGATTTGATGATTACAGGTACGTACAAATGGAATCTAATTGTAGAATATTTGTTTTCTTCACAATTTATTTTCTTCCCCAAGGTTTTAGGGGTCTGTGTGGTGTTTGAAGGTATGTTGCTTTGCATTTTTGGGCTAATTGAGTAGCCTGTTCAAGGGTGAATGTATAGGAAGTCAACACTGGTCCAAAGGAGTCCATGTTGTTTCTCATATATGTTGTGTAACTTGGATATGGGTGTTTGAATCAGTCATGTGTTAATCTAGTGTTTTGGAAAATTGTGGAGTAATTGGACAAAAACTAGTTTCTCACTATTAGAAGGGTTTAAGGGGGTTAAAGAGGGAAATTTGTATTTAGTTGCTTGTCAAGTTTCAAGGGAGTTTTAGAATGTCCAAAGAGGTCAGAATAATCTTGTTAGATGCCTCAAATAGATAGGTTACAAAGAGTTTGTGATTGCGCCCTTATGTCTGCATCAATTTTTCACCTAATTTCACTCGGTCCAATGTAGCTTGAAGTGATTCAATGTGTTTCGTTGCAAAAGAGGACCATCCCTATCGTAAAAGTACCCATCCAGACGTGTTGGAACAGTCCGTTTGGTCGTACGAGTTGCGGAATGAAAGTTGCACCACTTTGCAACTTTACACTACTTGCATCTGGCAACTTTTCCCTCCATTGAAAAGTCATCACCATAGGAAAATTCCTTCGAGATAGAAAAAAATGAGAGAGGTTTTTGTAGAAGGTCCCAACATGATCCCATATCCCTAGACGGAGAGTTTGTAAGCATCATGGTCTCCAAGAAATAGCCCTTCAAATATTGCTGCCTTTTAGCACTTTGGACTTTTAAGGGAAATCGTCAGTCCAATGTAGCTCAGAGTGATTCGGCGTATTTGGGTGCAAGAGAGGACCATCCCTAGTGTAAAAATACCCATCCAGATGTGTTGGAACAGTCTGTTTGGTCGTACGAGTTGCGGAATGAAAGTTGCACCACTTTGCAACTTTACATTGCTTGCATTTGGCAATTTTTCCCTCCACTGAAAAGTCACCACCACAGGAAAATGCCTCTGAGATAGAAAAAACTGAGAAAGGTTTTTGTAGATGGTCACAACATGATCCCATGGCCTTAGAAGGAGAGTCTGTAAGAATCACAGTCTTTGATAAATAGCCCTTCAAAGATTGCTTCCTTTTAGCACTTTGGACTCTTAAGGGAAATTGCTGGTCCAATGTAGCTCAGTGATTTGGCATATTTGGGTGCAAGAGAGGACCATCCTAGCATAAACATACCCATCCGATGTGTTGGAATAGTTCGTTTCGTACGAGTTAGTTGCAGAATGAAAGTTGCACCACTTTTGCAACTTCCCCTTTTTACACTACTTGTGATCTCGCAACTTTTCTCTCCATCAAAGTCACGAAAAACACTCTTCGGTGATAGCAAAACCGAGAGAGGTTTTATAGATGGTCCCAACACCCATCCCATAGCCTTGGACAGAGTTTGTAGCATCACAGCCTGAAATAGACCTTCAAAGATTGCTACTCTTTAGTTACCCTGGATTTAAGGGAAATCGTCATTCAATGAAGCTTGGAGTGATTCGCATATTTGGGTGCAAGAGAGACTATCCATGTGAACGCATTCCATCCGCATGTGTTGGAACGTAGCCTCGTTGGTCAGACGAAGTTATGGAATGAAAAGTTGCAACCACTTTTGCAACTTACATTGTTTCAGACCGCAAATTTTCTCCACCTAAAAAGTCATCGTTCACAGAAATGCCTTCACATAGCAAAAAATGAGTAGGATGTTTTTGTAGATAGTCCCAACATGATCCCATAGCCTCAAATGGAGAGTCTGTAAGCATCACGGTCTCCAAGAAATAGACCTTCAAAGATTGCTACCTTTTAGCACTTTGGACTCTTAAGGGAAATCATCAGTCCAATGTAGCTTGGATTGATTCGGTGTATTTGGGTGCAAGAGAAGACCATCCCTAGCATAAACATACCCATCTAGATGTGTTGGAATAGTCTGTTTGGTCGTACGAGTTGCAGAATGAATGTTGCACCACTTTGCAACTTTACACTGCTTGCATCTGGCAACTTTTCCCTCCACTGAAAAGTCATCACCATAGGAAAACACCTTTGAGATAGCAAAAACCGAGAGAGGTTTTTGTAGATGGTCCCAACACAATCCCATAGCCTCAGACAAAGAGTCTATAAGCATCATCGTCTCTGAGAAATAGACCTTCAAAGATTGTTTCCTTTTAGCGCTTTGGACTCTTAAGGAAATCGGGCTTCTGGCCCAATATAGCTCGTGAGTGATTCAACATATTTGGGTGCGAGGACTATCCTTTAGCGAACGCATCTAACATCCGTGACATCGTTGTTGAATAGTCCGCTTGGTCGCATTTAGGCGGAATGAAAAGTTGCGCTCACTTTGCAACTTAATCGCTTATCTAGCAACTTTTCTCTAACCTAAAAAGTCATCACCATAGGAAAACACCGACAGCAAAAATCGGTATAGGTTTTTGTAGATGGTCCCAACATCTATCCCATAGCCTCGCATTTAGAGTCCGTAAGAATCATGATCTCGGTGAAAATATCCCTTCAAAGCATTGCCTTTTCCTTTTAGCACTTTGGACTCTTAAGGGAAACTAGTGGGCAACATAGTTAACTTCTTTACAAACTTGGTTTGAAGTAATTTCATTATTTTTTGTGCATTTAAAATGGAGTTTTAAGCCTTCCACCCTAAAAGTGACCTCTAAATAACTTCAAACACCTTAACTACCTCATTCTTATTCATTTTTTTTGCAAACAAGCATTTTCATTCCAAGAGGCTCAGCTTTCATTTTTGCTTGTTGGATTGAATGTGGATCGTGACACAACTTTTTTTTTTTTTAAATTGTTCAACATCATTGAACTAAGAATTTATCACACATCTGCAGAGAAACAAAGGAGTACCACAAACTAAAACACATTGCACTTCTGTTCTCACTGACTTGATGTACTTTTCAACATCTCTCTTCTCTAAAAGCGACCTCTAAATCGCTTCAAACACCTTAACTACCCTAAAAGCGACCCTAAAAGTGACCTCTAAATCACTTCAAACACCTTAACTACCTCATTCTTATTCATTTGTTTTGCAAACAAGCATTTTTATTCCAAGAGGTTGAGCTTTCATTTTTGCTTTCAAAGAAAAATCTTCCTATGCCACTGTTACACTACACAGGTAAACCCGGTTTTGTATTGTGGACCTATATTAAGCTACTACTCTCAAGACCAATGTAACAATGATACAAAATAACTTTTGAGACTGCAAGAAGACATCTAATAACTCTTGAGTGTACTAAGAGAATTCTTATGATTTTTGAAGAATGATGATAACTCTACTCAGTTGTCTTATTTTTTCAATATCATACAAATTGAACCCTGGCATCAATAGAATTTGTATATCAAGCTACCATAATTCAAGTTTTAACGATGAATATTTATCATGCATGTTTTAAATGACATTCAAGTTTATAGTGGTTTTTTTGTTTATATGATGTTATGTGATATTCTAATCATAATTGATGCTTCTAGGCTGCACATCTATATATATATATATATTTTTACATGTTTTCTCCATTGTCCGGACCCTACACTACAAGTAAATGGCTGCATAGCATGTCGAATAAGGGGGCAGCAGGCCTGAGACCCCTTTAAAGTTTGTTTGAGTGCTTTCTTTTCATTTTTTGTGAGTTTTGTGCCAAGTTTCCTCAAAGAATTGTGGTCTCATAGAATTCCACGACAAGCTAATGCATTTGATAGCTGCTCCTAGTTATTAGTTATGTAATGTGAAGTAATTGCATAACTACTTAGGTTGACTTTGTAAAAACTATATTGTTATTAATTTTTTTTCATCTATCAGCATCTAGTTGTTACTTATGCAATGTGAAGTAATGCTTTGAGTTTGAAAGATGTGCAATGCAATGTAATCAACAATATGAATATAAACTACATAATATAATTTAACCATTCTTTTTATGCTATTGTACATTGATATTTAACCATTGCTCACTTGATTAAATTTTTAAAGAGTTTAATCATGCACATGAGGAGGAAATTAAATTTCGATTGTCAACTTCTATATATATCAAATTATCCAATAATCAAGTGTATGCCCATATTAAAAAATGGCATCAACACCAACTCAAACAAAGTTTTACAATATGTGGCATATGCCATCTCGGTATCTATTCAAAATTTACATGCCAAAATGTCTATCTCATCCTAAACTACTAGTGGATCATCAAAATGGAGCCTCTTTGAAGCACTCGTTGGCTCTAAGGTAGTTGCACAAGAAAAAGTCAAACCACAATTGAGATTAGTTATACTATATAATTTAAAATCAAATAATTAACATAAAAATCAATACACATTGAATTATAATTGAACTCTAAAATTGAAATATTGATTACCTGAATATACATCTCTTCGAAGGGTCAAGAGTCCTAGAATATACCCCTCTCAAAGAACAAACCAAACCAACTTTTGTAACGTCAATCTATATATGTGAACAAAAACATGAAATTGATCCAAGTTAGCATAGAATTGTCAGTAATAAGAACATATTTACCAAGCACAAAATAGAATAAACACATACCTCTTTAGGCTGATCTTTTTCTGAATCTCCTTGAGGTGTTTCAACACCTCCACCTTTAGGTGTTCGAATACCTACTTCTTTAGGTGTTGTGGCACTTATCAACAATGATGTATAGCTCACAACCGCCTGTACATAAAAATGACAAGTACATATGAAACTATGAATCTATGTCAATGTATGCATAATCAATAAAAGATCTTATAAATCTTAATTCAATCAAATTTGAGTTCAATTACTTTTCCCTTATCTAACATTGTTCCTCCATAGTCTGGAGAGCATCACACCTCACTCACACTAGGTGTTTCCTATAAGCAAAGAATAAGATAAACATATAAGTTAATATATATAATTTCATTAATGACAATTCAAATGATAAGCAAGTATACAGTAAAAAATGTAAATGAGTGAGTGTGAAAATACATAATGTGTGCATCTCGAGGCAAAATGAAATGGCCCTAAGGATTCTATCAGTCACCAGTGTGAGCTCCTCCTCATACATTAACTGTTAAATAGACCATGTAAATAAATATTAGTACTTGATACTATCTCTTATTAATATTCATTTTTTTAAAAATGCAAGTTATGAATTTTTACCTTAAATATTACCTATGTAACTACTCCAATGTCCACCTCTCTAGCAAGAGAGGACTCTATAGGGTGTGCTCCACTCCCCTACGTGTGATCTGCTATAATCTCCACATCCTGAATGTCATAATCAGAAGTGTCTAATGGCTGCTCAGGGGACTATACAATAAGACCCAAGCATATTTGTTGGCACATATTGCAAATATGTGGACCCGAGGATGATGATGCAACAACATTGGATCCATCACCAAGATCACCAGACTGTGGCTAAGCTACTAAAGAAGCATGGGAAACCAAAAGACCACTCAAAGAGTGAATGGCCTGGATAGTTTGTATGGCTGCATCCTTCGTAATATCTGGATGTTGTACTGGAGGTGGCGAAGGAAGGGGAGGATGGGGAACATATGGGCGCTTGACTACTCTAGCTACCCCTGGCCTATCTTGGGGCATACCTCCACCAATGCCCTGGAAGGGTTTAATGTCAAAGTAATTGACATGATGCCCTAACAAAAACTCAGCATATAATTTTTTAATAAAGTAAAAAGGTACATCAAGATTATTATTGGGTGGTTTATCAAAAACCATACACCAACAATCCCAAAAGTTATCTACTATGCCCCTATGCATGCACCATTTTATAGAAAGTTTTGGTTTGTTAACATTAACTAGAAAACCAGTGCTAGGGTTAATAAATAAAGAGGCTATTTGGGCTTTTGTTATTTAGAGATCTTTCACATCATCATAAGAAAATCCACATGCATAATATTCCCTCATGGTTTCTCGCCATGAATGAAAGGCATTATGTTGGGCGGAGAGGGTTTCTACATTTGTAATTATTCTTGTCAATGTGGTTGACATATGGGATAATCGAGAGATTTTCTTATAAACATCACAAATTACCCTCAATTGCTCCAATTTTTCATGAATTAAGTCTTCAATTGATGGTTGCAGAGGTGGTGAAGCATTTGGCATTTCTGCATTTTGATTCTCAACTGGTGGATTTTCATTAGATCAACTGGTGGAATTTGTGCATTCTCATTCTCAACAGCCATAATGCCTGATTAAAGTTAAAAAATTATTAATCTAATTAAAATTAGACAATATAAACAAAAATATTATAAACATACCCTAGTTTTTAAAAAAAATCCAAAAAAAACCCTACTTTTTAACAAAAATCTATAAAATTCTCTAATTTTTAATACAAATACATAAGGAACACTATTTTTAAATCAAAATCCATAAAAAACATTAATTTTTTTTATCAAAATCCATTCTAAACTCAATTGTTTCATAAAAATTCAATCAAAACCCCTATTTTGAAAAAAAATCCACAAAAATTTCATTTTTTTATCAAAATCCATTCTAAATTCAATTTTTTCATAAAAATTCAATCAAAAACCCTATTTTGAAAAAAAATCCACAAAAAATTCTTTTTTTTTTTATCAAAATCCATTCTAAACTCAATGTTTTCATAAAATTCAATCAAAACCCTTTTTTTTTAAATCCACAAAAAACTATTTGAAATTATTCAAATTTAATTTAAAATTGAATCAAATTGAATAAAAATAAAAAATATTACCTTTTCAAATTGGATTTTGGCCAAATTGGATATCCGTTATGCGAAGAATCAATTCACTATGTGCCTGCAGGTTGTTGAATGTGAATTTATTTATTTATTTATTTTTTGAAAACAAAGGGGTAAAAACTTTATTAGAAATCAGAAGAGAGCATTACAATAATAACCAAGGGACCCAACCCCAAAAAACAAGGCGAAAAACCCACAGCATAAAACAACATCAACTATCCCCATGTATCCTCCTATCCTCCTCCAGGAACTCGTCTAAATCCAGATGTAGCTCAGGGTTAACCTGATCCCAATCCTCAACCTTTCAACCACTATCATGCTCAGAGGCCCATTTGCCCAAGCAGTCGGCAGCGCGATTCCACTCCCTCGGGATGTGAACAAAGGATGCCTCCTCCATCTGAGAACTAACTTGAAGAATCCGCTAAACCACCGAAGTCAACTGCCAATTTATATCAGATATCTTTTGCTCATTCAAGAGATTAATCAAAATCTATGAATCAGCTTCACATATAACCTTTCTCCATCCCAAAGTAAGGGCCCTCTCAATAGCATGAAGAATTTCCAGACCCTCCATGAAGTTAACAGTCTTCACCCCCTCATGTTTAGAGAAAAAAAAAATTACTGACCCAGCTGAGTCCCTGCCAACCCCACCAATTCCAGCAGGCCCAAGATTTCCCCTAGAAGAACCGTCAGTATTGATCTTTAAAAATCCATTGGGAGGAGGTAACCACCTTCCAACCCATTGAACCCTATTTTTCCCATGCCTATAGTTCCTAGAACTGACAAAAGATGAATGAATTTCTTGAAGACCTAGTTTGGCCACCAACTCAGCATCACCTCTCTCCAAAGGGAAAACCACATCACATTTAGCTAAAACTGACTCCTGCACCATTCCTAGCATACACAT
Source organism: Sequoia sempervirens (assembly GCA_007258455.2). Taxonomy (NCBI): domain Eukaryota; kingdom Viridiplantae; phylum Streptophyta; class Pinopsida; order Cupressales; family Cupressaceae; genus Sequoia; species Sequoia sempervirens. The sequence continues at coordinate 80,919,043 of VDFB02252616.1, read as the reverse complement.
CCAAACTTGCCGACCCACCAACTTCTGATCATGAAAAATTCGGCGGTTCCGCTCTAGCCAAATTTTCCAAAGTAGAAAGGTAGGGCCCATGAACCAAACTTCCTAGAAAAAGGAAGCCATAGAAGGAGGTCTTCCCATACTATCCCATAATTCAACCAAAGAGCATGCATGAATACAATGAAGCTTCCACACCTCCCACCACCAATGCCAAAGCTGCACAACAAAGGGGCACCGGAAGAAAAAATGCGAAGAATCCTCTTCTACTCCCCCACACAAAACACAAATTGAAGGTCCTTGAAATCCCTGTTTACAAATGTTATCCCAGGTCAAGCACCTATTCCAAGCCAAAGTCCAAACAAAGCAGTTGCATTTAGGCCATGAGAGTTTATTCCACACCCTTTTCCACCAATGAACCTCTGCCCTAGTTAGCTTCTGAGCCAATAACACCTGATAACCAAAAGCAACAGAGTAAACCCCCTTAGGATTATGGGTCCAAGCAAGAATATCCTCTTCTAGAAGAGAACTACAACTCCTACTATGAAGAATCTTGTGAAGCTCAACACTTTCTTCCGCAAGTCCCAAATCTGACCACTCTGTGGGATCCTTCCAATGAGCTACCTCCAACTGACCAAAAGAAGCAACAGACTTGAAGTCACTCACCCTAGCCTAGCCAGCATCGAGAAATCTTTGGCACAAAGGAAGTAGGTTGGGGAACTGCGAAGTAAGTGGAGGGAATCCATCCCAAGAATCCAACTAGAAGAGAGCTTCAGTTCCCCGTCTACAAATCCAAAATAAACCTTCCTTGATAAGCTTTGCACCCTTCTGAAGAGTATTCCAAATCACTGAACCTTTCCCCTTAAGAGGGTAACGAGGGAGATCCTGTTGTGGAATCCTCGCGAAATACTTATGAGATAATATCCTGGCCCATGGCTGATCCTGTTCCACACACCATCTCCAAAATAGCTTAGCAGCCACAGCCACTCTAGATAATGTAGATTGTCGAAGACCAAGACCACCAAATTTCTTTGGGCTACACACAACATCCCACCTGACCAAGCTCCACTTGGAAGATGAAAAACTTCCCATCCATAAGAACTACCTTTCAAGAGAATCCAACTCCCTTAGAAAACCCATTGGAGCCACCTGAAGCATACATCTGTAGGTAGGGAGAGCCTGCACCACTGACTTGAGAAGCTGAACCCGCCCTACAAAAGACAACCATCTGTGGGTCCAATGATTAACTTTTGCACTGAGCTTATCAATAATATTCTGCCAAGAACCCTTGGGAAGATGGTGAATAGAAATTGGGAAACCCAGATACGTCAAAGGGAGAACCCCTAGTTGAAACCTCAAGATATTAGCAATTCTTCTCTGTATGGGGGTCGACGTATTGAAGAAGAATATGGAAGACTTCTCCTCATTAATCAATTGTCCTAAAGCAACAAGATATATTTCCAACACCTGCCTCAAGTTAGTAGCTTCCCTAACAGTAGCCATCCCCATCAGGGTAGTATCATCAACAAACTGCAAATGAGATTGCAGAAGCAAGTCTCCACCCCATCGCCAACCCTGAATGATGCCAAGCTCCACCCTTCTTTTCAACAAACATCTAAGGCCTTTCACAAGAAGTAGAAAAAGATATGGAGAAGGAGGATCCCCTTGGTGCAAACCCCTTGAGGAACCAAAAAGTTTAGAATGATCTCCATTTATCAAAGCTGAGAAGGAAACAGACATGACACAGCTCATGACCCATTGGATCCACTCCTCACCAAAACCAAAAGAAACAAGGATCTTCTGCAAAAATGACCATCTAACCCTATCATAAGCCTTAGCCATATCCAGCTTAATGAGCATATCCTTCTCGTGGGAGTTGTCCATGGAGTGGATGGTCTCCGTAGCAATGACAACCCCGTCAAGAATTTGTCGACCCGCCACAAATCCACTCTATTCCTCTGAAATCAACATTTTAAGCCACTTCTTCAATCTCTCAGCCAATAACTTTGAAATGATTTTATAAGTCACATTGCAAAGAGAGATAGGCCAAAACTGAGATAACCTATCAGCCCCTTCACACTTGGGTATGAGAGCAAGGAAGGTGGAATTCAGAGCACAAAGCATCTGTTTATTCCTCTGGGACTCAAGGACAACCGCTAGAAGATCCAACTTTATGATATCCCATAATTCCTAAAAAAATTCAATTGGGAAACCATCGGGACCAGGAGCTTTACCCTTCTTCTTCTGAAACACAATCCCCTCCAGCTCATCAAGAGAGATATCTTTCATCAGATACTCATTCGCCTCCCTGGAGACCAACTGAGGAATACAAGAAAGAACCCGTGCTTCCTCAACAGAGCCCCCACGTGAATCCTCCCTAAATAAAGTAGCAAAATACTGAGATGCCTCAGCAGAGATTTCCTGAAATGAGGCAAGACGTTCACCCCTATCATTCACCAAAATAGGAATGGAATTACCATGCCTCCTGTCCTTCACATAATTGAAGAAGAAGGCCATGTTTTTATCACCTTCCTGTAACCATTCAACCCGAGCCTTTTGCTTCCAATAGATTTCTTCTCGCAATTCAAATTCCTCAACCACATTCAAAATCTTAGCCTCCTCCCTTAGAAGATCCTCAGAGGCCCCATTCTCACGAATCAACCGTGTAATATTATTCAACTCCTCCTGGGCAGCAACCTTAGCATGAAAGATATTACCAAAACATCACCGATTCCACCTTTTAAGCTGATATTTGAGAAATTGAAGAAGCTTGGAGAATGTGTACATTGTCGTACCAAAAGTTGGTCTACCAATCTGCCACCACTCAGCCACATGTTCATGAAGAGTAGGATCTCGTAACCACATAATTTGGAACTTGAATGAGGGAGAATGAGGCCCCCGAGCAGAGATAATAATAAGCTTAGTAGGCCAATGATCAGAACCTCTCCAATCAAGAATTTTAGATCGAGTGGACCATAAGTCTCCAACCCAATAACAGGAAACCAAGAATCGATCCAGCCTCTCAGCAACACAACTCTCACCAATTCTTCTATTATTCCAAGTGAAGCGACCATTACTTGGCATAACATCGATAAGATTTAATTCAAAAATGTTATCTCTGAATAACATAGTAGAAGGCTCCAACCTAGGAATTCCACCTCTTTTCTCAGACAACTCCACAATAGCATTAAATTTGCTAGCCATAACCCACGGATGGTAAGGAGCTAAGCTACGAACAAAACGAAGATGGGACCACAGAAGTTGTTTACCCAGAAACTCAACAGGAGCATACACATTAGAGAGGAGAATACACTCACCAGTCTCATACCAAGAGGCGACTAGGGATATAGAGGATCTAGAGGACATCCACTAGAGAGGGAAAATCTTCTCGAGGGTTCCAAAAACAAGCCACCCCTCCAGAAGCACCAAGAGCCCCCACACACTGGCATTCACCATATTTCCACAATTTAGGAGCCATGGCCAACATATTATCTATAGATAATTTAGTCTCTTGAAGAAAAAGAACATCCGAAGAATGATTCCTAACCAAATCATGAACAAATTTTTGTCGAGGGCCACTATTCAAGCCCCTTACATTCCATGAGAGAACAATCATTTCTGGGGCCATGAAAAATGTGAATCCAGAGTCTTGATTGACCCTAACTCCACCAAAGTTTCCCTAGTTAATTTAATCTTCTCCATATCCTTATTCCTTCCTAGCTTGGAAGTCCTGTCACCAACCCCTTTCTTTAGTTCATTTTGTTGAATACCCAAATGAGAGGAGGCTAAAGAGCTCTTCCCCACATCCTTGCCTCCTTTCAGGGGCAATGGGGAACCACCTCCACCACTCTTCGATGCTCCAATAGAAGATTCTTGTTCAGTTTGGATAATCAATTGTTGATCCATATCCATCTGCCCAACCCCAATCTCCTGCACAACCTGCATGGCCTCCAATGGTGGCCCATCTTGTCCTGTACCCAAAGTTCCCTGATCCAAGTTCAGCAACCCTGAATTCACTTCCTCCTGGCTGAGATCATCCAGCACCTCAAACCTATTAAAAGTTTCATCATCCTGCCTCTCCCTCAAGGTCCGCTTCTGGCCTCGATTCCTATTGCGAGCCTTGACAGGGACATAACCATCATCTCCATTACCATCACCTGAAATAGGCTCCTTACCATTATCAGTCCTAGGTGGATTATGAGAAGGCTGAGAAGGTTGGGGCACCACAGGCTTAGCCCTAGGGTACTTATGTGCAAGTGACCATATTCATGACAAAGACGACATCGAAAAGGTAGGGTTTCGTAATCTAGCTGTTGCACCCAAGTATATGATCCAGCACTCACTTCAACAAAATCTGGCAGTGGCTTGCTTAAATCAATTTCTACACAGATACGAGCAAAAGTCATTACCTTTTTATACTGCATCTGTTGTGAAGACCCAACAGGTTTACCGAGCATTGAAGCCACCAAATGCAACATGTCATCTCGCCAACACTCAACTAGAAACCACGGCAACCAAACCCAAACTGGGATCCGACTCAGTATTGCCTCAGTCGAGTTGAAGCCAGCATGCCATGGCTTGATAAACAAACCCACCTAGTTATAAAAATAGGGGCCACCCTCGAAGACCTAATTTTGATATGCTATGCAATCAAAAGAGACCATAAAACTTGTTTGGTAAGGAGCTAATCTCCATTCCTCGCATCCAAGTCCTGGAGCCTGTGGGATTCCAAAATTGCGCTAGCATCCCCTCAAACCCATGAACTTGCAATAAAAAGAGTGCCTTGAATAATATTTAATATCATCTGCAAGCATTTCCATTGGGATAATTAACTTCAGTCGCTCTTTGCATCTTTCCAAACACTCATTAATCTTCATTATTTGGGAACCACTAACCGATCCTAGATCATTCATCTCCATCTTTGAAGAAAACAACGTATTATCAAAAACATTCACTCCATGTGCCGAAGGCTTCAAACCAAATGTTGATCAGAAATCCAATTTGGGGCTAGCCCCAGATGTTTCCCCACCTGACATAGTGATGTGAGTGTCCCAAGGCTTCCTTGCACAATAGCTAAAATACCTTTTCCCTGTCTTCTTTGTGGAATCTGATATCTTCTAGGTCCTTGTCAGGCTTAGATAATTAACTAAGTCCTATTCCAACTCCTCTCTAAGAGTTACACAATTGTGCTTCACCTTGAAAGACTAACACCACTTTAAACTAGTAAACTATCTCCTCCACTTAGAAGTCTCTAAGTGCCAACATCACTCAAAAGCTTGAACTGGTTGCAAGGGTGTCAGAGATACTGAAAACATGCCACACACATTCATTTGGTTCCATCTTGGATGGTCTTCAATCTTTACTCTTACTGATTCCAAGATTTGGTCTTGAAGAGGCCTAATCCCTTATAGCCCTTGACAGTGACCTTTTTGTTTCTCTTGCCCAAACTTTCCAAGTAACCTAAAAAAAAAACTTCACATTCACATACCCTTTTTGATCCTCTAAAAGATTTACAAGGTTTCAGACCCCTGACTCCTCCGTACACCGGTCTCCTATAGTCTAGGTCAAATAGGGCTAATAGGCCTAATTCCTAGGAACCTACTGATTTCTTGTTCCTCTTCTCACTAAATGGATTGAAAAACCCTCAATCCTCTTAGCATATCACAATGTGACTGTACCTTACCTAGAACTGTACTTGTTCTGTATGGTACCTCTTTCCCCTGCCTGTTCTCTTCAATTCTACATTGTCAAACCTCTAACCGGGTACCTTAAACTCGCCTAGGGTTTGATTTTAAAACTACATGCTCGACTCTTCAGGACTCCTACCACTAAGTATGTACAGAGAATTGGCTCCCCTAACAAATCCATCTAATCTTAGGAAATTCTCATGGCTAGATTTCATGGGGGAGCCATGAAAAGACTGACTGGTCAGAACAAAACTAGTAAAGACCCAAGACTTAATCTAACTAACCAAAAACACTAAACCAAATCAAATGAATTTACTTACAAAAGGAAGAATGCTTAGATATGTCTTGTAAACTCAAATCTAACACTAAATCAAAACATATATCTTATTTGGTATCACTGTCACTTCAAAACACATAGAATTTTCAGAAAATGCAAAGTTCTTCTATTCAAAAGCATAATCCCCAACTTAATTACAATCTACTATCTTTATAACTCGAGCCTCTTGCATTATATATTCCTTTTACCATGTTTTTAGGGATGTTGGCCAATCCCACAATCCCATCTTCTAGGGGATCCAAGGTAACCGAGTTGCATGCAACATTTTCCATAATTGCAAATGTTGTCATGACAACTTTATAACAACTCTTTGCAACAATCCATCATGCCATCTCCCTAATTCCTAGGACCTCCATCTCCTAGATTTCGAGCATCCAACTCCCTTAACTGCCTCATGGCATCCTCCTAACAACATTGATGTGTTTAGAACACATTTAAGACTCAAAATTCCAATTTAAGCTAAACAAAGCAAACTAGCAATAATGAATAAACTTTGGTGAATCTTAGTCCTAATGACTAATTCACCTAACCACAACAATGACCTTCTAAGGTCCAAAACAAACACACTATTACCCTGACTTGGCTAAGGTCAGATATAAGCCAAAAATGACAATTAACAAAATGGAGGTTAGCTTAGGTGCTCCTGCACCATCCTCCCCAAAACAAAAGAGTTCAATCCACCCTTGGATTGAGTAAGTTGAGATCAATGCCCAACTTCTTGAACTCTGATTCTTTGATCCACTATATCAACATCAGATTGACCATGCCTTTTAATCAGATGTTCCTTATATTCCTTGGTTCTAGTCTTCTTATAGACCCTGGTATCCAGTATACTGTCAGCTTGTTTGACTCTAGCAGAAGGCAGTTTGAGATCCTCCACATCTTGGATGACTTCATTGAGGTTCTAATCCATGTCTGGTGGTGGTCCTTTGTAATGGACCAGGTCTGCAATGTTAAAAACAGGGGACAGTCCACTGTCTTCCGATAGCTGCACTCTAAAAGCATTGTTTCCATACTTTGCCAAGATAGGACAGGGACCTATCCTCTTCATCTGCAACTTATGAGGGACTCCTTTTTGTAACCTGGACTTGTTTAGATATACCATCACCAAGTCTCCAACATTGAACCAAATTTCTCTCCTATGCTCATCCACCTTGGTCTTATGCTTCATGTTATTTTCTGCCAATGTCTTCCTGACTGTATCATGAATCTCCTGCATTGCATAAGAAAAATCATCAACATATCCACTTCCCTTGACTCCATCCTTTAGGTCTCTTAGCTCATAGACTCCTCTAGGATGTAGTCCATAGATAATTTCAAAGGGACTCTTCCTTGTTGATCTGTTCACAGTGTCATTATAGGCATACTCAGCTTGTCCAATCAACTGATCCCATTGTTGACCATACTCCTTGGTTAAGCACCTTAAAATATTTCCAAGACTTCTATTAACAACTTCGGTCTGACCATCAGTTTGGGGATGGTATGCAGATCGAAAAGATAAATTAGTGCCCAATCTCTGCCAAAGAGTCTTGCAAAAATGACTCATAAACTTGGTGTCTCTGTCTGACACAATGCTTATAGGTAAACCATGTATCCTTACTATCTCCTTGAAGAAAAGAGAGGCTATTTGACTGGCATCATTGGTTCTTTTACATGGCACAAAGTGAGCCATTTTGCTGAATCTGTCCATAACTAGATAAACATTGTCCATGCCTTGTCTTCTCTTGGGTAACCCAACTACAAAATCCATACTCAAGCATTCCCATGGCCTAGTAGGAATAGGCAGTGGTTGGTATAGGCCTACATTTGAAGAAGTACCTTTGGCCTTTTGACACACCATACAACTCTCCACATACCTCCTAACATCTAGGTTCATTCTTGGCCAATAATAGAACCTTTGAACAAGTTCTTGAGTCTTTGTGATCCCAAAGTGACCACTCAATGCACCATTATGCTTTTCTTGTATCAAATTCTCTCTAATGGAGCCTCTAGGGACACATAATTGATTTCCTTTAAACAAGAGATCACTTTGCAAGGTATATTCAATATATTTACTATGAAAATGATTTTTGTATTCAGCACATACCTTATAAATGTCTGCAAAATCTTCATCATCTACATATAGATCCTTGAAATGATCTATTCCCATGCTTTTCAACTAAATTTCTTGTATGGTGAGGACTCTTCTACTCAAGGCATCTGCCACCTTGTTGAGTACTCCTTTCTTGTGCTTGATATTGAAGGTATAAGCTTGCAGGTATTCAACCCACTTCATGTGTCTGTGACTCAATTTCTCTTGTGAATTCAGGAAACTAAGTGCTTGGTTGTCTGAATACACTATGAATTCCTTGGGAAGCAAATAGTGCCTCCATTTCCTTAAAGCCTGGACCAATGCATACATCTCAAGGTCATAAGAAGAATACTTCTTCTTGGCTTCACTTAACTTCTCTGAATGAAAAGCCATCGGCCTGCCCTCTTGACTGAGAATAGCTCCAATAGCCACATTGCTTGCATCACACTCAATAGTGAATAGCTTCTCAAAGCTTGGTAACACCAAAACAGGTTGTGTAGCTATCTTTTCTTTCAACAACTCAAATTTTTTGTTGGCTTGCTCATTCCATACAAACTTAGTCTTCATTCCTCCTTTAATGGTATCCAACATAGGAGCACAAATAGCACTAAATTGCCTTATGAACTTCCTATAGTATTGCGCAAGACCATGAAAACTTCTTACCTCTGTTGCTATCTTTGGAGTAGGCCAATTAAGGATGGCTTCCACTTTGCTGCTATCCATTTTCAAGTTGCCATGTGAGAATTACCGTCAAAGGGTGCACCGGCTGTTTGATGAATTCACTTTTTCTAAGAGTTGGTCATCAGTTTTACTCCTCCTACTTGACTTCTTGAAAATCAACTCTATCTATTGGAGGTGCTCTTCTCTTGTTTTGCTATAGATTAGTATATCATCAAGATACACCACTACAAATTTTCCAATGTAGTCTTTGAGGATTTCATTCATGAGTCTCATGAATGTGGAGGGGGCATTAGACAGTCCAAATGGCATAACTAGCCACTCATATAAACCCTCATTGGTTTTGAAAGTTGTTTTCCACTCATCTCCGTCATGTATTTTGATTTGGTGATAACCACTCTTTAAGTCTATCTTGGTATAGTACCTAGCTTCACCTAGACAATCCATGAGGTCTTCAATCCTAGGGATAGGAAATATTTACCTAATAGTTATCTTATTTATGGCCCTTGAATCAGTACAAAGCCTCCATTATCCTCCCTTTTTAGGTGCTAAGACAGTGGGTACTGCACATGGACTGATGCTTTTCCTAATGAGACCTTGGTCTAGGAGTTCTTGCACTTGTCTAGCTATCTCCTCATTTTGTTGAGGGGTCATCTTATAAGCTGCCTTATTTGGTAGGGTAGCCCCTGGTATCAAGTCTATCCTATGACTTATGGCTCTTTTAGGGGGTAATGTTGTTGGTTTTCCACTGCTCACAATGCCTTCATAGGTTTGCAACATTTTCTGTATTTCTTTAGGCAGCTCTGGTTTCTCAGCTGCTTTGTCATTACTTACCTCTCTTGGCTTTAACATTATTGCATAGCCAACTCCTTCTCCTTCTTCCAAGGCTTCTAAGAACTCTTTTTCACCAACCATGAGTAGTTTAGGACCTGCTGTCTACACCTCTGCATCTTCTAATAGTGAATGAATTTTGAATGTCACCTTGTCCTTCTTAAAAGTATAAGAGTTCTTCACTCCATCATGTATAACTTGGCGATCAATTGCCATGGTCTACCTAGGAGCAAGTGGCATGCATCCATAGGTAACACATCACATAAGACTTTGTCCTTGTACCTTCCAATGGAGAACTCCACCCATGCTTGTTCATTTACCAAGACATGTTGGCCTTTATTGAGCCATGTGACCTTGTAAGGATTGGTGTGGGGTATCCTTGTCAACTTTAGCTTGTTGACTGCCTCCTCTGACACAATATTGTCAGTAGACCCTGAGTCAATGATGACTCTACATACTTTCCCCATCATCTTACACTTTATCCTAAACAGGGACCTCCTTTGGCTTGGTTCTTCTTTAACCGACTCCTTGATCAAAGTTCTCCTCATCATGAGGTTCTCACCTTCCTTTGAGTTCAATGGTACTTCAGGGTGTTTATCTGTTGTAGTTGTCTCATCATGGACCAGGTTAGTTCTCTTGTCACTTCCATGAGAGGTACCGCCTTTCTCTGGACATCTATAGGCCGAGTGTCCCATTTGATTGCAGTGGTAACATTTCATGTTGGTAAAATAGTTACCTCTTCCTTGTCCACCACTTCTTCCTCTGGAGTTGGAGCCTCTTCCTCTACCACCTCTACTAGAGCTTCCTTTTTGCTGCTCAGAGTATCTGACTTCTCCTTGGGCCCTTGGTTCTGAACTCCTTCCACCATAACCACCTCTTTGTCCTCCACTGTCTTTTCCTTTACCTCTACTCTTGGAGGTTTTCTCTTGCTTCTTTTTTCCTTTCTCTTCTATCTTTAAGGCCATTTGATAACATTGGCGGATGGTTTTGAAGTTCACTAGGCTCATGTCTTCTTGAATAGACCATTTAAGCCCATTCAAATACCTTGCTAGCTTGATGCTTTCTTCTTCAACCACCTTTGATCTGAGGCACAACTTTTGGAACTCCTCGGTGTATGCTTGGACATCGAAATATTTTTGTCTAAGATTATGTCTCCTCCTATGTAACTGGACTTCATAGTCATCAGGTAGGTAGGTTTGCTTTATTTTGGTTACCATGCCTCTCCATGTAACTATAGGACCCTGTCCTTCTTTCTCTCTTTCAGTTTGCACTAACTTCCACCATGTGAGAGTTGAACCTCTCAACCTTGACTTGGCCACCTTTACCTTTTGGGCTTCTGTTATACCATCACATTCAAAGTGATTCTCTATACTTTCAATCTAGTCCATGACTAAATCGGGATCCATTTGTCCACTGAATAGTGGCACACCTTCCAAAGCCTTGCCACTTAAGGCCTGCAGTGCCTTCAAGAAGGGTTCTTTGGAAAGGATAGGGTCAGGTGTTGGAGCTTCCTCCTCCAAGTCCAATTCTTTTTCCTTTGCTTCCTTCTCTTCCTTCAGATCTATCTTATCATTTACCTTGTCTACCTTTTCTTGGACTTCATCCAAGAGTTTCTCCGTTTGGGACAACCTTTCTCTTAGCAGTCAGTTATCCTCTTCTTGTTCTTCTACCTTCTTGGATAACTTAGCATTAGTCACCATGGTTCTATCTTCCTCTGGTGTATTCTCTCCTACTACAGTTTACAATTAGGTTGGAAACATCCAGTCACAGCCTGATCAGGAGATTTTGCTCACGATGCAATGTGGGTAGCAGGTGTTCCTTGGTTTGCTTGCACAACTAGCTAGGAAGAATTTTCCCTGTCTTCATCCAGGAACCTGATAGCTTCTAGGTTCTTGTTAGGCTTAGATCATTAACTAAGTCCTGTTCAAACTCCTCTCTAAGGAGTTTTACAACTTGTGCTTCACCTTGAAAGACTAACACCACTTTGAACTGGCAAACTCTCTCCTACACTTAAAAGGTTCTAAGTGCCAACATCTCACAACATCTTGAACTGGTTGCAGGGGTGTCAAACATGTTGGGAACATACCAAGTGCATCCAACTGAATTCATCTTGGAGGATCTTCAACCTTCTTTCTTACCGATTTCAAGAATTTGTCTTGAGGAGGCCTAATTCCTTGTAGCCCTTGACAGTGACCTTTTTGTCTTTCTTGCCCAAACTTCCCAAACAACCTGGAAAAAAATCACATTCAAGTACCCTTTTTGATCCTTTAAAATTTCCACAAGGTTTCAGACCCCTAACTCCTTCGTACACTGAGTTCCTATAATCTAGGTTAAATAGGGCTAAAGACCTAATTCCTAGGGTTTCACTGTTTTCTCATTCAAAACTAATTCAAATGGATTAACAGGAACCTCAATCCTCCAAGCATGTTAGGTTGTGATAAACTCCTGCACTTAGGTATACTTGTTCCCTCTGAGGGGTACTATCTTTCCCTACTGTTCTTGATTCTACACTATCAAACCTCTAACCGGGTACTTTGAACTTTCCTAGGGTTTGATTTTGCACTCTGCTTCTCAACTCCACATGAATCCTACCACTAAGTATGTATAGTCTAGTGGCTCCCCTAACATATCCATCTATTCTCAGAAAGATCCCGTGGCTAGATTTCATGTGGGAGCCATAAAAAGACTGACTGGTCAGAATAGGACCAAAAAACCCTCTAAATCTTAACTTATGAATTTAGGACACTAAACTAACTCAAATTCACCTACTTACAAAAGGAAAAATACTTAAATCTACCCTATAAACACAAATCCAACACTAAATCAAAACATCTAACTCAATTAATAGCACTGTCACTCAAAGCATTCGGTAGAACACATAAATTGCAGAGTTCTTCTATTCCAACAAAACAAAAACTTGATTACAACAAGACTAACTTCAGAATTCGATCCACCACCTTTCATAGATGCCATTTTCACATTTTGTAGGGTGTGTTGAATTGATCCCTCCTACCTTTAAGGGGATCCAAGATAACCGAGTTGCATGCAACATTTTCCATAATGGAAAATGTTGTCTTGACAACTTTGTAACAACTTTTGGCAACAAACCATTATGCCCTCTTCCTAATTCCTAGGACCTCTATCTCCTATATTTCGAGCATCCAACTCCCTTAACTACCTCATGGCATCTTTCTAACAAATTTCATGTGTTTAGACACATTTAAGACTCCAATTCCAACTTAGGCTAAACAAAGCAAAACTATTAATGATGACTAAACATTGGTGAATCTTAGTCCTAATGACTAATTCACCTAACCACAACAATGACCTTCTAAGGTCCAAAATAAACACACACTTACTCTGACTTGGCTAATGTCAAATACAATCCAAAATGTCCTAACTATGGAGGTTAGCCTAGGTGTTCCATAGCACTCTCACCTTGTGCAAACTTGGTGATCAGAAACCAGACCCATCTATTTTTGTGTTTATAACCTTAGAGGGGCCTACCTTGAAAGAAGGAATGACTCCAACTAGTTGTTCGATCGAGCCAGTATATAAAAGGATGAGACTAAACTGTCAAGTCCTCATGGTAAGTAGGCCTTAGTCATGGAGTGCCATTTGAAAATGGGTACCTAACTTTTCTTTTAAAGGTATAAGAGCCCCTAGTAGATTGGTTAAATCCTTAAGTGGCATGTTGTACGCTCATGAGGTGCCATGTCCCTGAGTATTCACTAGAACCCTCTTGTGTAGTTTTCCAAAATCCCTTTGATTCACTAATGCAGTAGCGGTCATTGCCAGGCAATCCACATTCTCGCAGTTCTTAGTATAAGTGAAGATCATGTCATGGGAGATTTATGAGGGCTCGAAGCTTGGTTGACCTAAAGAAGTGAGTGTCATGGAGGGGAGCAAGTGTGTCCAAGCTTCTAAGTCATCCACTAAGAATAAGTGTGGTTGGGGAAACCCACATGGAATTCAGTGAATATAGTCCTTGCCAACCTTAGGCTTTGTGCTTAAAGTCAAACATTTTGTCTGCTATGTCTTGTACGTGTGTTGAAAAATAGACCTCAAACAAACATCACACCTAGTAACTTGCAACATTTCAAACTTTGTAAACCTCAAAACATCAAACAGTAAAAACATCCAAAATGAACCTATCACTTAGATTTCTTGGGGCCATTATCCTTTAGTTATGATCTTTCAATCCTTACATTTCACCTAGCTCTTGCATTCCACCTAGTCCTTGCATATCCCTAGCCCCTTGCATATTCATGGTCCTTACATATTCATATCCCTTTCATCCTAGTCCTATCATATTCATAGTATTGCATACATAGGTCACATTACATAGTCCTTGCATACATATATCATTCCACCTAGTTCTTGCATGTTCAACTCCTTTGAATATCAAGACCATCTCACGTAACCTTTGCATGTTCCAAGAATTTAGTCCTTTGCATATTCATCATAGATTAAATAAAACCTTTAGCTTGCACTTAGGCTACTCTTCCTAGGTCTTGAAATCAAACCATTGGCTATCTATCACCCACATTACTAGAGGTTCATCATCCTTGAGTTAGGGAACATACCATTATCCTTGAGTAGGGAAATCCTTTTCGAGTCCATCTCCTACATACCCTCTCTTGGTCATTGGTCCTTGTGTCTATCCATCATAACACAAGTAAAGCCTTTACATTGTTAGAGTAATAAGGCATCTCACTTAATTAATTTAATCATATTGGTTAATTAATTAAGTCACTTATTACCTTAGGTTTACTTAAGCTAATCTTAGGCACATTAATAATTAATTATATTTATTAATTATTAGGTGTGCACACTAGGGTTTTCCTTTTTAGGTTTTCTTTAGGG